>JANAVB010009400.1:16225599-16714934 GCA_029216955.1 Iris pallida
ATTAAAGTGGTCTATTTGAAAATTGGCTTAAGGGTATATTTGTCATGGAATTAATGTGTAGATACCAGAGATAATTCTAACTTGATGAGGGGCCAAATTAGAAATGTCAAAACATATAAATATATGTATTCATTAGGGTTATGGTCCCCAACTTATACGGCCACCAAAAGAGAGGTTTTCTCTTTTTTTCTTCTGCATCCCATCAACAGAAAGAGAGGGACAAAAGATTCGGATTCCTCTTTGTCATTAAGGGTCGTAGCAAGTTGGAAGATCGAACCCCATAAAAGAACGACCGCTTCATGATCCATCAAGACTAGCAATGGATTCAGGTACGCTTCCGCAATTTAATTTATGTTCTTCATGTCATGAATCGACATGGTACAATAAAATTGCTAACACAATAAACTTTATGATAATTAGTTCATCAAATAAAAATAAATAAATAAATAATAGTTATAATTAATTAATATTATTTAAAAAAATTAAATTAGTTCAACAAATTAATTATCATAATTATATAATAAAATAAATAAATTATTTTAAATAATAATCAATTATTTTGTTTACTACTTCATTACTAACATCTAAGACTAATTAAACAAAAATTAATTATATTTATGGTTTAATTAATTATTTATTACAGTTTAGTTGTTAGTTAGTTATGAATAAATAATAAAAATAATAATAGAAAATAATAAAATAATAAAAATTGGATCCACCATCTTCCTCCCACATCCAACTCTAAAAAAGGAAGTGGAGAAGGGAATTTAGAGAGGGGACATGAATTGCACGTCCTAAAATATTTCCAAACTAAATTGACTTTCCTACTCCACTACAAAAATACTGTAATCTACCGACTGATTTTACCGATGGCTGTCAAAATGTCGCTATTTAGCGACGGAATATCGATTAACTAGCGACTGATTTATTATGAAAATTACAGTATAACTAAACGCCGCTAAATTCGTCGATAGTTAGTTGCTAAAGGACGAGCGACGCATTAGCGACGAAAAATTTCGTCGCTGAGCTGCTGTAAAAAGTTAGACACAACCTTTCTTTCTCCATTCTCAAATTTTTACCCCTAAATTGTGACTGTTGGACGTGAGTGTATATGTACTATATTGCAACTGTTGGATGAGTTTATGTATGCTTGGGTTTATTTTTTATATATTGGGGTTATATTTAATGTGGTATAAATATTGGGTTAATGAGTTTATGTATGACATCTCTATTCACAGGTTTGAGCAAAGCTGGAACAATTTAATGTGGTATAAATAAAATGTTTAGCGACTAACCAGCAACGGATTAGCGACGTAAATCTAAAAATTTTGTAGGCTAGCGACTAACCTGCGTCAGACTAGCGACGCAAATCTGGAAAAAATTGTAGGTCAGCGACGGCTTAGCGATGGAAATATCCGTCGCTGAGCTTCTGTATGATACTAAAACCGTATCAGACGAGTCAGCGACGGAAATTAGGTTAATGAGTTTATGTATCAGACTATATTGTGACTGTTGGACATGAGTGTATATATACTATATTGTAACTGTTGGATGAGTTTATGTATGCTTGGGTTTATTTTTTATATATTGGGGTTATATTTAATGTGGTATAAATATTGGGTTAATGAGTTTATGTATGACATCTCTATTCACAGGTTTGAGCAAAGTTGGAACAATTTAATGTGGTATAAATAAAATGTTTAGCGACTAACCAGCGACGGATTAGCGACGTAAATCTGAAAATTTTGTAGGCTAGTGACTAACCTGCGACAGACTAGGGACGAAAATCTGAAAAAAATTGTAGGTCAGCGACGGCTTAGCGACGAAAATATCCGTTGCTAAGCTTCTGTATGATACTAAAACCGTATCAGACGAGTCAGCGACAGAAATTTCCGTCGCTGACCTTCTGAAAAATTTGGTATTTTGGCTCACAAAAAAATGTCGGTAATCCGTCGCTAATATGTCGCTATGATTGCCAACGTTTATAATTCGTTGCTAATCCGTCGCTATACTTGCGTCGGTATTTCCGTCGGTAATCCGTCGCTATAGCGACGGATTACCGACGTATGTTCTATAGCAACGTTATGTTTATCGACGTCAATTATCCGTCGATAAGCCGTCGGTAAACGTATTTAGCGACGAAATATACGTATTTAGCGACGTAATGGTCCGTCGCTAAAAACCAATATTTTAGTAGAGCTCTACCAAACACTGGGACATTAGGATTTTGGCCAAAATCATTTGGAAGCCAAAATCGAAGGCTAAAAATCGTTTACCAAACACACCATAAATGTAGGAATTATGTGGATTCGTAAGATTGCATAGATTGTGTATCCAGGTTTGGTTCAAGTAAAAATGGATTTGTTTTGGGTCCAAAGCCATATAATAGACTTATAGACCTACAATCTACTTTAGCTTTGTTTGATGGGTCATTCCAAAAGCAACCCAACACACCAAGTCAACCTAATAAAAGGTAAGCCCAAGCCCTCAACCATATGATGCCATAAGGAAAGCCCATGAGATAGAAGGCCCATATCAAAATAAACACAAGTAGTAAGGGAAAGATTGATTCAAATATCTCATGGCAAAGTTGTGATAATAGTAGTAGAGCAGCAGCACTAAAAAGTATTCAAATTGTTGTAGTGTAGACGTCGGTGGTGTTCTTCATGAGCTATGTGGGAGAAGAAAGAGATGGAGAAGAGAGAGAAGTCGTATGTTATTCATAAGAGCAAGCAACCCTAAAATGGATGAGTTGATATGCTTATATATAAGTTTAAGTTAGTTACAAAGGATAACAAATATATCCATAAGCAATATACATTAGTTGGCACAATCATATCTAGTAGCTAAATATAACTAAATACAACATTCCCCATTGTGTGTGCAAAACTCAATTATAAATTGTATCCGTCTTCAGGAATGATCACTATCTGTCTTGAGGGATGGGTGATTAGCATCAGTCTTTAAGTATGATTAGCATCGACCTTCAGGTAGCAAGTTAATGCGAGTTTATGGAGATATATATGTAGATAGATTTACCAAAACCTTGATTTGAAAACCAATAAAATAAATCGTAATGGAAGGGAAAAAAGTGAGTCAAAGTCGATATGTCTTTAAGACTTGGAAATATCTAGGGTATGACCTGGGTGCTTCGTTAAAACATTCTTAGGATGCCAAAAAATCCAGTAATTTTTTCCTAAGTTTGAAAAAAGAGAGTATATTAAGCTCACGTTAGTATACTTCTGGATACTTTCCCTGATTTATATTATCACAAACTACGAACTTTGCAATTTAGAGAGCCTCCGCAATCCGATGCCATGAGCGATCTTTGGAAAAGTGAACTTCGGTAGGGACATGGTGAACATGTCGGCTATGTTGTCATGGGATTGGATCTGGTTTACTTTAATCTTTTGTTGTTGCTGCTACTGATGCGGGAAAAAAAGAATTAGTGTGATGTGCTTGGTATAGTCTCCCTTGATATAGTCCTTCATATGGTCAATGCATGCGGCGTTGTCTTCATATATTATTGTTGGGACATCATTGATAGAAGATAATCGTTTGTAGTCAGAATGTGGTCAATTATGGCTCGTGATCATATGCACTCCTGAGTGACAACATGGAGGGTGATGAGCTCGACGTGATTTGAAGAATTGACAACCAGTGTATGCTTTCTTCACTTCCAAGATATCATGATCTGTCACGACCCGTACCCACTGTGAGGGTACGAGAACGTAACAACGTCCAGCCTACGTCGCAGTGTCGACGGTAGAACTCTGTCATAGGTCTCATGCATCTAACAGTATAAGGTTAAGCAGTTTATACTCCCCGAATGGGGGTGACATAGCAGAATGTAAACTCAATCACATATAAGGTAGAGCATAAGGAAGATAGATAAAGCATGAAATCCAAAAGAGATACAGCAGATAGAAGTCTAAGTGTCTAAGATACACAACCCAGAAATACATCTCAAAGCTCAAATACAGTAATCCATAAATACAACTCAAGACAACTGAAAATAAACTGAGCAAAACCCTAGCTACCTATACAACCTCTATTGTGTCTCCTCTAGGCTAGCAGGCAACCTCCAAGCTATCTGTAAAATTTATCAACAGGTCCAGTCAGGAAAGGAGCGAGCACAATACATCTCAACAGTTCATAGCAGGTTAGAAAATATAATCATGCAGTAAAGTAAGATACAGGTACTGAAAGAAATGCAGTATGTAAACAGAGAGAGAGAGAGCTGTAATAGAAATATCTACTATAAATAGAGACTAACAGTGGCTAGTGAGTCAGAGTACAATATAGACATGTAAATGGCATAGGAGATTCTGATGCTACACTATGGAATAATTTCGATGCTACACTACTTGGATAGTATTCACATGTCTATTTCTACTCCCCCGTACCCCCAATCAATACACAAGAATCCAACCAGGTTATGTTATGATTCCATGCAAAGGCCCCCAAAGGGTGATACATGGATGTCCCATAAATGGGGATTCTAAGAGATTCTAGGATACCCAGTAAATGGGATAAGGATTCTAGGAGACTCTGTGATCATAAGAGTATATGTCACAAGTGATCAAAGAACCAATGAAGCATAGTGATACGCCATGTAAGTGAAACGTACAGAACATGTAGTACCCGATGCTCCCTAAGGATAACATCTCAAGAAGGGATCTATATAGTACCAATCCGTGTGACCAACGTGACAGTAACAAGTAAAGTAATTTAATGCAGGAAATAATTCTAAGCAGGATATGAAATGATCAGAGAATATACTCGCCTGATAACCTGAACAGCTGATAAGTATAGGGGGTCCAACTGAAGCCACAGAGTCCTATTTAAAGCAACACAGGTTATAAGGTGTTCAAGTTGTAATAAATGAAACTTTACAAGCAATCTATATTATCCTAGGTTATTCTAAGTCAAATCAACTCTAGGTTAACTCCGGTCAACAATCTAGTCAAACTAGGTCAAGTGTTGACTTACAGTTGACTTTGGGTCAACTGATCAACTCTGGTCAAACAGGGTCCATTCTAGTCTAATTATTAAAGATATAAAGTGTACTTCGTTATTTGTACGTCAAAACTTACGACACGCAAATCGAGATAAGAAGATCAACGGTAAAGTTGATAATCTTATTATAGTGATCTACGTGTCCATCTTGTCAATTTCAGGGATATGAGATTACTGGAATTGACTGAGCTCAGTTTCGTTGTACTAATCCCGAAATACGAACATTATAAGAATTAATTATTAATTAATTATAAAAAGGTTAAACTCAGAGAAATTATCAACAAATATTGTCAGACGATGAAATAAACATCGCCAACGTGTCCAGAATGGTCAAATTAGCTAGGATAGCCTATCCAACGGTCCAATTTAGACACAAGGGCAAAAAGGTAATTTCGGGTCAAAACGGTGTCCGTGTCGGAGCCGTTCTGCACCAAAAAATGTGCAAGAAAACAAGTCTATAAAATATAACAAATTATATGTCCACGAAACCAGAATGACGATACGAACCCAACGGTATCTCCAGAATTGGATTCCGTTGACCCGATCTCAATTTGGTCCGTTGACCAGAACTTAGAATTTCGGTTTGCACGGAAATGCGTGCCGGAGCCAAAGTTCTCAAAACTCAGCAAACTACATGTCAACGAGTCCAGAATAGCGATACGAACTCAACAGTATATCCGGAATTGGATTCCGATGAGCCGATCTCAAAATGACCCGTCCGGATATTGGTATCCGACTTGCACCGAAATGCGTGCCAGATCCAATGTCCACCAAAATTTAGCAAATTATATGTCAACGAGTCCAGAATGACGATACAAACTCAACGGTATATCCGAAATTGGATTCCGATGAGCCGACGTCAAAAAGTTCCGTTGACCCGGACTATGGGATCCACTTTGCACCAAAAAATGTGTCAGGGCCCACGTCCTCCAAATCTAACAAAATTTATATAAAAATATGCCAGAACGACGCCACGAGTCTACTGGTGGTGTCAGAAATGAAATCTGGAGTCCCGTGTTCAAAAATGGAATTTTACAAGTTGGAAATTACGAATTTGGACGACCAACTTTGGCATCGAATTCAACCAATCAAACAAGCTCACAATGAAACGAAACTGGAGGGGTAGCAAGAGGGTTATACCAGCTTCGCACAGGAACTGGTAGCACGCCAAACGGAGCTACGGTAGAGGAGGTACAAGCTGACGAAGTTGACCCTGCGAAACTGTCCAAAATTAATATAATTTAAACGGTCAACTTAGTGGCCGGTTTTGATGTATCAAACGATAAAATCAACGGATGAAAATTGACAGGAGTGAAGGTGGATATACCGAGATTGTGACGGAGCAAAGAAATTGCCGATCCAACGGTCAGATTTCTCGAAAATTATGTACGAAGTTGCTGCGACGGGGCGCCAAAACGGACTTGGTTTCGCGCGCGTCACGGCGGGAATTCGTGCGAAATGCACGAATCGCCTATACGTCGCACCGGAGAGTGAGGCGGCGGACCCAGGAGGGTCGCCGGTGTTCGCCCATGATGGGGGAGGCCAGCTATGGCGGCGGCGGTCGGCCACGGCGGTGCTGCACCGCCCGAACGTTCGTCCAAGGGGCTGCCCGGCCTGTTGTGCGCTGCAAACGCAGCTGCGCGCACGGCTGCACGGGCTGTGCTGGCCCATCCTGGCCCGACGGAGCTCAGGCGCGGCAAGGGCCGATGGCGCACGGCCATATCGGCGGCCGACGAGGCTGGATGTGCTGGAATGGTGGTTGGACGGTGTGGTGGTGGTGATATGAAGGAGAAGGAGGAGGAGATGGATGGAGGAGGCTGCTGTGGGTGGTGCGGCCGGCCGAGCTCGGCCAGGAGGAGGGAAGGTCGGGCTCGGCCAGGTTGGGCTCGGGTGAGGTTGCTATGGCTGCTGTGTGGAGTTTTTGTTGTGGTGTTGAGTAAAAATAAATGAGAGGGAAGAGAGAGAAAGAGAGTGAATAATAAATTGTGTAATAATTTTGAGGAGAGAGAGGGAGAAAAGTTGCTCCCTAAAAGTTAGGGCCGGCTGGTGGTGTGGAGATTAATGGGAGTTGGAGGGAAATTGGTGGTGAGGATTTATTATGAGGATCAATGGCTAGGATTAATACAGCTAAATTAATAGGTCATTCCAAGGGATTTAATTCAACAGAAATTTCCAATAATAATTAAAAATAGGTAGAATGAATATTTAGTATTTTTTAAGGGTAATGAGGTTGAGGGTGATGGTAATGGAGAGTAACATGGAGCTGGGGCTGGGTTCGGTCAAATCGGGTTGGATCAAAACCGGACATTGTGAAATAATAGAATAAAAATAGGTGTTGATGATCATAGGTAAATAAGTAGTACATGGTGATTTCAATAAATGGGACACAAGTGTCGTGCGGGTAGTAGGTTTAATGTGGGCCATGTCCATATTTGGGACTGAAGGTTTTGGTCGACAGGGTACCCACAAATCAAGTTGGAAAATAAATACGACACCGTGGGGTGAAATAAAATCGGGTCACGTGTCAGAAAAGTTGTGCGAAGCAATGGAGCACAAAATGGCGTGTCTGAGTGGAACACGAAGGTCATGAGTGAAGAGTGTCTCGAGTAGATCATGCATGAGAAGTTGGTTTCAAGAAAATGACTGGTCTGGTGCTCCCAAATTAAAAGTCACGGTAACGTGCTAATAATGATCAAGGAAAAGAGTGGGAAAAATAATTAATAATCAAATGGTCTAAATCGACCCGAAGTTGTGCGAAGCAAAAAGAGTACAAGGAAACAAGTTTGGATGGGACACTATATACCGTCATGAAGGTAATCCTGTCCACTACAAAACTCGTGAAGAAGGTTTCCAGAGTTGAACATCCCTGACACTCCAAATATCAAAGGCACGGAAAAGCACATTTACAGATAAATAAACAGAATAAATTATTTATTGAAACTAAACAATCAGAAAAATAAAATAAAAATAAAAAAAATCAGCCCAAAATTCAGGGTGCTCACATCCTACCCACCTTATAAAAATTTCGTCCTCGAAATTAAAATGTTCGTACTCCCTCTAGGTTAAACCCCCACAATCAAGTCCCAGAACTTAAACAAATCATACCATCAAAAAAAGAATGGCATACAGGGTCATGGCATATGGTGGCAGTGAAAGTCTCATCTAGGTATACTAGTCATGCTAACCGAAACGGTCATAGGGTATCAAAACACACAAGCAATTTAGGGTGCTAAACTAGAAAGGATGCAGAAATAACAAATCATCAAAACTGTAAGGCAGTCTACCATCCTATTTAAAAACTGGTACTTATCATAAAAATAAAGAAAGATAACTACCAATTATCTATAAAGGGTTCAGAAAAATCAAAATCAAAAGTTAAAGAATGAAGGTCACTTGCATGTAAATCCAATCACAATATGTATATATATAGAGAGTGTGTTAGAGAGGGGAAAGCTAGCATTATGTAGAGGTCATGTGGTTTGTGTGTGTATGGGTGTATGTGGACATGTTCATATGGTTAGACAGTAGGCATATGTATAGGAGGATTTGGGTTTCAAAACAACAGCTATCAAGTTACACTACTCATGGCATATTGGTTAAACAATCTACCATACACAACCTATTTACTCAAAACATGCATCGCTAATCATATACATATATATATATGTAAAGAGGTAGAGATTTAATTATGTATCTATATACATTATAACATGTATGCATAAACTCTATATATATCTATACAGGTATATGAACATAACATAGAGAGGAAATGTTAGGTTTACATGGCAGCGTATACTAAGTTAGGGTGTGTGTGTCCTTGTACAGGGTTATAGCTTAATATTGAAGGGTTAAATCCAGTTTCATTTCAGCATTTATATACAAAATCTGAAAATAAGCTAACATTTAAACCAGTGCAATATTAACATAATACAGTTTCAAATTTTAGGGGTTTGAAACATCACAACTAACTCAATGCTTCCAATACATCCTAACATGATAGAGAAGAAACCCTAACATACTATCCATACATTTAGCTATGCAAACAGTTAAATATTACATATTAAATCTGAAATTGAACTAAGCATTGGAAATCAATGTGAAAATGTTAACATGTATTCAGTTTTAGGATTTGGAGAAATTCAACATCAACTAACCCAATGTTTATCACAACCTAACACGTAAGAATATGAAACCTAAATTTATATTCCTACATACCACAATGTATATAGCTCAAAGTATTATATATTTTTTTAAAATAAAATAGCAAATTAAACTAAACATTTGGAATCCAGTATTAAAGGTTAATATGCACACAATCTTAGATTTGACAATTTCAAACACAACTCAACTAAAACTTTTTGAATTGAAACCCTACGTATAACATACATGTGCAGTGATGTAAACATAACTAATAACATAAAATCTATATTTGAATTACGAATTTAAACTGGAAAAGCAGAAAATCAGAAATATTGGGGTTTTGACAATTTAAACATCAACAACATATTAATATATATTTAGACAGGTGGAAAATCAAGTGTAGCATGCATACATGTTAGGCAAAGAGTCTGTGTCCACTATATATATATTCTCATGTCCCAATATAAAAATTAATTCTACGTTAAGACTAACATTTAGATTCCTACCAAGATTGCAAGTAGGTGATTGGTGAAATCAAGACAGTTTTATTATTATTATCATTATTTAATACAATAATAATGGTAAGAAAAAATAACAATGAAATCTATTCTGCTTATCTGTTTAAAGGAAGAACCATTTTGAAACCATAGCTATAATATCAAATCCAAGATAAGGTCTAGCAAAATCGTCGATTCATTGTATTAAGAAAAAATTCATAGTAAGAAGTTGCACAAGGTTCACAAAAATAGCTAAAGCTACTCCTAAGTTAAATAATGAGAAGCAAAACAAAACAAATAATAATTTTTTTTTGAAGGACTGAAACAAAGTAGAGAAAATATGTTCGAAAATATTTAAGGTACAATCTGATAATCATATGCGTCTATCCACAATCATGGTACTCTAAATCTCCGTCATACTAGTAAGCAAGGCTACGATAATCACAGAGTCCTCGACTAAGGCACATACCTCTAGAATTATGGTATTTAACATTTTCGCGATGCCGCTAGCTTGGCTGCGAAAACCTAAATTCCCACACCCGAGAAATATATCCAAAATCAGACTATATGTCCTCACCATGCTGGCTAATGTGACTATAGAAGACTAGATTCCATAACTTAGATGACCTAGCCCATATAATTTTATCTTGACAAAATTTAAACTAAATTACAATGAATACCCAAAAATCAAATTTATCAACGAACATCAAGATTCAAAAATGAACAAAAATCCTTCAAATCATATAAATACAAACTCGGATGCTACAACTAACATCAAGTTTCAAAATTCAACAATCATCCATCAAAATTAATAAATACAAACTCAAATTCACAATAATCCATCAAAATCAAATCCAACAACAGAAAGTAAAGATAAATCAAATCAAGGGGAGAAGAGTTTTCAAATCGAAGTTAAAATAAGATTCTCAAGGGTCGTCCCAGGAATCTCTCAGGGGATCCTAACTGTGATTGAGTACCTTCAAAAAATATATCCTAATTCTACTGCAGGCTGTAGTGGTACTCTAGTTCGAATACCACTACACAAACTCGACCTGCATGGGCCACCACTAAAAATGTGTCACTACCCGCACCCACTGTGAGGGTACGAGAACGTAACAACGCCCAGTCTATGCCGCAGTGTCGGCGGTAGAACCCTGTCCTAGGTCTCATGCATCTAACAGTATAAGGCTAAGCAGTTTATACTTCCCGAATGGGGGTGACATAGCAGAATGTAAACTCAATCACATCTAAGGTAGAGCATAAGGAAGATAGATAAAACATGAAATCCAAAAGAGATACAGCAGATAGAAGTCTAAGTGTCTAAGATACACAACCCAGAAATACATCTCAAAGCTCAAATACAGTAATCCATAAATACAACTCAAGACAACTGAAAATAAACTGAGCAAAACCCTAGCTACCTATACAACCTCTACTGTGTCTCCTCTAGGCTAGCAGGCAACCTCCAAGCTATCTGTAAAATTTATCAACAGGGGTCAGGACAGGAGCGAGCACAATACATCTCAACAGTTCATAGCAGGTTAGAAAATATAATCATGCAGTAAAGTAAGATACAGGTACTGAAAGAAATGCAGTATATAAACATAGAGAGAGAGCTGTAATAGAAATATCTACTATAAATAGAGACTAACATTGGCTAGTGAGTCAGAGTATAATATAGACATGTAAATGGCATAGGAGATTCTGATGCTACACTATGAAAGATTCCGATGCTACACTACTTGGATAGTATTCACATGTCTATTTCTACTCCTCCGTACCCCCAATCAATACACAAGGATCCAACCAGGTTATGTTATGATTCCATGCAAAGGCCCCCGAAGGGTGATACATGGATGTCCCATAAATAGGGATTTTAGGAGATTCTAGGATACCCAGTAAATGGGATAAGGATTCTAGGAGACTCTGTGATCATAAGAGTATATGTCACAAGTGATCAAAGAACCAATGAAGCATAGTGATACGCCATATAAGTGAAACGCACAGAACATGTAGTACCCGATGCTCCCTAAGGATAACATCTCAAGAAGGGATCTATATAGTACCAATCCGTGTGACCAACGTGACAGTAACAAGTAAAGTAATTTAATGCAGGAAATAATTCTAAGCAGGATATGAAATGATCAGAGAATGTACTCGCCTGATAACCTGAACAGCTGTCACGCCCCAGAACTAGAATACTGGAGAGCGGGGGCAGACATAGCCAGCTACGTATATGAAATAGAATCCATCTCGCTATACGGTCACGGCTGTCTAGATACATGAGGATTTACTACAAGCCAACAGTCTCCTATGGTCATGAATAAGCCTAGTGTCTCAATCTCAAGCAAGTAAATAAGTTACAAGATGTATGATCATTAAATATACAATAATAAGGCGTCCCAAATATTACATATTCAGCTGATCATGAAGCTAGTCGTTACAAAATGTTAGGACTAGCAAGAGTTTAGTCATACATGATCAACCCTAGGATCTGTTAATCATGTTACAGCCCGTAGGCGGACAGTAAGTAAGTGCAATCGAGCTAAACAGGTGCTCGTCGGCTAAACGCCTCAAAAGAATATTTTTACAATAGAGTGGAAGAGCCAAAAATAACCCACTCGTTGTCCTGGTTACGCCTGGTGTTCACCATCGGGCTGGAAGAGCGGTAGATCCTCTGGAGCTGCTTCAAAATCTGGCCATACAAAACCAGCTGGATCAGATCCCATAAAGTGCAAGTGCCACAAAGAAAGCTTCACTTAGGAACTAAAAACCAGTAATCAGCACAAAGTATAAATAAGGTAAGAACTGAAAATAAGAAAATACATCAGGATGATATACGACGAGATAACCATGGAACTATTCAGATAACCAGGTTACAACCCGTAAACCAAACAAGGACCGGGGTTGTAACCCTTCGTCTGAACAGAACTTGGAGTTCTCACCATTTATCGATAAAATAAATACAGGCATTCTGGTCATACAGTAATATGGAACAAGATCAGGGCAAGACTAGACAGGTTAGACTCCATTCAATCATTTCACGGCCAAACAAGAACTACGGCTTGATACTTTAACTAACTAGGGTTATCACAAGCCTAGTTACTAGCAAGATGCAGTGAGATTATTCCACAGCCACAAGCCCTGCAGACCATTCCGGTTACCCGGGTTGAAAGATTTAGAGTTGAATTCAGATGGGTACATCGTCCAGGAAATGCATGTACCCTTAGGTAGCTTGAAGGGTGCAACACATGACAGTGTGCTGGAAATGTGCCCTACTCGACGGCAGGCTACAGATCCCAAGGCGTGCCCAGGTAACGGGATTGCCTGTAGCTAGAAGATCTCTTTATGACTAGTGTATTAATCTAGTTATTAGCCTTAGTCTATTTCAATAGGTACTCCTGACCGTGGTACTCAGGAGTCCCCTCTTAGACATGATGTAAGACAGGACTGGATTATTTGTACAAGCACAATCGCCCACGGTGTCCGGATTAATTATAAAGGTCATGTCATGTCAGGTAGCCGTCGTAATAGCTTATATCATGTCAGGTTATTATGTCAAGAGTTCTTATCAGGAGTGCGCCACGACGGGCCACTATCAGGTCATGTCATGTTCACTTGTCAGGAGTGCTGTCACGACCCGTACCCTAGAGTAAGGGCACGAGACGTGGGTACGTCCCGCCTACGCCGCAGTGTCAGCGGTAAAACGCTGTCCTAGGTCAACATACATCTAACAATATATACCTAAACAGTTTATACTCCCCGAATGGGGGTGACATAGCAGTAATAAACTCAATTACAACTAAGGAAGAGATAGCACGATATGAAATAGAACTCAAGGAAACAAATAGATGAAAAAGTAGTCTAAGATAATCCTAGCAAATAACCAGAAGTACATGGTCTCAGATACAGAATGAAAGAATATATACAACTCAGAACTCATAATAAAGTCTAGCTAAAACATGTCTCCAGACTACATAAAAGAAGATAAGCCTAACTAATCTAGTCTAGGCAATCGGGGTGATGTCCTCAGCTAAAGCTGGGTCCTCCTGTGGGTCCAGCTCGCATGTGTCATCTAAGGCTGCCCCGTAGAAAGTGTCCAGGTAGGCCTCCTCCTCGTCCTCTGTAATATTTTCAACAGGTCCAGTCAGGACAGGAGCGAGCACAGTACATCTCAACAGTTCATAGCAGGTTAGAAAATATAATCATACAGTAAAGTAAGATACAAGTACTGAAAGAAGTGCAGTATGTAAACAGAGAGAGAGAGCTGTAATAGAAATATCTACTATAAATAGAGACTAACAGTGGCTAGTGAGTCAGAGTACAATATAGACATATAAATGGCATATAAGATTCTGATAAGACACTATGGAAGAGGTTCTGATAAGATACTACTTGGGTATTATTCACATGTCTACTTCTACTCCCCCGTACCCCCAATCAGTACACAAGGATTCAACCAAGTTATGTTATGATTCCACGCAAAGCCCCTGAAGGGTGATACATGGATGTCCCAAAAATGGGGATTCTAGGAGATTCTATGATACCCAGTAAATGGGATAAGAGATTCTAGGAGACTCTGTGATCATAAGGGTATATGTCACAAGTGATCAATGAACCTGTGAAGCATAGTGATACGTCATGTAAGTGAAACGCACAGAACATGTAGTACCCGATGCTCCCTAAGGATAACATCTCAAGAAGGGATCCATATAGTACCAATCTGTGTGACAAACGTGACAGTAACAAGTAAAGTAATTTAATACAGGAAATAATTCTAAGTAGGATATGAAATGATCAGAGAATATACTCGCCTGGTATCTGAGTGTCCACTATGAAAGTACTGTCCGAGGAGTGGTGTCTGGCTCCTAATCAGAATAGCACAAGTCACAACAAGTCCAAAATGGTATAATGAAGTCCTACTATGCATTCTACATGATTCTAGGTCAATCTAGGCCAAAGTCAACTATTGGTCAACCTTGGTCAACGAAGAAGTCAAACCTAAGTCAACTATGGTCAAACTAGGTCAACCAAGTCTAAATTAGGTCAAACTAGTCTACACTATTCTATTCTAGGTCTAAATAAGCTTTACAAGACCATTTTAGACTTTCTAGGCAAACAGACTCACATATATGCTATAGGCTGTATCATGCCAATAAGCCACCCCTAACACAAGGCTATATGTCATTATCTCACCCAAAGAATACTACACATGTAATATATTATCTAACACAATCATAGACATACACTAGTATTAGGTTACCTATATATATGTGTCCACATAATACATATTACATATATAACTAGGCTTTCATGATATAGTAGAAAGAGAGAGAGAGAGCATAAGTGTATGGGCAAAAACATGAATGCAAAGTGTGTGTGTAATGCTTGTGTGTGTGTGTAATGTTTGAGAGTGAATAGTGTCATTGAGGGTGTGTTTGTGAATGTGAAATCTGTGTTGGACTGAACATGAAAAAGAGATACAATGCACAGAACAGTAAGGAAGGGAAATCAAAGCAATTCCAAACTGAAAACCCAATTCAAATTCAGAAAACTGCATATCAGTTTTTCCAGTTTTCATTACATCCTCCTATTGATTCCCACACACCACCAAATCACACAAAAATCGACACACAACTAGTAAACCTATAGGGGAACACTAAATGGTACTAAAACCAATATTTAACCAGTAATAAAATAGGTTTAAAAGGTGTCAAACTTGTATTTTAAAAACTGGAATCAGAAAAAGGGTACTTAGTATCCTAAATTGGGAAATTGATAATTACCTACTGAAAAATCAATAAAAATCAAAATAAAGAGTTGGTAATTTAAATATACAATGCATACATGCCATATAAGGTGTTTATGTCCAAACAAAAGGACACAAACGTGTCCAAATGACCCAGGACACGAAACAGTGCACACAGGTACTGTTTCAGTGCACTGTGTCGTGCACGTGTGCACGCGTGTCGTGCACACGACACAGCACGAACTAGGCCACGTGCTCGTGCACACGTGTACACCTATACTAGGGCTAGGACTAGGTCTACCTGTATCGTGTCCTAGTGTTCGCGTGTCTGACTTACACCTGCGTATCAGTGTCGAAAAAACTCTGCCTGGGACTGACAGTGGCGACCAGTGCACTGTGAATAAATCCCTCGACACGCCACGTGGGCCCCCGAAACTTGACACGTAGCGTGTCAGTGGGTGCCCCGAGACTCCCGTAAAGTCTCGTGTCAAAACTCGCCGTGCCGTGTCCGGCACAACCCCCGAACAGTAGGGCATGCAGTCCCGAGCGCGCACGAGCGTGTCCCCGTGTCCAAAATGACACGACACGTGCACGAATCCATCCCAGTGCAAAAGAATCGTGTAAGCGACACTGAAAAGTAAATTTCCATTCAAAAATATTTTGAAAATAATACAAACAGTTCCACTGTGGCATTTCCACAAACACAATAAGCTAGGCACTGATACGTGTCCAATTTGGACACGAAAGGACACGAATTCTTAGGGTTTCCTATTCCTACTGTTAGGTTAGGTCTAGGGCTCCCTAATGATGCAAAAATCTCAGGATTCTATGGTGAGAATATGAAGTTACCTCAATGTATCAAAACCCCCAAAAACTCTAAAGAGAGATGCTCCTCTTGATGGTGAAACTCCTCCAAATTGATTTGAATCTGAGAATAAATTGTAACAACAGCAAGAATACTCAAATTAAAATCTATTACAATTTGTTTGGATTAAAAAGAAGGTAAAATGGATTTTCTAGGGATTTTTGAAGTAGGGAAAATACCTCTTTCTAAACTTGCTCCTTCCTAAAGAGGCTAGCCCTAATTTCTAAGAGATTATTTATAAGGGGGGGGATCCCTAGGGGGGTTAAGTTGGCTGGACAAAATTGTTAGGGTTAGGGTTTGGGCACTTGACTAATGGTCTTTGGGCTTAGTCATAAATCAATGACTTAAAAATCACAAGTCATGACTTGTGGTCAAAATCCTTCCATTCAAATCTCAATATTCCTAATTGGTTTCCCTAACTAGAGTATGGTTAACTTAACTTAACCTAGGATCTCATATCTAGTCAAGTCCAACTTAACTAGGGTTAGGTCACAAAGTCAAAGCTAGTCTAAGTCAACCTAGTCAACCCTTATTCAAACAATTCCAAAATAATTTCTAAAAATTCCCATAAATTCAAATAAATTCTAATAAATTTAAATTACCCGAAAAATGTCAAAAATACCCTCACACTAGAAATGTGGTAGTGACAGATCTACTCTCCTTAAAAGAATTTCGTCCTTGAAATTGAAAGACGAAATACAACTGATGAGAAGGATAGAAAGCATACCTCACGGTCCAAAAAGATAAGGGTAGCGCTCGCGCATCTCATCCTCCCGCTCCCAGGTAGACTCTCCTGGAGAATGATGCCTCCATACGATGCGTACCTAGGGTATCACCTGGTTCCTCAGAACCTTCTTCCGTCGATCCAGTATCTCCACTAGCTGCTTTGGATAGCTGAGAGAAGGCCCAACCTCTATCTCTGAATGATCGAGCACATGGCTAGGGTCATCCACGTACCGTCTCAACTGTGATACATGAAATACGTTGTGGACCCCCACTAGCACAGGCGGCAAGTCTAGCCTGTATACAACGTCACCGACTCTCCCGCTGATAACGAAAGGGCCGATGAAGCGCGGGCTAAGCTTCCCGCCTCCACCAAAATGTATCGTACCACGAGTCTGAGATATCCTCAAGAAAACCTGGTCTCCGACCTAATCACAAGCAAGGTCTCAATTAATTATAATAAATAATCATGATCAAAAATCATAAACAAATAAACCTAAATCTAATCCTACTCTAATCTGTACCTCAAACTCCAATGGCCTCCGGTGGCTATCGGCCCAGTGCCGATGTCTGTCCTGCGCCACGCGAAGTCTGTCCCTGATAAGCTTCACCTTCTTGACTGCATCAACAACCATCTCTGGCCCCAGTAAAGCTCGTTCACCAACATCATCCCAAGATAAGGGCGTACGATACCTACGCCCGTACAGAGCCTCGAAAGGTGACATCTCAATGCTGGCCTGGAAACTGTTGTTGTAAGCAAACTCCACCAAATGAAGATAATCCTCCCAGGAACCTACAAAGTCCAGGACGCACGTCCGCAGCATATCCTCAATTGTCTGAATAGTCCTTTCTGACTGTCCGTCCATCTGGGGGTGGTATGCAGTACTAAACTTGAGCTGAGTGCCTAAGCTGGTCTGCAGACTCCTCCAGAAATGGAAAGTAAAACGGCTATCCCGATCTGAGACGATACTGACTGGAACTCCGTGAATCCTGACTATCTGTCGCATATACATCTCCGCCAGCCTCTCTGTAGACGTACCCACCATGAATGGCAAAAAGTGGGCCGATTTGGTCAACCTGTCAACGATGACCCAAATCACGTCTTTCCCTCCTGGAGTATGCGGCAATCCTGAAACGAAGTCTATAGTGATATGCTCCCATTTCCACTCGGGAATGGGCAGCGGCTGCAATAATCCACCGAGCCTCTGTCTTTCTGTCTTGACCTGCTGACAGACTAAACACCTAGCCACGAAGCGAGCCACCTCCCGCTTCATCCCTGACCACCAAACATGCTCCCGCAGATCTTGGTACATCTTGTTGGCACCCGGGTGTATAGAGTACTGAGATCAGTAGGCCTCCTGCATAACCTGCTCCCTGAGCTCTCCGCTGGGCACACATAATCTGGAACCGTGTCTCAAGGCACCATACCCTGCAAGAGAAAACTCGCCCTCCAGTAATCCTGCTTGAACCTGCTCTCGGAGACACCGCAGAGCAACGTCCTCAAACTGTGTCGACTTGATCCTCTCCACCAAGTCTGACTGAATCTACATCCCCCATAACTGCATCTGTACTCCGGGCACGATCACCTCAATCCCAAGGCTTTCCAAGTCAGCAAACAAATGCCGATCCATGGTCAAACACATGGCTGTCGGATACCTACTCAAGGCATCGGCAACCACGTTGGCCTTCCCTGGGTAATACTGAAGTAGGATGTCAAAATCCTTCATCAACTTTAGCCATCTGCGCTGTCTCATGTTCAAATCCTTCTGAGTGAACACATACTTTAAGCTCTTGTGACCTGTGAAGATCTCCACCCTTTCATCATACAGATAATGCTTCCACAGCTTCAGAGCAAATATCACTGCTGCTAGCTCCAGGTCGTGGGTAGGGTAGTTCTTCTCATGGGGACGTAATTGCCTGGAAGGATAGGCAATCTCCTTCCCATGCTGCTGCAAGACGCAACCCAGCCCCTTCCCTGAAGCATCACTATAAATAGTAAAACCATATGATCCTGAAGGCAATATCAGAATCGAAGCTGTCATCAGCCACTTCTTCAACTCGTCAAAAGCTGCCTGACACTCCTCTGACCAAATGAACTCAGCATCCTTCTGGGTCAACCGAGTCAACGGCTCTGCAACCCAGGAGAAATCCTGCACAAATTTTCGATAATATCCTGCCAACCTCAGGAAACTCCTGATCTCTGCAACTGAAGTCGGCGCTGCCCATGCCTCAACTGTTATAATCTTCTTGGGGTCAACTGGGATACCATCTCCAGTCACCACATGCCCCAAGAAGTCCACCCGGTCCAAGAAGAACTTACACTTGGAGAGCTTCCCGTAAAGCTGCTCCTTCCTGAGAATCTCCAGCACTATCCTCAAATGCTCCTCGTGCTCCTCCTCAGTCTTGGAATATATCAAGATATCGTCAATGAACACTACCATAAACTGATCCAGATACTGGTGGAACACCTTGTTTATAAGGTTCATAAATACTGCTGGTGCATTGGTTAGCCCAAACGGCATAACCAAAAACTCGAACTGCCCGTACCGCGTCCTGAAAGCGGTCTTGGGAATATCCTCCCCCTTCACCTTCACCTGGTGATATCCCGACCTCAGATCAATCTTGGAAAATACTCGAGCTCCGCTCAACTGGTCAAATAGATCATCGATCCACGGCAGTAGGTATTTGTTCTTGATCGTGAGGTTGTTGAGTGCCCTATAGTCAATACACATGCGTACTGACCCATCCTTCTCCGGTACGAACAACACTGGTGCACCCCATGGCGACGAACTCGAGCGGATGAAGCCCTTGTCCTGTAGCTCATCCACTTGCTTCTTCAGCTCCACCAGCTCGCTGTTGTTCACCCGATAGACATGCTGAGAGATGGGTTCCGCTCCTGGAACCAAGTCTATCGAGAACTCTATGTCTCTGTCTGGTGGCAATCCCGGTAACTCCTCTAGGAAAACATCCATATAATCTGCTATTAAGGGGTGTGGAATCGTCTGCTCCTCGACCGAGACTCCACAGAAGACTCCGCTGCTCGCTCTGCCTGACGTCTGGAGTACTCGAACTCTGGCTCCCCTGGCGCTCTGAAAAGAACTCTACCCCCTCTGTAATCAATGCTGGCATGGTGCCTGCTCAACCAATCCATGCCTAGTACTATATCGTAGTTTGGTAATGGCATTACGAGCAGGCTCACCTCCAACTCATGGCCTCCCAAAACTACTCTCCGACCCTTACAAACATCACTCACGAGGATAATGCCATCCCCGGTCATGATCTTGTGAGTCCTAGGCAACGATTCAGCTACGATACCGTATCTAATCGCAAAACATACTGATATGAAGCTATGCGAAGCACCGGAATCGAATAATGCAAATGCTGGACTGGAGTCGAGAAGAATCGAACCTACAATCAACTCTCCGATGACCTCCGCATCCTCTGCTGCCATGGCAAATCCTCGCCCCTGCTGGTCTCCCCTGGCCTGCTGCTGGTGCTGGACGAACCTCTGCTGCTGCGTCTGCAGGGCTGGTCCCCTCTGCTGGCCTGCTGGAGCCCTGGATCCTCCTTCCGGGCCTGCTCGTGTTATGCGGCACTCCCTCATCTGGTTGTCTGTTGAGCCACACACCAGGCACTGGCCCAGCCTCTTTCGGCACTTATTGAAGACGTGCCCAGGCTTCTTGCAGTAGGCACAAGTACCACCCTGTCTCTGACCCTGCTGGTGCTGTCTCGGCTGCTGCTGCTGATGAACTGGCTTCTGCTGGATCGGCTGCAGCTGAAACTGCCTCAGCTGCTGGTGCTGAAAGTGGGGCCTCTTGGCCTGGCCTCCGCTGCTGTTGCCCCCAACTGGGTCTCTCCCCCTCTTGAGCCTAAGCTCAAGATCATCCTCTGCCAACAAGGCTCCTGTCAAGATCTCCTCGAACGTGGCATCCCGGTTGCCCTTGGTCAAGGACTTGACCTCCTTGACTAGACCCTTCCGGAACCTCTGGGCTTTCGCCGTCTCACTCAAGCCCTCCATAAACCTGCCGAGGCAGCCGAATTCCCCGACGTACTCCTCCACTGAAAGACTCCCCTGGACTAGGCTCTCGAACTGCGTCTCTAAGGCTCTGAGTGCTGAATCTGGGAAGAACTTCTTTTTGAAGAAGCCCTTTAACTGCTCCCAAGTCTGCCCAGCTACCCCCACCCTGGGGTCTGACTGATACCAGGTACGAGCAAGATCTCGCATCCGGCTAGCTGCGGCCTCGATCTAAAGATCTGCTAGAATCCTGGCCAAGCAGAAGATCTCCTCTATATGCTTGATCCACTCATCAGCATATAGGATCCCCTTTGTCCCCAGAAAGTCTCTAGGGTTCATCTTCTGAAACTGCTCGATCCCCGATGTCCTCGGCTGATGGACCACGGGTCGAGCTGCAACCGTCGTAAGGGCCAGCTCCATGCCCCTGTCCTGTCGAGCCTGCTGTCGGTCCATGAACTACTGGAAATATGTGAACATCTGATCTGCGTCCACGTATCCTGTAGGCGGTGGCTACTGGAAGGGATCCTCTGGAATGACCGGGTCCTGCCTCCGAGTCGGTGGATGTATACCCCCTGCTGCGACTGCCGAGGTCTCAATACGAGCAGAGGTGGCAGGAGCTGCAGTCCCCTGGCCTCGCTGTACTGGCTGAGAGGTAGCAGTCCCCTCTATAGCATCCTCATGAATGGCACGCTGCGATCGAGTCTCTACCATCCTGAAGATAGACAAACAAGAGTATCAATTTCTGAGAAAGAAGCAAAATAACAAAGGCGGACAATTAAAATTTAAAGGATCAACTGACAATATGGATTTAGATGGCAACAAAAGAATTTTTCCTAAAGTGATTGAGTATCTTAAAATTAATGTCCTATATCCTACTGCAGGCTGTAGTGATACTCTAATTCGAATACTACTACACTTCTAGTCTAGACCTGCATGGGCCACCACTAAAAACGTGTCACGACCCGCACCCTAGAGTAAGGGCACGAGACGTGGGTACGTCCAGCCTACGCCGCAGTATCGGCGGTAGAACGTTGTCCTAGGTCAACATACATCTAACAATATATACCTAAACAGTTTATACTCCCCAAATGGGGGTGACATAGCAGTAATAAACTCAATCACAACTAAGGAAGAGATAGCACGATATGAAATAGAACTCAAGGAAACAAATAGATAAAAAAGTAGTCTAAGATAATCCCAGCAAATAACCAGAAGTACATGGTCTCAGATACAGAATGAAAGAATATATACAACTCAGAACTCAGAATAAAGTCTAGCTAAAACATGTCTCAAGACTACATAAAAGAAGATAAGCCTAACTAATCTAGTCTAGGCAATCGGGGTGATGTCCTCGGCTAGAGCTGGGTCCTCCTGAGGGTCCAGCTCGCAGGTGTCATCTAAGGCTGCCCCGTAGAAAGTGTCCAGGCAGGCCTCCTCCTCATCCTCTGTAATATTTTCAACAGGTCCAGTCAGGACAGGAGCGAGCACAGTACATCTCAACAGTTCATAGCAGGTTAGAAAATATAATCATGCAATAAAGTAAGATACAAGTACTGAAAGAAGTGCAGTATATAAACAGAGAGAGAGCTGTAATAGAAATATCTACTATAAATAGAGACTAATAGTGGCTAGTGAGTCAGAGTACAATATAGACATGTAAATGGCATAGGAGATTATGATAAGACACTATGGAAGAGATTCTGATAAGATACTACTTGGGTATTATTCACATGTCTACTTCTACTCCCCCGTACCCCCAATCAGTACACAAGGATCCAACCAAGTTATGTTATGATTCCACGCAAAGTCCCCGAAGGGTGATACATGGATGTCCCAAAAATGGGGATTCTAGGAGATTCTAGGATACCCAGTAAATGGGATAAGAGATTCTAGGAGACTCTGTGATCATAAGGGTATATGTCATAAGTGATCAAAGAACTTGTGAAGCATAGTGATACGTCATGTAAGTGAAACGCACAGAACATGTAGTACCCGATGCTCCCTAAGGATAACATCTCAAGAAGGGATCCGTATAGTACCAATCCGTGTGACCAAAGTGACAGTAACAAGTAAAGTAATTTAATACAGGAAATAATTCTAAGCAGGATATGAAATGATCAAAGAATGTACTCGCCTGCTATCTGAGTGTCCACTATAAAAGTACTGTCCGAGGAGTGGTGTCTGGCTCCTAATCAGAACAGCACAAGTCACAACAAGTCCAAAATGGTATAATGAAGTCCTACTATGCATTCTACATGATTCTAGGTCAATATAGGCCAAAGTCAACTCTTGGTCAACCTTGGTCAACCAAGAAGTCAAACCTAAGTCAACTATGGTCAAACTAGGTCAACCAAGTCTAAATTAGGTCAAAGTAGTCTACACTATTCTATTCTAGGTCTAAATAAGCTTTACAAGACCATTTTAGACTTTCTAGGCAAACAGACTCACATATATGCCATAGGCTGTATCATGCCTATAAGCCACCCCTAACACAAGGCTATATGTCATTATCTCACCCAAATAATACTACACATATAATATATTATCTAACACAATCATAGACATACACTAGCAATAGGTTACCTATATATATGTATCCACATGTCTACATAATACATATTACAAATATAACTAGGCTTTCATGATATAGTAGAGAGAGAGAGAGAGAGAGAGAGAGAGAGAGAGCATAAGTGTATGGGCAAAAACATGAATGTAAAGTGTGTGTGTGTAATGTTTGTGTGTGTGTGTGTAATGTTTGAGAGTAAATAGTGTCATGTGAGGGTGTGTTTGTGAATGTGAAATCTGTGTTGGACTGAACAGGAAAAAGAGATACAATGCACAGAACAGTAAGGAAAGGGAAATCAAAGCAATTCCAAACTGAAAACCCAATTCAAATTCAGAAAACTGCATATCAGTTTTTCCAGTTTTCATTACATCCTCCTATTGATTCCCACACACCACCAAATCACACAAAAATCGACACACAGCTAGTAAACCTATAGGGGAACACTGAATGGTACTAAAACCAATATTTAAGCAGTAATAAAATAGGTTAAAAAGGTGTCAAACTTGGATTTTAAAAACTGGAATAAGAAAAAGGGTACTTAGTATCCTAAATTGGGAAATTGATAATTACCTAATGAAAAATCAATAAAAATCAAAATAAAGAGTTGGTAATTTAAATATACAATGCATACATGCCATATGAGGTGTTTGTGTCCAAACATAAGGACACAAACGTGTCCAAATGACCCAGGACACGAAACAGTGCACACAGGCACTGTTTCAGTGCACTGTGTCGTGCACGTGTGCACGCGTGTCGTGCACACGACACAGCACGAACTAGGCCACGTGCTCGTGCACACGTGTACACCTATACTAGGGCTAGGACTAGGTCTACCTGCACCGTGTCCTAGTGTCCGTGTGTCTGACTTACACGTGCGTATCAGTGTAGAGAAAACTCTGCCTGGGACTGACAGTGGCGACCAGTGCACTGTGAATAAATCCCTCGACACGCCACGTGGGCCCCCGAAACTTGACACATGGCTTGTCAGTGGGTGCCCCGAGACTCCCCCAAAGTTTCGTGTCAAAACTCGTCGTGTCGTGTCCGGCACAACCCCCGAACAGCAGGACATGTAGTCCCGAGCGCGCGCGAGCGTGTCCTCGTGTCCAAAATGACACGACACGTGCACGAATCCATCCCAGTGTATAAGAATCGTGTAAGCGACACTGAAAAGTAAATTTCCATTCAAAAATATTTCGAAAGTAATACAAACAGTTCCACTGTGGCATTTCCACAAACACAATAAGCTAGGCACTGATACGTGTCCAGTTTGGACACGAAAGGACACAAATTCTTAGGGTTTCCTATTCCTACTATTAGGTTAGGTCTAGGGCTCCCTAATGATACAAAAATCTTAGGATTCTATGGTGAGAATAGGAAGTTACCTCAATGTATCAAAACTCCCAAAAAAACTCTAAAGAGAGATGCTCCTCTTGATGGTGAAACTCCTCCAAATTGATTTGAATCTGAGAATAAATTGTAACAACAGCAAGAATACTCAAATTAAAACCTATTGCAATTTGTTTGGATTAAAAAGGAGGTAAAATAGATTTTCTAGGGATTTTTGAAGTAGGGAAAATACCTCTTTCTAAACTTGCTCCTTCCTAAAGAGGCTAGCCCTAATTTCTAAGAGATTATTTATAAGGGGGGATCCCTAGGAGGGTTAAGTTGGCTGGACAAAATTGTTAGGGTTAGGGTTTGGGCACTTGACTAATGGGCTTTGGGCTTAGTCATAAATCAATGACTTAAAAATCATAAGTCATGACTTGTGGTCAAAATCCTTCCATTCAAATCTCAATATTCCTAATTGGTTTCCCTAACTAGAGTATGGTTAACTTAACTTAACCTAGGATCTCATATCTAGTCAAGTCCAACTTAACTAGGGTTAGGTCACAAAGTCAAAGCTAGTCTAAGTCAACCTAGTCAACCCTTATTCAAACAATTCCAAAATAATTTCTAAAAATTCCCATAAATTCAAATAAATTCTAATAAATTTAAATTACCCCAAAAATGTCAAAAATACCCTCATACTAGAAATGTGGTAGTGACAAGTGCACCACGACGGGTCACTATCGTGTTCAGGTACATGTGCAAGGTATCATAGTGCAAGCATTCATCAGGAAATCCAAGTTGATCTGAGGTTACAAGACATGAATTAATCAGTAATAATCAAGTAATAATAATACTAATAAATAATCATTAAAGCAAGATACAGGGAGGGGCCATGCGGCTCAGGTTCCAAAGCTTATGCGGTTCAGGGAGGAGGCCCATGGCACATGCGGCTCAGGGTTGCGGGATCCATGCGGCCAGAAAGAAGCGGGGTCCCATGCGGCTGGCTGACCAATCAGGTATATGTGGCCGGAGTCAAGAGGGTCTCATGCGGCTAGCGAAGTTCGATCCTTATGCGGCAGGTGGTCATGCGACTGCAGAAGCAAGGGCACATGCGGTTGCTGGGTTCCACCCTTATGCGGCTCTGGGAGAAAGTTCTCATGCGGCCCGCGGAAGCAAGGCTTATGCGGCTCAGAAGGAGCGGAGATATGCGGCTGGGGTCGAGTGAGTCCATGCGGCTGGCATAGACCCGGGTTCATGCGGTTAGAAAAGAATGAATCTTATGCGGCTCGAAGTACTTCCAGTCATGCGGCTGAAGAGAACACTTGCCGCATGAAATATTCATGCGGTCAAGTCAAGCACAGTTCATCTTCTCCGAATTTTCGAGAAGAAGAACACCATGAGAGCCAAGTTCTCAAGCTCTATAATTCTATCATTCGGAGCCCAAATCCGAACTTTTATAGGTCAAAATGGGGTAGAACAAAATCCTCTACAACATGGAACCATCAAAACTCAGAAATAACAAGATTAAGCAGATCAAAATCCAAGAATTTTGAAAATAAGGTAAACTTAGATCTACAAAAATCTAGCCATGGAAAGTGGAAATGCCAAGTACTAAAGTAAGTTAAAATGCTGTAAGGAAGATGATGAAGCAATAAAATTGGAGTTCCTCCATGAAGCAAGTTGCACTTGCCTAGACCTCTCTCTCTCTCTGGTAGGTGAAGAAGTAAATGGAAGAAGAAGAAGAGTAATGAAGAGAGAGAAAGAAGAATGGGTTAATAAATGGGGATGGTGGTGGTAGGTAGGGGTTCACCCATGGTTCATGATGAACCAAAAGCAATCCAAAACTGAACCAAGCCAACCCGAACCAAGAATAAACCTAAACCAAGAAAGGAAAGCTAGGCAAAGAAATCATGCAATACAAGATAAAATACGTACACGTATTCTAAAATACGTAATACGAACCACAGGCATTACAACTCTACCCACCTTAAAAGAATTCCGTCCTCGGAATTTAATTAAGAGGCTAGAGAGACAAGGACAAGCTATATTAATCACAAGCAAGCTATAACTAGGCATGCAATCACTCATTCAAGCAAGGAATCGAAGGCATAAGGCATAAGGAAGACATTATACCTCACGAGTCAAACAAGCCGGGATATCGCGATCGAATATCATCCTCACGCTCCCATGTTGACTCACACAAAGAGTAATGACCCCAAGCAACTCGGACTAACTTGATAGTCTTGTTCTTGAGTGTCTTCTCTCTCCGGTCCAATATAGACACGGGCCTCTCCTCATACGAAAGGTTGGTGCCAACAACCAATTTCGAATGATCCAGGACGTAGCTCGGGTCCGGGATATACCGTCGTAATTGGAATACATGGAATACGTCATGCACCTCGCTTAGCGACGGCGGAAGAGCGAGATGATAGGACACATCTCCTACTCGCTCCAGAATGTCAAATGGCCCTATATACCTAGGACTAAGCTTTCCCCGTACGCCGAAACGAATGACGCCACGGTTAGGCGAAATCCTCAGGAATACATGGTCACCGACAGAAAACTCGAGAGGGCGCCGATGAGAATCGACCCAATGATGCTGGCGATCTTAGGCAACTCGAAGGTGATCTCGGACTCTCCTGACCACTTCAACTGTCTGAGCAATCATTTCTGGACCGAGCATCTGTCTCTCTCCAATATCATCCCAGACTAACGGGGATCTGTACTTCCTGCCATACAGTGCCTCGAATGGTGTCATCTGGATACTGGCCTGGAAACTGTTGTTGTACGAGAACTCCACTAGGTGCAGGCGATCTTCTTACGAACTACCGAAGTCAAGTGTACAAGATCTCAACATGTCTTTAAGAGTCTGGATCGTGCGCTCTGACTGACCATCTGTCTGCGGATGATATGCTGAGCTGAACTGGAGGTGAGTTCCCAAACTCTTCTGCAGGCTACGCCAAAAGTACGACGTAAATCTTGAATCTCGGTTCGAAGTGATACTAACTGGAACTCCATACAACCTGACAATCTGCCAGAGGTACATCTCTGCTAACTGAGCTGTCGACTGACCAACTCTGAATGGGAGAAAGTGAGCTACCTTCGTGAGCCTGTCAACTATAACCCAAATAGCATCTCGACCAGCTGGGGATCTAGGCAATCCGGTCATAAAATCTATGGTCACATGCTCCCACTTCCATTCTGGAATCGGCAAGGGCTAAAGAAGTCCAACAGGCCTCTGATGTTCAGCTTTAACTTGTTGGCAGACCAAACACCGAGAGACAAACCGGGCTATCTTCTGCTTCATGCTATTCCACCAAAAGTGCTGCCGGATATCATGGTACATCTTCGTACCACCAGGATGAATGGAATATTGAGAACTGTGAGCCTCTGCCATGATCTCCTGTCTGATATCTCTACTGGGTACACAAAGATGCTTACCATGCCTAAGTTTACCATCTTCATGAATGCACAACTCTGGTCTTCGTCCTGCCTTGCACTCTGCTCTGAGTCGCTGAAGCTTGGAATCTGCTGACTGTGCCATCCGGATCCTCTTGACTATAGTAGACTGAACTTGTATGCTGGCCATCAATGCTACACTGGAAGGGAGAACAACTTTAATACCCATCTTCTGAAGATCTGCTAACAGCTCCGGTTGCGCTGTTAGGAAATAAACTCCGGCTCTCCTGCTCAATGCATCTGCTACAACGTTGGCCTTCCCAGGATGATACTGCAAGTTGACATCATAATCCACAAGAAGCTTCAGCCACCTCCTCTGATGCATGTTAAGATCCTTCTGGGTGAAAACATATATCAGGCTCTTATGGTCGGTGAAAATCTCCATCCTATCTCCGTACAAGTAGTGCCTCCACAACTTAAGTACAAACACTACTGCTGCCAGCTCCAAGTCGTGGGTTGGATAATTCCTCTCATGATCACGAAGTTATCGTGAAGCATAAGCTATTACCTTCCCATGTTGTATCAGAACACATCCTAAACCTCTGCCTGAAGCATCACAATATACGGAGAATCCTCCGATTTCATCTGGAAGTGCGAGAATAGGAGCTGTCATCAAGCCTTGCTTCAACTTCTCAAAAGAATCCTAACACTCTGCTGTCCAAGCAAACTGCACCTCCTTGCGGGTCAATTGGATCAATGGCGCTGAAATCCGAGCAAAATCTGAAACGAACCGCCGGTAGTAGCCGGCCAATCCAAGAAAACTGTAAACCTCTGCAACTGTGCTGGGCACTGGCTATGACTCAATAGCCATAATCTTCTGGGGATCCACTTCTACTCCTCATCGGGTGATGATGTGACCCAAGTACGAAATGCGATCGAGCCAGAACTCGTATTTACTGAACTTGACATACAACTGGTGCTCCCTGAGAATCTGAAGAACCACACGGAGATGCTGCTCATGCTCCACTTCGCTCCTGCTGTAGACCAGGATGTCATCCAAGAATACAATCACGAACTGATCCAAGTAGGGCATGAAAATACGATTCATGAGATCCATGAATACAGCCGGCGCATTGGTCGCTCCAAATAGCATCACTAGGAACTCCCAATGCCCATACCTCGATCTAAAAGCTGTCTTCGGGATGTCCTGCTCTCTGACTCTGATCTGATGATATCCTGAGCGCAAGTCGATCTTCGAGAATACTGCTGCCCATTTGAGCTGATCAAATAAATCATCTATCCTCGGAAGAGGATATCTGTTCTTGATTGTCACTGAATTCAAGGTACGATAATTAACTCCTAGCCTGGACGTACCATCCTTCTTTTTCACAAGAAGCATCGGGGCTCCCCAAGGCGATCCACTAGCACGAATGAATCCCTTGGTTCGAAGTTCTTCAATCATCTTGTACAATATCTCCAATTCTGAAGGTGCCATCCTGTAGACTCTCTGACACTGGGGCTATCCCGGGAATCAAGTCTATAGTGAACTCGATCTCCCGCTCCGGTGGCATACCTGGAAGCTCCTCTCGAAAAATATCTGGAAACTCTTCAACTATCCGAGGCAACTGCACTGCTGCTACTGCCATCCGCAATGCTGAAGGAGAAGGCTCAACTGCGTCTCTGGAAAATAAAAACTCTGGCTCGCCTGGAATGCTAAAAACAACCCTACCAATATGGTAGTCTATTCTAGCATACTGGTTCCTCAACCAATCCATCCCTAGAACCACATCATAATCGGCCATCGGGAACTCTATCAATCTAGCGGGAAACTCCTTATCGCTAACTACGATCCGACACGAGGAAAACACCCTATCGACCCCTATAAGTCCGTTACCAGTAAGTATATTGAGCCTTACTGATAATGACTCAGGCTCCAATCCTATTCGTGTCGCGAATCGTGCAGACATAAAAGAATGCGATGCACCATAATCAAATAAAGCTAAAGCTGGAAAGGAGTTGACGAGAATAATACCTGCCACTACCTTTTCCGGTGCCAATCCTTCATCTACGGTCATCAGCATAGCCTGACCATGCCCTCGGGGTGCTGGTCCCCTCTGCTGAAATCTTCGCTGCCTATTCTGACTCTGGGCTTGAACATATTGCTGGAGGTTCTGCTGCTGGAATACCTGGGACTGAGGCGGCAAGGGCCTTTGCAATGGATACTGCTGTTGCTGGACCGGAGCTGGTCCTCTCACCGAAGAGCTAGAAAGGTTGGACGATGATGAACCACCCCTATTCGGGCAGGATCCAACCCTATGGTCTGCTACTCCACAAGCCAGACACAATCCATGTGCCCTGCGACACTCTGCCACTACATGGCCTGGCTTCCCACAATGAGAATATCCCATTGCAGAAGGCTGCTTCTGCTTCTACTACTGAGGGTACGTCGGGGCTGAATGCTGAACCGACGTCACTGAGGCCGCCCGTCTCGGAGCTCTAATAGTCAAAGCCCTGGCTGCCGGGGCTGGTGCCGAAGACTGATTCATCTGGCCGTGGGATCTCTTCCGACCTCCGGTCCTATCCATAATCCTCTGGAAGGTATACTCATGCCTCCTAGCTGCTCTCAAGACTGCATCAAAAGTCTGATGCTCAAACTGCTCGACGGCTAACAAAATCTCCAGATGAAGCCCCTGCTGAAATCGCTGGGCTCTATCATACTCGGTTGCTAACAAGGTGGGAGCAAACCGACTAAGCCTCGAAAACTCGGCCATATATCCATCGACCGTCCTGCCCATCTGCTTCAGATTGGTGAACCTCGTCCGTAGATCATACCGAGCTACAGCATCAAAATACTTGGTCTGGAATCTCTCTCTAAACACCGCCCAAGCAATGGGTGCTACTAATCCAATGGCCTGAGCCGTCCACCAGCTGCGGGCAAGATTCAGCAACTGCAGGCGCACCACGGCTACCTTCTCGATCTCTGGGGTCCTGGCTGCTTCTAGAATTACCTCTGTGTCCTGAAGCCAAGCATCTGCAGCGATAGCATCTTCACTACCGTCGAAGAAGGGAGGGTTCAAGCGCTTGAAGCTGTTGGCCGCGCTGTTACCCTGATGACCTCCTCGTGTAAAAGCATCCGTCACTGCCTGGTGCATGGCATCTCCACGACGATCTTGGGAAGCTATCAAGGTCCTGACGAGACCTACCAAAGTGCCATTATCAGGTTCGGTATGCTGAACTGGCTGGACTGGTGGCTCTCCGTCAGAAGGCACGACTCTGGAGGCTACTCCGGAATGCTGGGCTTGATCTCCTGGTTGCTGCTGATCCGCGGAAAGTGCTCCGTCTTGCTGACCGGCAGGTCCACGAACGATGCCGCTGAAGAAGACGACATGGGGAACAATAAGGAAGGACCAAGACAGATCAACGATATAAGTATATGATCAGGACAAGAATCCAAGAATTTAGAAGATACGAGCAGAGATCAAGGGCGAATACTGATTGAGACATCTATTCGGTAAACCCTCACATATCTTGATTTACAAGACCTGCATGGGCCACCTCTTAAACCATGTCACGCCCCAGAACTAGAATACTGGAGAGTGGGGGCAGACATAGCCAGCTACGTATATGAAATGGAATCCATCTCGCTATACGGTCACGACTGTCTAGATACATGAGGGTTTACTACAAGCCAACAGTCTCCTATGGTCATGAATAAGCCTAGTGTCTCAATCTCAAGCAAGTAAATAAGTCACAAGATATATGATCATTAAATATACAATAATAAGGCGTCCCAAATATTACATATCCAGCTGATCATGAAGCTAGTCGTTATAAAATGTTAGGACTAGCAAGAGTTTAGTCATACATGATCAACCCTAGGATCTGTTAATCATGTTACAGCCCGTAGGCGGACAGTAAGTAAGTGCAATCGAGCTAAACAGGTGCTCGTCGGCTAAACGCCTCAAAAGAATATTTTTACAATAGAGTGGGAGAGCCAAAAATAACCCACTCATTGCCCTGGTTACGCCTGGTGTTCACCATCGGGCTGGAAGAGCGGTAGATCCTCTGGAGCTGCTCCGAAATCTGGCCATACAAAACCAGCTGGGTCAGATCCCACAAAGAGCAAGTGCCACAAAGGAAGCTTCACTTAGGAACTAAAAACCAGCAATCAGCACAAAGTATAAATAAGGTAAGAACTGGAAATAAGAAAATACATCAGGATGATATACGACGAGATAACCATGGAACTATTCAGATAACCAGGTTACAACCCGTAAACCAAACAAGGACCGGGGTTGTAACCCTTCGTCTGAACAGAACTTGGAGTTCTCACCATTTATCGATAAAATAAATACAGGCATTCTGGTCATGCAGTAATCTGGAACAAGATCAGGGCAAGACTAGACAGGTTAGACTCCATTCAATCATTTCACGGCCAAACAAGAACTACGGCTTGATACTTTAACTAACTAGGGTTATCACAAGCCTAGTTACTAGCAAGATGCAGTGAGATTATTCCACAACCACAAGCCCTGCAGACCATCCAGGTTACCCGGGTTGAAAGATTTAGAGTTGAATTCAGGTGGGTACATCGTCCAGGAAACGCATGTACCCTTAGGTAGCTTGAAGGGTGCAACACATGACAGTGTGCTGGAAATATGCCCTACTCGACGGCAGGCTACAGATCCCAAGGCGTGCCCAGGTAACGGGATTCCCTGTAGCTGGGAGATCTCTTTATAACTAGTGTATTAATCTAGTTATTAGCCTTAGTCCATTTCAATAGGTACTCCTGACCGTGGTACTCAGGAGTCCCCTCCTAGACATGATGCAAGACATGACTGGATTATTTGTACAAGCACAATCGCCCACGGTGTCCGGATTAATTATATAGGTCATGTCATGTCAGGTAGCCATCGCAACAGCTTATATCATGTCAGGTTATCATGTCAAGAGTTCTTGTCAGGAGTGTGCCACGACGGGCCACTATCAGGTTATGTCATGTTCACTTGTCAGGAGTACACCACGACGGGTCACTATCGTGTTCAGGTACATGTACAAGGTATCGTTGTGCAAGCATTCATCAGGAAATCTAAGTTGATCTGAGGTTACAAGACATGCGGCTGGGGTCGAGTGAGTCCATGCGGCTGGCATAGACCCGGGTTCATGAAGTTAGAAGAGAATGAATCTTATGCGGCTCGAAGTACTTCCAGTCATGCGGCTGAAGAGAACACTTGTCGCATGAAATATTCATGCGGTCAAGTCAAGCACAGTTTATCTTCTCCGAATTTCCGAGAAGAAGAACACCATGAGAGGCAAGTTCTCAAGCTCTATAATTCCATCATCCGGAGCCCAAATCCGAACTTCTATAGGTCAAAATGGGGTAGAACGAAATCCTCTACAACATGGAACCATCAAAACTCAGAAATAACAAGATTAAGCAGATCAAAACCCAAGAATTTCAAAAATAAGGTAAACTTAGATCTACAAGAATCTAGCCATGGAAAGTGGAAATGCCAAGTACTAAAGTAAGTTAAAATGCTGTAAGGAAGAGGATGAAGCAATAAAATTGGAGTTCTTCCATGAAGCAAGTTGCACTTGCCTAGACCTCTCTCTCTCTCTGGTAGGTGAAGAAGTTAATGGAAGAAGAAGAAGAGTAATGAAGAGAGAGAAAGAAGAATGGGTTAATAAATGGGGATGGTGGTGGTAGGTAGGGGTTCACCCATGGTTCATGATGAACCAAAAGCAATCCAAAACCGAACCAAGCCAACCCGAACCAAGAATAAATCTAAGCCAAGAAAGGAAAGCTAGGCAAAGAAATCATGCAATACAAGATAAAATACGTACACGTATTCCAAAATACGTAATACGAACCACAGGTATTACAACTCTACCCACCATAAAAGAATTCCGTCCTCAGAATTTAATTAAGAGGCTAGAGAGACGAGGACAAGCTATATTAATCACAAGCAAGCTATAACTAGGCAGACAATCACTCATTCAAGCAAGGAATCGAAGGCATGAGGCATAAGGAAGACATTATACCTCACGAGTCAAACAAGCCGGGATATCGCGATCGGATATCATCCTCACGCTCCCATGTTGACTCACCCAAAGAGTGATGACCCCAAGCAACTCGGACTAACTTGATAGTCTTGTTCTTGAGTGTCTTCTCTCTCCGGTCCAATATAGACATGGGCCTCTCCTCATACGAAAGGTTGGTGCCAACAACCAATTCCGAATACTCCAGGACGTGGCTCGGGTCCGGGATATACCGTCGTAATTGGGATACATGGAACACGTCATGCACCTCGCTTAGCGACGATGGAAGAGCGAGACGATAGGACACATCTCCTACTCGCTCCAGAATGTCAAATGGCCCTATATACCTAGGACTAAGCTTTTCCCGTACGCCGAAATGAATGACGCCACGGTTAGACGAAATCCTCAGGAATACATGGTCACCGACAGAAAACTCGAAAGCTCAACGGTATATCCGGAATTGGATTTCGATGAGCCGATCTCAAAATAACCCGTTGACCCGGATATTGGTATCCGACTTGCACCGAAATGCGTGTCGGATCCAATGTCTACCAAAACCTAGCAAATTATATATCAACGAGTCCAAAATGACGATACGAAATCAATGGTATATCCGAAATTGGATTCCGATGAGCCGGCATCAAAAAGTCCTGTTGACCCGGACTGTGGGACCCACTTTGTACCGAAAAACGTGTCAGGGCTCACGTCCTCCAAATCTAACAAATTTTATATAAAAATATGCCAGAACGACGCCACGAGTCTACTGGTGGTGTCAGAAATGAAATCTGGAGTCCCATGTTCAAAAATAGAATTTTACAAGTTAGAAATTACGAATTCGGACGACCAACTTTGTCGTCGAATTTAACCAATCAAACAAGCTCATAATGAAATGAAACTGGAGGGGTAGCAAGAGAGTTATACCAGCTTTGTACAGGAACTGGTAGCACGCCAAACGGAGCTACGGTGGAGGAGGTACAAGCGAATGAAGTTGACCCCGCGAAACTGTCCAAAATTAATACAATTTAAACGGTCAACTTGGTGGCTGGTTTTGATGTATCAAACGATAAAATCAACGGATGAAAATTGACAGGAGTGAAGGTGGATATACCGAGATTGTGATGGAGCAAAGAAATTGCCGATCCAACGGTCGGATTTATCGAAAATCATGTGTAAAGTTGCTGCGATGGGACACCAAAACGGACTTGGTTTCGCGCGCGTCACGACAGGAATTCGTGCAAAATGCACGAATTGCCTATACGTCGTGTCGGAGAGTGAGGCGGCGGACCCAGGGGGGTCGTCGGTATTTGCCCACGACGGGGGAGGCCAGCCATGGCGGCGACGGCCGGCCACAGCGGCGCTGCACCGCCTGAACGTTCGTCCAAGGGGCTGCCCGGCCTGTTGTGCGCTGCAAACGCAGCTGCGTGCGCGGCTGTGCAGGCTGTACTAGCCCAGCCTGGCCCGACGGAGCTCAGACACAACGAGGGGCGATGGCGCACGGCCACGTCGGCGGTTGACGAGGCTGGATGTGCTGGAATGGTGGTTGGACGGAGTGGTGGTGGTGATATGAAGGAGAAGGAGGAGGAGATGGATGTAGGAGGCTGCTGTGGGTGGTACGGCCGGCCGAGCTCGGCTAGGAGGAGGAGAGGTCGGGCTCGGCCAGGTTGGGCTCGAGTGAGGTTGCTATGGCTGCTGTGTGGAGTTTTTGTTGTGGTGTTGAGTGAAAATAAATGAGAGGGAAGAGAGAGAAAGAGAGTGAATAATAAATTGTGTAATAATTTTGAGGAGAGAGAGGGAGAAAAGTTGCTCCCTAAAAGTTAGGGCCGGCTAGTGGTGTGGAGATTAATGGGAGTTGGAGGGAAATTGATGGTGAGGATTTATTATGAGGATCAATGGCTAGGATTAATACAGCTAAAATTATAGGTCATTCCAAGGGATTTAATTCAACAAAAATTTCCAATAATAATTAAAAATAGGTAGAATGAATATTTAGTATTTTTTAAGGGTAATAAGGCTGAGGGTGATGGTAATGAAGAGTAACATGGAGCTGGGGCTGGGTTCGGTCAAACCGGGTTGGATCAAAACCGGACATTGTGAAATAATAGAATAAAAATAGGTATTGATGATCATGGGTAAATAAGTAGCACATAGGGATTCCAATAAATGGGACACAATTATCGTGTGGGTAGTAGGCTCAATGTGGGCCATGTCCATATTTGGGACTGACAGGTTTTTGTCGACAGGGTACCCACAAATCAAGTTGGAAAATGAATGTGACACCGTAGGGTGAAATAAAATCGGGTCACGTATCAGGAAAGTTGTGCGAAGCAAATGGAGCACAAAATGGCGTGTTTGAGTGGGACATGAAGGTCATGAGTGAAGAGCATCTCGAGTCGATCATGTATGAAAAGGTTTCAAGAAAATGATTGGTCTGGTGCTCCCAAATTAAAAGTCACGGTAACGTGCTAATAATGATCAAGAAAAAGAGTGGGAAAAATAATTAATAATCAAATGGTCTAAATCGACCCAAAGTTGTGTGAAGCAAAAAGAGTACAAGGGAACAAGTTTGGATGGGACACTATATACCGTCATGAAGGTAATCTTGTCCACTACAAAACTCGTGAAGAAGGTTTCCAGAGTTGAACATCCCTGACACTCCAAATATCAAAGGCACGAAAAAGTACATTTACAGATAAATAACCAGAATAAATTATTTATTGAAACTAAACAATCAGAAAAAAAAAATCAGCCCGAAATTCAGGGTGCTCACATGATCCCCCAAATGGTAAAGACATAACCACTTTGGAATCTCAACTTGTATTGATCAGATAAGTAACCGATATCGACATAGCCAACAAGACGGACGTTATTCTTTCACGTCCCAATTTAAATACATAGGACCAAGATACATGACAATGACCAGCTACGCATCAAGTAAACTTCAACCCAACTCGAATACGTATATGCTGTCCCAATTTGATAATTCTATCTTTAAATCACTATAAATACTCTATCTCAATCAGTATGAACAATAAATGTCAAACAAAAACTGTATATGCCAAAGTCGGCCGCCAGTAACAAGCTCAAATAGACCTAAATGAAAGACAAGGTCTATAAATATTAGGTTATGACAACATGAAGTAAACAATGTGAAATAAAAAACATAACTATGGAAGACACATACAAGTATCTGTTAGTAGTACCTGCATTTCAAGAAGATAACCATCAACAACTCCGGAAGAAATCATAGAAAACCAACACGGCAAATATGGAAGGAAACCAGATCCTCAGAGGGACCTAGTAAGATACATAGTATATGCGAAATACGAACTGAATACAGTGGACATCATGAACAAATAAAACATACAAACTAATACACTAATCCTAACAATTCTACCTGAATACACTTGAGAGAATAGTTTTGAATGAAATAATATTAAGATGAATGAATAAATTTATTAATAATGAGTAGTAATCGTATATTGTTGCTTTTGAATTTGGATTTTCTTATACACATCTGAAATGGATTTTTTTGCTAAGCACATTCAGTAAACTTTCTAGAACTGTCCATTGCTGAAACTAGTTAGCTACTACATGGTCACCCATTAGTGTGTCATTTCTGCAAATTTTGAGGTTAAAGTGTCACTACCACTTTTCCAATTAGAGGTAATTTTGTCATTTTATATTATTATATATATATTTGTGCATATTTATTTATTTATTAAAGTTTTAGTTATTATGGTTAGTGGGCTAGCCTATTTGTTAGACTCGTGTTAGTGGACCAATTAGACTAGATATGACACTAGAGCCCAACAATTAGAATGTCATGACACTTGGACCAACACTTTGGACTAGACCCAATTAGTCATACAATTTATTAAATAGAGATTAGTTTAATTACTAAAATAGGATTAGAAGCTTGCATGCATTAATTAGCTTTCATGACAAGCTTAGAGGGACATATTAAACATTCTCTATTGCATGGAATAGATCTAGGTGTGGCCGGCCCTTATAGGGAGGAGAGCCATCTATCCCTTCATTTTATTTTGTATTATTTTATTCCAATTTGGTGTTCTTCCCCAAATTGATCCGTTACTCCACCAATTCCTCTCAATTCTACTCCAATTCTCTTCATTCTCATCACTTGAAAGAGCCTAGAAGCTTGGTGGCTACGAGCACTAGAAGAAGAGGCCAATTGCTAGGAGTTCTGTTTGAATAGTGTCCATTTGACTTTACATTGAAAATCCATCTTCCAATAGGTATACATCTCAATTGCTTCTCTAATTAGACTCTATTTGTACAATTAGACCTTACGAATTCACCCATGGACTAGGACTACCAATAGGAGGAAGAATTATGCTCTAATGACCCTTTATGTAAAAGTTAAATAGAGATTTATGCCAATTTTGGGGAACTCCGAGATTGGTGCACCAAGTGTTTGTCATTTGGTAATCTAGATCTATTTAGATCAGATTTGGTTGTGCGTGTCTAGATCCGTGTCCACAATTGTCACGTTCCAGTCCCAAAATACGTAGGAGTAGGATACGTAAACATGTCAGCTACGTATTTAATCATACTTTAGTCCGACTCAAATACGTATAAGTTGTGTAAGTCAGAACATGTGTCCATATAATCATAATAACATCATCTACAACACTAATTATACTATAAACTAAGAAATAAAATAACTAAGGAAGAACAAAATAGATGACATCAACAAATAGTACCTGAAGATCCCTAAGATGTAGCTCCTACTATGCCTATATTAGATTTCAGCAATAACCTAGAGAGATCACCAGGTCCTCAGAAGGAACGTAGCAAGATACGTAATATACATGTCAAATATAACAATAAATAACATGCAAAAAAGAAAGACAAGTGAAATATGTAACTAATACGGACTAGACAGCCACACAATCGACAAAGAATCAATATACCATAACACTATAGGATGCTTTTGGTACAATCATATCTCAATACTGTAACGCCATGGGACGCTCCCGATCTCGAGATAAAATAGCAAGTCTCTAATATCGTAACGCCATAGGACACTCCCGATCCTAGAGATGGAAAAGCAGGTCTCTACTACCGTAATGCCATGGGATACTCCTGGTCCTAGAGATAGAAGAATAAGGTGATAATAGGTCTCTAATACAGTAATGCCATAGGATATTATCGGTCCTAGAGATAGAATAACATGTCTCTATTATCATAACGCCATAGGATGTCATACCCAGTTCAAAAAATATGGAACTGAACCACGTGGCGATGGCCAGCGAGTACCACTCCAATGGTTATCCCAATTTAATAGAACCATTAGGGTAGCACTTAAAGCTGTAGAGTACAACAAAAATGTAAAGTAAATGCCCAAACTCAATGTAACTAATCTCATCCACAAATACGATCCAAGAAACACACAGAGATAAAGAGTCTACCAATGTGCTGAAAATAAATAAGTCTGAATGTAATTATAATACCAAACTAAAATGAATGTCTTACGGGAATAATCATGCTATTATAATACTTAATAAAATGAAAATAGTAAGATAAGTAGATCTGGTGACCAGCTAACTAGATAATGGTATCAGATCAATGGAGGAGCTCTACCACTGAGTCAAGTGTAGTCTCTTGGAAGAACTTCGTCCACAATTGCTAGTCATGCTCCTGAATTAACCCCTGTCCTGTAAATCTTTGGGTACTTCTCTGTAGGATAGTTGAGCACCTCTAGGGGGTGAATAGAGTGTGCGTATGCAGCAAAAAATATCACCAATTAAAAATATGTACTATGGCAGGTAAGAGCAACTGATATAACAATAAATAACTTGCAGTAAAGTAAGAGTTAAGAAGATCAAACTCAGTGACACGACGATATATACTGGTTTCCTTCTTAGAGAACTAGAACAGTCTCGAGTCCTCCTGCTCGATGTTAATCTACTATGGCACAAGCTTTAACTGAGTGCTTACAACTCCTACAACACCGTACTTGGGGACAAGTGAAGGACCGACTTCACAATACCATGCTTGACGACGAGTGTACGATCGACTCCAGAAGGCGATTTGAAAACTGGAACATTTTCTAAAATTAGCCTCCGATACAACTCTTCAACACTAAACTCTAGATTAAATAAAAATTGTATTGGCTTGGCTAAGAGTGGTATATGCTTGATTTGAAAGTGTAGCTCATAGAAAACACTTAAGAGGAAATATAGAAGAGAATGATTGAATGAATGAGTGATTTGGAAATATGAAATTTTTTCTCTATTTATAGTATTTTTTAGACCAAATTTAGGTAGAGTTCGGGCAGAGTTCAGATGCAGAAATCTTACATTCGAATGTCGGATGCAGATATCAAGAGAATTCAAAACAAATATGAAACTTCCCTAATCGAACTCGGGCCGAGTTTTAGCCAAGTTCTGTCTGAGGCCTATCAGACTATTTTAGGCCAAATTTAATAGATTTTGGGCTATATTGGATTGTGGACTTTGGATATAAATTTGTGGATAGGTAGGCTACAATTTTTTGGACTGAGACTAGCGAGCCACTACCGATCGTGATCAACCTTACATATTTTTCATAGACTCAATAAAAATAAAAATACAGAATAAATATGTAAAATTTGATCTTGATTGTCACTACCACTTTTCTAGAATAAAGATATTTTGGTCATTTCACAATTTGTGTGTATTTTTTATTTTATTTTAATATAATGGTTGTATTTATTAGTAGACTAGCCTAATCCTTAGGTTTAGTGGACCCCATTTAAATTGACTTGACCCATATGCTTGATTAATTAGAATAGTCATTGTTGGACAAGTTAGTTAGTTAGTTATTATATTAGTTAGTTAGTTACACACCATTAAGGATTCTAGTCATGACAATAAGGAAGGACCTTTAAGTCATATTAACTATCCCTACAACCAAACCCTAACCTAATGAGGGTCTATATAAAACCCTTCATGACAAGACTTTAGTTCATTCATTTTCATTCCAAACTAGAAGAGAAACCTAGCCACCCTTCCAAAACCTAATCTCTTCATTCCAAGAGGCTAGAAGCTTGACATTGCTAAGGGAGCACTTGAGGAGGGGAGCTTAGGGTGGAGCTTGCTAGAAGGAGGTGTCCATCTACTTCCTTGTGTCCTCTTGGTGCTCATTGGAAATCTATCTCCCAGTAGGAAAAATATATGACATTCCTTTTAGTTTAAGACTCTATTTTCATGCATGGCATTTGTAGGAACACACCCATGGCTAAGGGGTACCCATAGAAATAAGAATGAGGTCCTAATGAGTCCTATTGTGATAGCTATATAGAGTTTTGTGTCCATTTGAGGAAGACTACGAATTGTGACCCCAAGGTGTTTGTCAAAATGACAACATGACTATTTAAATCCTATTTTCAATTTTTATATCAATTTATAGCTTGGTTTGCTTATTAGGATAGGTGGATAAGTTATTTATATATATATATATAAATATATATATATATATATATATATATATATATATATATATATATATATATATATATATATATATATATATATATGGATACATGCATGTTGAAGTGTGTCTATACATATATATACATGTGTTAGATGGTGTTTTCTTTTGAGGCAACATTAACATGGGGTTCATAAGTGAGTGAGAGTAGGAGGCTTAAGGAGGGGAGGGCATGTTATAGGCCATTTCCATTGGACAGAGCCCAGGTCTGGTCCGGCCAATGTATGGCTAGTGCTTGGCTAACAAGCCATAGGTTGTGTGAGTGTTGCACTAGTAGCACATGATTAGTCCCCCTGCAGTCGATATATTGGCATGGTCAATGTGGCCACTGCAGGTAGGGGGAAATTGAACCCCCCTTCACACAGGCAGATGGAGGATTTGGGAATGGACTGTTAGAGAGTTTATTGAATATGAGAGAGGGTAGGAGCCTTGGCCATTGGCCTGTTAACAGTGTTAAGTAAAGGTATCAATCATGAAGAAGAGAAATAATAGTGAGCAAGTCCATCCCAGTGTGGGGATTTCAGGAAGAGTGTGTGTGTGACAAGAGTGCAGTGCATTAGTGTCAATCAGTGAAGGAGATGGGGACTGTGTCAGTTGATAGGAAGTAAAATAGGGTGTGAACAGTGAGTTAGTGTTAGTATCAGTGGGATACATAGGTTAGAGAGTATGTATTAGTGAGTTAGTATCAGTAGTGAATATATGTTAGTTGAGCATCTATGTATCAATGTTAAGTATCAGATATTGATAGGGTAGAGGGGAGCATTGGCCCTAGGTCATATGACCTGTGCCCCTACTGTACAGAGGGAGGCTCTATCTAGGTAGTGGTGAAGTGAGGGATAGACGGCTAGGCAGTAGGCAAGGCCATATTGGCCACTGCCAGGCCAGACAGGGAACTTGGCACCTGATTCAGGTATGTGGCTGGACAGAAAGCAGTGGCATGGCCCTGTTTAGCTGAGAGCAGTCCAAGGAGTATGTATCAGTGGATATAGATTCTTGGAGAGCATTAGTGGTGTCAAGTGTTCAAGTGAGAGGTTTAGGTAAATAGATGAATATTGAGTGTAGGAAAGGGTTGAGTTGTTTGTGTGGGTGTGTTTGAGTGATGAATGAAAGGTAAACAGGATATGAACATACCCACAGGTTGTGGGCATTTTGGTTGTGCCAAAAATGTAGGTAGAAAGAGAGGAGAGTGAAGAGAGAGAATTTGAGAGTAGGTCATAGGAAGTGTTAACCAAGGTTAGAAATCAAATGGGTGAGTGTCGAGTGTCATTTGTCTTATGATTGGGTGTGTGCAGACTTTATGTGTCCAGGTATAGAGAGAGAGAATATGTAAGGAAGAGTGCAGAGATCTAATGCCTAATGCATTAATTGCAGGGGACTTAGGGAGTCACTGTTTGGGGGTTCCTGCAGATAGCAGTTGGCAAGTAGGATACTATTAGTAGATTGTGGTATCAGTTAGCTTGTACCCATTAGAAATGGTTGTATCAGTTATATATATATTTGGGCATGAAGTGTTTACTATTTGGGGGCTGTTAGTGAGTGTTAGAGTTAGTAGCAAGTAGTGTCAATTCATGTATCATAAGAGTTTAGTACCTATATGATTGGTGTCAGTCAGTTAGTTTTGGTCATGAAGTGTCTTAGAGTATCAGTAAGAATGAGCAGAGCAGTGCACTGGCTTTAACTTTAAACTGCAATAGGGCATTTGTATTGCTGCCCTTGCATTTTCTTGGATTGCCATTAGCAGCATGGCATTGCAACAGCAGCAACATGGCATTGCAACAGTAGCATCAAGGGGACCCTGTCCTGTTGAAAAGTGTATGGCCATAGGCCATTTGACCAGTAAGAGGTCATGTCACTTGGCTATAAGCCATATGGCTATTTTAGGGTTGAGTATAGGTAGGGTATTACCTATCTAACTAAGGTAAAGTATTATCTATAGGGTAGGTAAATGTCTAGTAGGTATATGGGACATGTAGGAAGTAATGGCTTAGTGTAGCTCCCCTTCCCGAAAATTTTGAAATATTCTTTTTATTATTACTTAGTTTATTTGAATAGTGATTTTTAGATTTTATAAATAATTTTTGCCTAGATTTTATTTAGGTTTATAGAGAAATGTACAAATGGTATTCAATGTACAGTGGATCGTATATTGCTATATATATACTTCGTGTTCATTTAAGGGTCTATTCATTATTTTTTTATAAATCAAATTGAATTATATTTAATCATTATATTGGGATGTACAATTTATATGCATATGCCATCATATATGTGCATGTATATATAAATATAAATTATACATGTGTGTACGTATATATATATATATATATATATTTATATATATATGTATATATATATATATATATATATATATATATATACATATATATATATATATATATATGTATATATATATATATACATATATATATTATTTATATATATATGTATATATATATATATATATATATATATATATACATATATATATATATATATATATATATATATATATATATATATATATATATATAATATATATATATATATATGTATCCATGTAAATAGGCATTTATATATAAATATAGGTATATACTATATATAAATATAGATATAGGTGTATACAAATATAGACATATTATATATGTGTATGGTATAATATGTGTATATATAAATAATATATATATAAATATAGGTATATATATATATATATATATATATATATATATATATATATATATATATATATATATATATATATATATATATATATATATATATATATATATATATATATATCGAGAGTTTGAGAACTCCCAAACCCTAATCCTTAAACCCAACCCAGGCGTCAACACCTCACCACCACCCTACCCCAAGCGTGCCTCCCTGTGCGGCCGACTGAGCACAGCCGCGCCGCCGGCCAGGCGCGGTCGAGGACGAGACGACAGCAGCCGCAGCACCAGTTGCAGCAGCAACCCTACACAGGTACCCCTATTTGTATCGAGTTTTTTCCCTGAATACTTAATCAATTTTTCGAACCGTAAATTATTTCGAAGAGCCTAGTTGACCCCCCTTCAACCCTGTTCATGTAGAATTAATTTTACTAGATCATATCGATTAGGAAATCATTGCAAAAATCCCGAGAAACCTATCCGAAAATAGAGCAATAGGATAGTCCAACTCCCCGATTGGAAGGAAGTTTATAAACCAAACAAAAGGATTTTTTGAAAACTAATTAAAGGAAGTCCTAGGAAACCTATAAGGCTCTGCAACCTAATTTACAGAAGTAGATTTCATCGACTACGTGCTGAGAAATCGGATCCCAAATATTGATAAAAACCCGTTTTCAAACTTGTGAATTTTTAATGAAATTCTCTGGTACGACGTATGTCCCGCCAAACCGGGTGACGTGGTCACGAACTGAAAGTATCAAAAGGTGCATATCGACTTCGCGGACGTGTGGGCTTTGACGGAATTCAAATTGGTCGCGTGTACGCGACGAATTTGATACGTATCCATCGAAATTTACCGTATCGGCCTCTTTACAAATTTTCCAATTACTTTGTGCACGTTCATCAAATCGAGGCAAAACTTATGCCAACAGGACCATATCATTTTTATGGTCTTGTATGCCAAGTTTGGTCTAATTCTGAGACAGTTGATCGGATCGCCGTTTTGCGGGCCCCACGATTCGATTCAATTGGCAATTTTGTGCACGGTCCGCCGAAATCCAACTTTGGACATACGATTGGGTTCATATCATCAAATGAATCCGTAGATATGTAGTTTGATGACTTAAGAGACCATTGACTCTGGCACGATTTTTAATACAAATTGGGTCCAACGGCGGACACCGTTTTGGCCCGAAATGACCGTTTTGCCCCTGTGTCCAGAATTGGACTTAAAGACAGACAATCCTAGCTAATTTGACTATTCTGAAAATATTGGTAATGTCTATTTCAGCTTTCAGAGATAGTTGTGAGATTTGGACTTTATGGCTTACTAGTTGACGGTATATTGTTGGTTCTTCGTGCTACCACCAGGCAAGTATACCTTGCCTTCCCGTACAGTTTATTTACATGCTTATTTCTATTATTATATAGTTTTACTAGTTGATTATTGACATGTGATTTGTACACTATGCATGCTAGTATATATATATATATATATATATATATATATATATATATATATATATATATATATATATATATATATATATATATATACTAGCATGCATATATATATATGGAAAATTCTACAATACATCCGCTGGAAATGGATGTATCGATACATCCGAAATCTGGACCATTGGATGTTAATCCAACGGTTCAGGTTTAATTCAGATAAAATAATACAGGATACATAATTTAATGCTGATTTAGACTTTTGACCTGTTGGTAACTTGCTTTAGCATGTCATTCTTCACTTTAATTTTTTCAATGAACACCCTAAAATAACTCATATTTACTCTCTCAAAAGTCCATCCAATTTAATCTGAACCTTTTATTTTTTTGGGTTACAGGCCATGGTAGTCGTGGTGGTGCTGGTGGGTGGTGGAAAGAGAAACGGAGATGAAGAAGGAAATAAGAAACGGTTCGGATCACGTCGAACGTCGTCGAGCACCCTAGAACAACGAGGACTACCAGCTGCGCCGAGAAGAATCGGTCCGCTTCGCGTCGGACGTCGTCGAGACCTCCTCGAACAAGGAGAAGTACCAGCGGCGCCGCTAAAATTTTACTGCCCATGCCATTGTCTGAAATTTTATTTTTCATTTAACAATTTAATATTTTGTTAATAAAGCTACATGTCATGGTGGTGGTGGTGAACTGAGGAAACCTACTTCTGAGGTCGGGCGGATTATTTTTTAACTTTTCTAAAGATAATATTTTCGAGGAGAATATTTTTTTGGACAAAAAATGGCCATTCTCTTTGCTTTTAACACTTAGAATGGTACATTTAGGACGGAGAATGGTAGATTTAGGACGGAGAATACGGCGAATGGCCATTCTCTTTGCTTTTAATGTGGCGAATGGACGGTAAATACGACGAATGGACGGAGAATGGCCATTCTCTTTGCTTTTAATATGGCGAACGGACGGTGAATACGGCCAATGGACGGATAATGACCTTTCTCTTTGCTTTTAATACGGCGAATGGACGGAGAATGGTACATTTAGGACGGAGAATGGACGGAGAATACGGCGAATGGCCATTCTCTTTGCTTTAATACGGCGAATGGACGGTGAATACGGCGAATGGACGGAGAATGGCCATTCTTTTTTGCTTTCAAGAAGGAACATGGCCTTTCTCTTTGCTTTTAATACGGCGAATGGACGAAGAATGGTACATTTAGGACGGAGAATGGTACATTAAGGAAGCCTACAAAAGCTCGTTCTCTCAAATCTCTTCTTTGTGTAAATTAAATCCAAGGAGGACACAATCCCTAATTTTAGTTATTGCTTAGCAGAGTCTGCTTAGTTGTTGTAAAATTGTGGTGTTGCTTCTGTGACACTTTTATCTTTAATCTCATGTTTTCTATGAATGTCTTCTGTTTGATTTTGATTTAGTAATCTTTCCGTATTTAGTTTTTTGTTTCATCTAACAATTTAATATTTTTTTATAAATCTATAGGGCATGGTGGTGGTGGAAGGAGAAACGGAGATGAAAAAGAAAAGAAGTAGAAGTTCCGGTTCGCGGTGGACTTCGTCGAGTTCCTCAATCAAGCGGAATTAAACCTCTTATAGAGTTCCTTAATTGGAGTTGATCACGATAACCTTTTGTAATTTTCAAACGGATAGTAGAATCTTCCTCGAGCCCTCCTCAATCAAACGGCTAGTAGAATCTTCCTCGAGCCCTCCTTAATCAAACGGCTAGTAGATTGTTTGCTAGTCTCGAAATTTATTTGTCTTTCCATCTTCCTCACTTTTTGTACTTCTCTCTTGCTATATACAATAGTTTTCTTGTTTCATAGTACTATTATTCATTCTGAAATACATAGAATAGTTTTCTGAAATACAATAGTTTTCTTGTTCTCAAGATGTCTACTCGTGCGGGGGGAAATGTAGAAGACGTAGAAGATTGGATGCCAAATCCAAATGAAACCTTCATTCCGCGTTTGTTGCGCAAGATTGAAGAACATCTGGCGACGATTTCAGCTGATGTTGCAAAGATAAAAATTGAACAAATTAAGTTATCTCGGCGTTTGGATAAGATTGAAGAATCTCCAGCTTTGAAGCAGGCATCTTCATCTAGAGCATTTAATAATGTGAAGGTGGTTTCCGTTGAATCTTCTTCCGAAGAGGAGGACGTGGAGCTACAGTCTCGTAGTAAAGGATTGGACCGATATCTCGCATTGGAAGCTATAGAAGAAGAAACTGTCTTTAGCAGTCCTTCTAAAAGAATGCGTATAAATATAAATCCGGTCACACCATCCAAAAATTTAATAAGTGGTTCAACCTGGAAGCCTAGCAATTGCACTAGTGTTTCTTCGAGATATTACGACTATATTTTTGCAGATGATAGAGATGACGAGTAAGTAATATGAGTTTTGATTTTATTCCAACAGTTTTTTTTCTCCTAATTTATTCGTTTCTTTTCTTAGTGAAATAATATCATCTTGCAACAAAACCTATGTGTCTCGATGGGAGATGAAGACCTTAGCTCCTTTAACGAGAATTACCAATGGGGTATGTATAGATAGTATATTTCTTCTTAGATGCCATCTATGTTTACTTCGATTCCATCGCTGATATTTTTAATGTTTTATTCAGATTATAAGTATTGTCTCTGCTATTCTCACCGCGGAGGAACGGAAAAGAACCTCCAATAAAGCTAAAGTATGGTTTTTACCAATAAGGATGTCGGTGAGTGAGCATTTTATTCTTTAATGCATATGCATTAACAATTTTCTCGTTTGTTTGTCCTTCTTAATGTATTAATTGATGTGAATGTAGAAAGCCACGTTACCTCCATCCGTCAAAAAGCCTTATAAAATATGGAAGAAGTATAAATACTTTCAGGATTACATGGGATCTTTAAGCACTTGTAAAGAGGTATTAATGTATTTATGTTTAATTATTAATCCTAATTTTCTAAAAATTTACTAATTTGTTTTACCTAATTATCCTGATTCAGATATACATACCCATTCATTTGGGCGAACACTATACTCTTGCAAGAGTTGTGTTTAAAAACAGGACTGTTGAAATTTGGGACTCACTTGCATCTGAAGATGATCCGATTCAAAGCAGAACAGTTATAAAAGAAATAGTAAGCTCATATTCATCAATTTTTATGAATTGGGTACAAGAATACGCATTATACTAATACATATTTGTTTTCTGGTAATTGTAGCTTTCAAATTTGGATATCTTTCTCCAAGAAGAGATTTTGAAGCTGAGAGATGCTAGGTTCAGCTTTTCTACTTTTGCAATAAAACGTCCTTCTTATGTTCCCCCGCCAAGGCAATTTACTTGATTGTGGAATTTTTTTAATTGCATTCATGAAAGACCGATGTAGCCTGGACTACCGTTCTATCGATGTAAGTATGAAAATATGTCGTCAAAAACTTCAACTTTTTAGAGCAATATTTTTGATGTTATGTTTGTTATATGCAGTTTGATGCGGAAAAGGAAAGACGCATAGTTGCTGAATGGATTACAATTTCAGAGCACAATGAAGAGCTAAATAAGAAGTCCAAACTGGTTGAATATGGAAGACGATGATTTTTTTTCCTTCTTCTTTTATATTTAATGTATGGAAAGCCCTAATGTATTATGTTCATTTGTTTTGTTGAGTTGTAATGACATTTTTGCCAAACGGCTTCAATTCTTTTGATTAAGCAAAAAAGAGTCTTTTGCACTTCCATCGAATGACATTTTTGCCCTTCTAATTAATTCAAAACACCCCCGAACCCTTTTTTTAAAAAAAGAAAAGGGAAAAGAAAAACCGTTTCGGAGCTTCCTCTTCTTCCATATTCCAGTCTGTACTCAAACCTAGGTCATTCTCCTCCAAAATCTTCAAACCTTCCTCCCCATTCGCAATATTCATACCATGTCGGCATCAGCGGCAGAATCATCACCGGCAGCATTACCAAATAGAGAAGATGCACCAGTTACAGAAAATCCAAAAGCGACAGACGGAGAACAACGGAAACCCTATTCTAAGAAAGTTGCAAAAAAGAAAAAGGAAAAAGTTGCTAAACAAAAGAAGTGCAAGAAGAAGTACAAACAGAAGGTATAACTTTGATTTTATGTTCGCAAATTCTGTATATATTTCAAGGAAAATGACATTCTCCGTCATAAAACGCATTTGAATGTTAAATTCTATTCGCCGTTTAATTTGGAACGGATAATGTCATTCTCCGTCTAACTTGAAACGGAGAATGCCGTTCCCAGTGTTAAAACCCATAAGAATGGCCATTCTCCGACCTAATTTTTGGTTTTTTTTTGTTTTGCAGAAAGAAAATCTGTCCGGAATAAGGATTCAAGACTTTTCCGTTCTACCTTCAAGCCAATGCTAAATCTTATGGAGGAGGTCAATCGAGATGCTGGCCGTTTACCTGAGCCAGTTATTGGTTCCTTGAAGAATACCGGTTTCTGGAATTTTGTCGAGGTTTTCTACCAAAACAGAGTCCACGTCTCCGAAATGGCCAAGGTAACGGAAGGGCTTGAGAATTTAATTGCAAGTTACACAGAAGAAGAAGAAGATGGCGTCGGGTGCTTTGAATTGAGCACCAATGTTAAAATCGCGCCAAGCGTCAGGATATGGCAGTCATATTCGGTCTCCGCTGAATGAAGAAAGCGTTGATGATGTTTCTTAGAAGATTGATAAAGGAAAACAAAAACAGCAGCCCACACCACCAGATCATTGAGCCTGTGCAGAGATCATTTCACAGATTGCTGGCTAATACTAAGGGCAAACACTCAGAAGTCACGAATAAGAAGTGAGAGACAAGCTTTGAATTGTTACGACGGCTTCGTGGCGAGAGATAACGCTGTTATCCAGATGATTTGGCCAAGCTAATAATCTTCCACTTGTGCCAAACTGTATTCTTCACAAAGTCTGGCGGTTCAATTTGCCGTACAGATTCTTGGCCTTGGTAGACAGTATGGACGTGATCAAGAGTTATGCTGGCCAAGGTTAATCCTGGCTATGTAATGGATAGCTTAAGAGAGGAGTAGAAGCAAAACTGAACAGGGGGATTACTCAATGGCTTTCCAAAAATTGGAAGGTTGCAATATACTTCCTCTATTGGTTTGCAGAACATAGTAAATTTGTGGAAAGGAAGTTCGCCCCAATTCCTGATTACCAAGATTTTTCACATGGAATGGGTACGAATCTCAAACTTCCTCAAGGCCGAATATCACAACAAAATGAGAGATCGAAGATGATATTGGAAGATCTGGTTATACCTGTTGGGGAAGAGAAGGGCACAAAGAAGATGAGCACTATAGAAAGTTGAAAAAGAGGAGAGGAAGAACACCAAGAAGCAGGTGGGGATAATTTTGATGAAAACGGATAAACCGCATCATGAAATGGACGCTGTGATGGACGACTCAGCAAAGGAATTGGAGGATTTGAGAAGACATCATTCTGATATTCTTACGCAGAATGAAGAACTGAAAGAAAAGTTGAAAGAGATGGAGGCACAAGGAGCGCAGTTACGTGCAGCCAACTTTGAAATGCCATACTCAAAGAAAAGCTGAAAGTGCTCCAGGCAGAAGAAGAGCAACAACGTGCAGTCAACGTTGTGATGGAGGGCTCTGTGCATGAACTGGAGGTTTGAGAAGACTCATTCTGAATTCTTGCGCAGAATGAAGAACTCAAAGAAAAGTTGAAAGAGCTCGAGGCACAAGAATCACAACAACGTACAGTCAACGTTCTGATGGAGGGCTCTGTGCATGAACTGGAGGATTTGAGAAAGCAGAAATTCTGTTCTTAAAGCGCAGAATGAAGAACTCAAAGATAATTTAAAAGAGATGGAGGCACAAGGAGCGCAGTTACGTGCAGCCAACCTTGAGAACGAGAAACTCAAAGAAAAGCTGAAAGAGCTCGAGGCACAAGAATCACAACAACGTGCATCAACGTTCTGAGGAGGGCTCTGTGCATGAACTGGAGGATTTGAAAGCAGAATTCTGTTCTTAAATCAGATCTACATGCACAAGGTAAAATCTTTTCTATTTCAAATTTCTGATTTGTAATCTTCTAGGAGAATGACTATTCTGTGTACTATAACACGGAGAATAGTCATTCTCCGTGTTATTTGGAACGGATAATTGCTATTCCTATCAGTCGATACTGGAACTGGTTATTCTCCGTGTAATTCCAAACGGAGAATTCTATTCTCCGTATTATATTATACGGAGAATGTCATTCTCCGTGTTAGGTTCACATCATACATTTCATTGTTGTTTGTTTTATTCAGTGCAAACAACCAACAACTCAGAGAAAAAATGAAAGGCTCGTTGAGAAGAAAAGGGAGCTTCAAAATAAAGTTGAATCATTTAAGATTGAAGCCAATGAAAAGGATTGCAAAATTAAAGATCTCGAAGCCATGGCTAAAATACTTCAGAATGAGGAGTTACAAGCTGCTGCTGAACCTGCTGCTCCAAGAGAAGTCAGAAGAAGAGGAGGATCGGGGGGAAAGAGGTTAAAAAAAGCAATACAGTTGGGAGAGGCTAATAAAAAGCGGAAGGTTAATGACGCTACGAAATCCCGAAGACGCCAAAATGGCTGAATTAAAGAAGAACCACGTCATACTAAGGGAATGCGATGAACTTACTTTGGAAACATGCGGATGAAGAGCTGAAGAAACAATACATCGACATCGTAATTCCCAGAAAGAATTCTCCAAAGTATGTATTCTGAACCCTTTTTTTCGTTCATTTTTTCTAGACTTTTTTCACAATTATGTAATAAGAATCTATCTTTATTAATTAAATCTAAAGTAAATTTATGTGCAGTGATATTGTATACGAATTTATCCGGAAAAGGGTGAAATGGAGTTTCAGTCGAGCTGTCGGCAGTAGACATGCAAGACATACTCAACTATGACGACATGGAGGCTGGCATACTAGAATAATAATAAGAAAGCTGAGAGAAATTCAACGCAGTAAAGGTGTGCTCCGTCTAGTTCGAAGGAGGTACCATTTATCCAGAAAAAAAAAGCCGGGGGCCCAATCACATAAGTGGTCTGCATTCATGACGGCCCACACATTGGTAAGTATTCAAACAGAAAAATCCATACTCATGTGTACACCGATGAAAAATGACAGAAAAAAAATTACTCATGATATGTGTATTGTTTTGGGAAACAACAGACCGTCATTCAACGTGTCAATGAAGAAACCGCAAAACCCGGCGCCTATGAAGACATCCAAAAAATAGAAGACTTCGTCATGGGTTTGGGACGACATAGAGTTGTTATTCATCCCACTTTTTAATGCAACCATCAAACACTATACTCTGCTCACATTCAACTTTATCTCCTACGACTGGATACACTACAACTCCTTGTTGCAAACCACGTACGATACGTGCAAGGTGGATGCAGATTAACGAAGAAACCTTAGAGCCTAGTCAGGAGAAAGTTGATATGATGAGGGAGAGATGCCCGGCGAAGAAGGAGTATGAGAGCAAAGTGCTGAATTGTTCTCTAAATTGTCCACAACAACGGGCACCCAACTGCCTCTGTACACGGCGTATTATATGAATAGGTTGACGACTCCTCCCTTCGAAATACGGAGGAAATGACAATGAAACTCACAGAAGATTACAAAGATGAGGTTGTCATGGGCTAAGGAGTTGCTTTCAAGCAATATGTAAATCGATCCTAGCAATGACATTGTAAAACAACAATGTAATTATGATGTAATTGGGCAAGGAATTCTGTCTTTTATAAGCTCTGCTTTTAATATAATCATTTTTGAATTACATTTACATCGTCGAAACCACGAAAAGTTTGACTTTTATTTACATATGAAACAACTCGAACTCATACGCCAAAAGGGCAGTGGGTTCCTTAGCCTCAGGAGTTATCTGTTCGACATGTTCCTTGTTGAAGAAGTGTGGCCTTGCATGGTGCTCTCCCTCAAACAAAATTCCTTGAGGCAGTGGGTTCCTTTGCCTCAGTGAGTTCCTTTGCACGGAGGATGCACGATGAAGTGACTTGCCTCAAGGAGTCATGCTACGGTTTCTATGCTCTGACCATGCACGATCAATAGCATCTACCACGCAGACACAACTGAAAGACGACAGAGAGCAACACTTGACAGTTGAAGCTTTCAATTGGATTACTTGAAGCAAAACACTTCATCGTGCATCGTCAGAGGTGTGTTGTTCTCAAGGAATTCAATTGAAGTCCGCGTCGTATTCATCGTGCATCGTCAGAGCATAGAAAAACCGTTGCATGACTCCTTGAGGCAAGTCACTTCATCGTGCATCCTCCGTGCAAAGGAACTCACTGAGGCAAAGGAACCACTGCATCAAGGAATTTTGTTTTGAGGGAGAGCACCATGCAAGGCCACTTCTACAACAAGGAACATGTCGAACAGAGACTCCTGAGGCTAAGGACCCCTGCCCTTTTGAATTTTGTTAACTTGTGGCAGAGCACCGTGCAAAGCCATACTTGTTCAACAAGGAACATGTCGAACAGATAGACTCCAGGCAGCAAAGGAACACCGTGCATAGTCCGAGCCAATCAACGTGCGGGCGCTTCGACAGAGCGTGGGTTGGCAATAATTTCAAACCCACGCACATGTCAGTCTTCTGAAGGACTTACCACCAAAGCTTCTTCGAACGGGGAGATCGACAACCAAGAGGAAAGAGTCTTGCCAAGGTGGAGGATCGGTAGAGTCCATCGCCGCAAGAAAAGCTAAGTGAGATGAGAACAAACTCTCTCTACTACTGGCATTTATAGGCATGGAACAACTCGGACTCATGCGCCAAAAAGGCAGCCACTTCGAATTCTGCCCCTGCTCAATTAAAGCTAAGTAAGACTGGAATAATTAATTTCCTTCAATACCAATGCCATTAATACCAATGAATATGCCCCTTCGAATTCTGCCAACTTTCATACCCCATACTGTATCAAAGTTTTTTCTTTAAACAGTAGGTGTGCTCGTAGCAGTGATCTTAGTAGGTTCATCTTTCCTAATAGCATAATCTATGTCCATGCACCCTAATTGAAGGAGAACTCTCTCCTTCCAAATCTTAAAGTTGTCTCCCCCAAGTTCAGGAACCTCACAGTGAATATCAGAGATACTAGGTAAAATTGCACAAAAGATTACAAGTTTTTAATATATAAGACTTTTAAAAAAAAAATCATGTTTTACCAATATAAAAACATGCAATAAAATAAATCTGATTTTCATTAAAAATTGCCTGTGGGCTAAAATTCCAATTCAATCAGATTAATTAACTTACAAAAAAGTATAAATAAAACAAAATATTGTTATAGTCAAGATTGAACCAATGACATCTTGAATACAAGTCTAGCAGTGTAACCACGATACCACAATAGCATTCTCCGTGTTTTATTAAACGGAGAATAACATTCTCCGTTTTGAATTAAACGGAGAATAGCTTCACAGTGTTAAAAAAAATTAGAATGTTCATTCCTGTTTTAAATTGAAACGGAGAATATCATTCTCCGTTTAAATTAAAAGGAGAATGACATTTGCCACATAAGAATGACATTGTAAAACAACAATGTAATTATGATGTAATTGGGCAAGGAACTTTGTCTTTGATAAGCTCTGCTTTTATAATATAATCATTTTTGAATTACATTTACATTGTCAAAACCACGAAAAGTTTGACTTTTATTACATATGAACAACTCGAACTCATGCGCCAAAAGGGCAGTCATTTTTATAATAAGATCTCCCAAATTATGCCATTTATTGGCAAAATTTAACAACTAGAACTCATGCGCCAAGCTGCAGTCACTTTTATTGTCATTAATACCAATGAACCTGCCATTTATATGCCATTAATACCAATGAATTCTTCCATTTATATGCCATTTATTCCTAATGAATCTGCCCCTTCGGATTATATTCTCCGTTTTAGTTGGAACGGAGAATGCTATTCTCCGTTTACTTGAAACGGAGAATAAGTTTCCGTTTAAATTAAATCGTTTGAGTATTCTATTCACCGTTTATGTCTGCTCTTCTATAATAAAATCATTTTTGAGTTACATTTACATTTACATTGTGATAACCACGAAAAGTCTGAATTTTTGAGTTACATGTACATTATGAAAGTCTGAAAACTACATAAAATACTACATCAAGAAAAAAGTCAAATGTGAGCTGCGTGGGCATCGCAGAGCAAGAACTCCTTGAGGAAAAGGAATTCCTTGAGGCGGTGAGTCCTTTGCCTCAGTGAGTTCCTTTGCTCGGAGGATGCACGATGAAGTGGCTTGCCTCAAGGAGTCATCCAACGGTTCCTATGCTCTGACGATGCACGATGAATAACATCTACCACACGGACAAGAACTAAAAGACGGCAGGAACAACACTCCTTAACAAATGAAGCTTTCAATTGAATTCCTTGAGGCAAATCACTTCATCGTGCATCGTCAGAGCAATGGAACTCCCTGAACAAAGGAACTCCCTGCATAGTCAGAGCAATGGAACTCCATGAACAAAGGAACTCCGTGCATCGTCAGAGCGAATCAAAGTGCGAGCGCAATAAATCCAAACTTCACTGCCTCAAGGAATTCCTTGAGGCAGAGCACGTGAATGAAGAAACTTCTTCTACAAGGAACATGTAGAAGAAATAGACTCCTGGCTGGCGCTTCGACAGAGCGTGGAACGATAATAATCTCCAAACTCATGCACATCTCAGTCTTCTGAAGGACTTCACCACCGTGCATCGTCGGACCAATGGAACACGTTGAAGATATGAACTCCTGGCGGCAAAGGAACACCGTGCATAGTCCGAGACAATCAACGTGCGGGCGCTTCGACAGAGCGTGGGTTGGCAATAAATCCAAACCCAGGCACATGTCAGTCTTCTGAAGGACTTCACCACCAAAGCTTCTTCGAACGAGGAGATAGACACCAAGAGGAAAGAGTCTTGCCAAGGCGGGGGATCGGTAGAGTCCATCGCCACAAGAAAAGCTAAGTGAGATGAAAACAAACTCTCTCTACACTACTGGCATTTATAGGCATGGAACAACTCGGACTTATGCGCCAAAAGGCAGCCACTTCGAATTCAATTCAATTAATTTCCATCAATACCAATGCATCTGCCCCTTCTCAATTAAAGCTAAGTAAGACTAGAACAAACCCTTCCAACTACCATCTATATGCCATTAATACCAATGAATCTGCCCCTTCGAATGCCAACTTTGATACCCCCTACTGTATCATAATGTAAATTAGGAAGACTACCCTTTGGTCTTCCTAAACTAATTAAGAAATACGAAAATACGTGCAAGGCACGTGCACATATGCTAGTATATATATACATAAATTTTAATAGGGCCCACAAAACTCTTTTCTAACAAAACTCTTTTGAAAGTTTTGATACCCCATGTATGACATGTGGTCCCCTCTTGCTTTGTAAACGTTTAATCATATATATACACATTAATTTTTGAGATGGCCCACATGTCATACATAGGTGCCTGTATCAAAGTTTTTTCCTTTTAAATGGGCCCCATAATTAACTTACAAAAAAGTATAAATAAAACAAAATTTTGTTATAGTCAAGATTTGAACCAATGACCTCTTGAATACAAGTCTAGCAGTGTAACCACGACACCACAATAGCATTCTCCGTGTTTTATTAAACGGAGATAACATTCTCCGTTTTGAATTAAACGGAGAATAGCATTCAAAGTGTTAAAAACAAATTAGAACGTTCATTTCCGTGTCATTTGAAACGGAGAATGTTATTCTCCGTTTTGAACTGCACGGAGAATATATTTCTCCATTTTTAATGTACTACGTTTTGAAATTGGAATTTAATGTTCTCCATTTTTATCTATTTGTCTTCTCAAACTTTTGCATTGGAGAACATATTTTTTATCTAATTGTCTGTGTGAATGATATCTTGCCACATAAGAAAGACATTATCTTAAGTCAACGACGTTTCATTTTATTCCATTTGCTCTTTTTCACTATTTCGCTTTCGTACTTTACAATTACGATAATCGTGACCCGTTTTTTTTACAAAATCTATATATTCTAGCCTTCGGGATAGATTGACTTTCTGTAGGCTGGCTTGATTTCCCTTGAGAAGGCCTTCCTTTTGTTGCTACCGGATTTGGCTCTTTTAAAGCTTCATGCACTCCTTCAACTACATCAGCTACCATTTGTTCTTCTTCGCCAATATCGGACACCATTCCTTTCAACTCCATCAGAACAGACGACATCAACTCCGTTCCCCTCTCTTGAACTTTGCTTGATTTTTTACAATAGTATGTAAACAGATTAACTTGTTCATTAATAGCACCATATCTTCTGCTCTCAATAATGTCTGGGTGGATGAATCTTCTTTCTGAGCCAGGTCCGGAGAGATAACTCTCTTTGCAATCCTTGAGCCAACGAGATTTTATCAAGTTCTTTGGAAATATCCAATTTGTAATCTCTTCATTGCTGCAAAAATATGCCTATAAGGAATCCCCTTGGTCTCCATCCACATGCATTCACATGTTATGATGTTGTCGGCCGGAAGAAATGTAACCTTACGGTTGACACGTTTGGCGACAAATACTTTTGGACAGTGCAAACTTCTCTCCCCTTACGATGTGATGATGGGGAACAATATATGAATCAGAACGTGTGATTTCCTTTCTTACATCTATAAACACCGTTTTAGTGTAAATTGCGGCAAATTTACCTTCTATTACGGCCATGCTAGTTTGATTCACAACTGGTGTTGAGAATTTATCATTGACATGCTTACCCACATGGCCGTAACGTAAGGCCGCCAAACCGTGGTCACAATTTTGAAGGGCCTTCCAAAGTGGCAGCTTCTCATTCAAAAACCTTTTCAGAAAAGCGTTCATAGATTCACATCTATTTGTTGCTGTAGAAACCGCCAAAATAATTACCACGTAGGAATGTGTCCGCCCATCGCTCCCTCGTTCTGTACAATGCAGTGGTACTCATTGTTTTCTAAATTATAATCTGTTAGCATCTGCTGCCAACGGTTTTCAAATTCTTCGACTGAATAGTACCTGTTTAGAAAACATGGACATTAACTAAAGTTGTCATATTGTAACAACAACATACTTCAAAGTAAAGTAGCAAGTGTGCTATGTACGTTTTAATCAGAAGACTCAGTTTATTGTGAAAACCCTCTCGGTGTACATTTTGGCAGCATTGTTAAGGATATGCCATGAGCACGTTCGATGAACTACGCTGGGCATTAAATCCTCAATTGCTTTATTCATGGATCTGCAACCATCCGTGAGAACTGTCAATGGTAATTTGCCATTCATACACTCTAGGAATTTTTGCAGAACCCAAGAATAAGTCTCCGCAGTCTCATTGTGGATCATTGCAAACCCAAACACACAAGTCATCGCATGATTGTTTGTACCCACTAGAACCACCAACGGCATTTGACTTCTATTTGTTTTATATGTCGAATCGAATGCTAGTAAATCTCCAAATAGTTCGTAATCGAATCGACAAGAACCGTCAGCCCAAAAGAGATGGGTCAATCTGGAATCTTCGTCTACCTTGTAGTCGTAGAAGAAATCTGGGTCACTATTCTCCTTTGATTGAAGAAATGTAAGTGTTGTCGAAGCATGAACATCGTCGAGTGCTACTATCTCGAGCTAGAACGTTGTATAAATCCTTTTCGTCCATCCAACATTATCCCAGCCACCTTTCCTCTCGACAAGTAAATTCCATATCTCTCCAGTCCCCATCCCTGATTGCTTCATAAGCTTAATTTCTTCCAACTCTGTGGGTGTATTATGATGGGATCTCAAGAACGCTGATTCATAATTACTCGCCAGGTTATGGTTGTGAAGTACATGAAATTTTTTGACGGACCACATCTTTGTTTTATGGGTGTACCAATACGAAAAATTGCTTTACAACCAGTCCTGCTTTCACTTCTTGGCTCACGAACCCTGTTTGGAGCTTCCTTGTATTTTTTGTGTCTGAATCCGCATTCGAGCAACACCAACTACGGATCGTCACCATACCAGATTTGTTTTCTTTACTCGTTCTTTCTAATACTGAAACCATATGCTTTTGAATAAATTCGGTAGAATGTCCCTGCTCTTCAATAGAGTTGAACTGTAGGCCAACAACATCTTCTTCTAAGAGCATGGTTGGATCTTTATTAATGTTGGCAGATTGCAATATTTTTTTCATTGTCGCTGCATCGAAATCCAATGGAGATTCATCGGCGTCCCTAAGAACAGAATAAAACAAAATAAACATGAGAAATATATGTAAAATATACGATTTCTTAAATCCATTAGAAAGGGTGATGCGAAAAAATTTCGTGTTTGAGTTGATGTTCATCTTGTTCTTTACTGTCTCCTAAGCTAACATCTTCCAAACTTTGCTCATCTTGCGGCAAATCATCTGACAGTCCTCTTGAATGGAGGATTTCTTCATCGACTAAATCTTCCACACGACGATCACTTTCTCATGTGACGTCGACATTGAAGAAAATAGTGTGTGTTAGAAACCAGCAGAAGAAACGAAGGACAAGAAACAATAGAAGAAGAAAGAGTAATGATTATCGTACCTCCATATTGACCCTATATATAGCCCTCCCATCTGATGTGGCATGTTAAATAAATGAGCTTCTTAGCATTTTCCTAAATTAATAGTGTGTCATCTGACATGACTGATGACATGGCAAATTTTAATCCAAAAAGTTAACAACCCAATTTTCTCCATAATAATTTAACGTTAATATCAAAGTTATTTTAGTGTTAATATTAATTTATGTTAATCAATGTTAAGGTTAATGTTAATATTAAATTATTGTTAATGTTAACGATAATATTAATATTAATGTTAATGTTAATCTGGAATATTAACTTTAATGTTAATTTTTATTTTTAGTTTTATTTACAAAAAAATTTGCCACCAGCTGCCAGATCAACATGTCACGTCAGCTGCCACGTAAGGATGGACAGTCTGAAAGTGCAATTTGGAGGTACAAAAAACATTATGCAGGAAGAAACAACTTCTAGCAAGGCAACAACAACCTTTTCGTCTTCATTGTAACTCCGCCATGTGGCCCTCTTTTGATGGCTCATGAAAAATCTTGAGTGATTCTAGGAGCAAGCATAATTCTGGGTACGTGCCTTATTAAAATGTGTAGCTAATAACGCATGAGGAAGCATGCAACAGCAATCTCCACGTGGCCCTCTTTTGTAGGATAACACATGCATCAGCATTAATGCTACGAAACCCTATTGTCTTGTTATGTATTGTGTATCCTATGTGGCATGAGACAGAGCCGCAGAAGACAATAACTTGCATAGGCGGCTATATTTAAAAATGACAAGAAGTTTAAAAAGTCATCTCCAATGCAAAAAAAAGTATTGAGAAGACAATATAAAGCAATTTTTATGACTTCCAAGACAACCTTTGCTCTTCTAATGATATGGTATCAGTGTTTATTAAAATTGTGTAGAATAACGCATGCAGAGCATTTAATGCTACAGGACCTGTTGCGTTAAGGAACACAACATGTGAGAAAGAACCCGAGAGAGATAGAGAGAGAAAAGAGAGTGTGGAGATGGGATAAAGAGGAAGGATCGAGCTCGACTAGATTTTAAACTTAAAATTCAATTTTGGTTATCATTACTAATAACTAGTTGGCACGTACTAGTTTAGACGAACACTAACCGAGCCCCGAGCAACGTGACATCAGCTAGCTAGGTTTCTAATACCGTGGCATTCATGTTAATTTAAACATTTACAATATTATTGAAACTATATGACTACTAAAATTAAAATAGTTTTGGATTTAACATTTACTTCAACTAGTTAAAGTTAAAATTAAATTCTTTTTATTTAAAATGTAATTGGAACTACAATTAATAATAACATTCGCTTGTCCCATAGTTTAAGTCGTATTTCCCTCGATGCTAGTCGTAGCCCTTGCTTGTCAAGTCGTTGCACGAACACATTAGAAAGAGATTTGTTGGGCTATCGAAGTATAGCAAGCACCGTCCCGTGTCACGTGCATTTGTTAAGCAGTGAAAGGGTGTGAAGGCCACTGGCAATGTCAAGACATTCCATAACGTGACAGCATCCCAGCCTACACCGCAGAAACGACGTAGAACGCGGTCTAGTTCTACTATTTAACAACATATTAATATCAAAACCTGTCAAGAACGATCAACTACGAATGGAGGACAAGCAATGTCAATATAATATACTCAATAAGCTATGATATGTTGCGACCGTCCAGTGTACGTATTTATGTATGGTATTTATGGTGCACATCATCTTAATTCAATGTTTATGTTAAGATTATGTCTAACTGTATCTGCCGCAGGGACACGGTGGTGGACAAGTTCAAGATAGGTTCGGCCGAGGCTGGACGTAACTACGTAACCACGTACTCGTACCCCTAGTCAGGGTGCGGGTCGTGACAGAAACACCGGACCTTCATATTGATAGGGCGTAACCACGTACTCGTGCCCCTAATCAGGGCGGGTCGTGACAGAAACACCGTGACCTTCATATAGATAGGGCCGTGGGGAGATTAGCGCTGGGTGCAGGCGCAGGGCCTGCCACACTTATGCATATATTTAAGTTACGGTTGGTTGGTTGAGTGAAATGATATGATTTCTTATGTAAAGTTCTAACCTTGCAGGCTAGGCGAAATGGGACATAGATGAGCACGATCCCAATGTTTATGTTAAGATATGTCTAACTGTATCTGCGCAGGGACACGGTGGTGGACAAGTTCAAGATAGGTTCGGCCCGAGGCTGGACGTAACCACGTAACGTACTCGTGCCCCTAATCAGGGTGCGGGTCGTGACAGAAACACCGTGACCTTCATATAGATAGGGCGTAACCACGTACTCGTGCCCTAATCAGGGTACGGGTTGACAGAAACACGTGACCTTCATATAGATAGGGCCGGTGGGCTGAGATTAGCGCTGGGTGCAGGCGCAGGGCCTGCCACACTTATGCATATGTTTAAGTTTACGGTTGGTTGGTTGAGTGAAATGATATGATTTCTTATGTAAAGTTCTAACCTTGCAGGCTAGGCGAAATGGGACATAGATGAGCACGATCCAATGTTTATGTTAAGATTATGTCTAACTGTATCTGCCGCAGGGACACGGTGGTGGACAAGTTCAAGATAGGTTCGGCCCGAGGCTGGACGTAACCACGTAACCACGTACTCGTGCCCCTAATCAGGGTGCGGGTCGTGACAGAAACACCATGACCTTCATATAGATAGGGCGTAACCACGTACTCGTGCCCCTAATCAGGGTACGGGTCGTGACAGAAACACCGTGACCTTCATATAGATAGGGCCGGTGGGCTGAGATTAGCGCTGGGTGCAGGCGCAGGGCCTGCCACACTTATGCATATGTTAAGTTTACGGTTGGTGGTTTGAGTGAAATGATATGATTCTTATGTAAAGTTCTAACCTTACAGGCTAGGCGAAATGGGACGTAGATGAGCACGATCCCAATGTTTATGTTAAGATTATGTCTAACTGTATCTGCCGCAGGGACACGGTGGTGGACAAGTTCAAGATAGGTTCGGCCCGAGGCTGGACGTAACCACGTAACCACGTACTCGTGCCCCTAATCAGGGTGCGGGTCGTGACAGAAACACCGTGACCTTCATATAGATAGGGCGTAACCACGTACTCGTGCCCCTAATCAGGGTACGGGTCGTGACAGAAACACCGTGACCTTCATATAGATAGGGCGGTGGGCTGAGATTAGCGCTGGGTGCAGGCGCAGGGCCTGCCACACTTATGCATATGTTTAAGTTTACGGTTGGTTGGTTGAGTGAAATGATATAATTTCTTATGTAAAGTTCTAACCTTGCAGGCTAGGCGAAATGGGACATAGATGAGCACGATCACAATGTTTATGTTAAGATTATGTCTAACTGTATCTGCGCAGGGACACGGTGGTGGACAAGTTCAAGATAGGTTCGGCCCGAGGCTGGACGTAACCACGTAACCACGTACTCGTGCCCCTAATCAGGGTGCGGGTCGTGACAGAAACACCGTGACCTTCATATAGATAGGGCGTAACCACGTACTCGTGCCCCTAATCAGGGTGGACGTAACCACTTACTCGTGCCCCTAATCAGGGTGCGGGTCGTGACAGAAACACCGTGACCTTCATAAAGATAGGGCCGGTGGGCTGAGATTAGCGCTGGGTGCAGGAGCAGGGCCTGCCACCCTTATGCATATGTTTAAGTTTACGGTTGGTTGGTTGAGTGAAATGATATGATTTCTTCTAACCTTGTAGGCTAGGCGAAATAGGACATAGATGAGCACGATCACAATGTTTATGTTAAGATTATGTCTAACTGTATCTGCCGCAGGGACACGGTGGTGGACAAGTTCAGGATAGGTTCGGCTCGAGGCGGGGCTCGGCTTGGACTTCCAGATGCATGGAGTCCTTAGCGTTCAAGAGGAGCTACCGCATTGGCGTTCGGACTTGCGAGACGTTCAGCCGAAGACTACTTGTTGGCTATAAAGAGGCATAATGTATGGAACAATGTACTCCTTTGTGAGCTAGAGAGATCATGAGCGTTGTAGCCAATTGGCATGATGAGTTGAGCTATTCAGAGCATTAATATTAAATCTACGTTGGCTTTTCTGTTAATTTAAAATTTACAATATAATTAAAACTAATTTTACGAAAATGCTATTTGCTCCCAAATTTTTTGGTAGATACCATCTTCCATTATGTGGCATATGACATGGTTGCTAACATGACAGCTGACATGGCAAAATTTAACAATAAAATTAATATTAAAATGAACATTAATAGTAAATAAATAATTTAATATTAAATTAACATTGATTAATATTAACATTAACAGTAGCATTAGCATTAACATTAATATTAATATTGGCATTAACATTAACATTAAAAAATTTGGGTAATTAATTTTTGGGGTTAAAATTTGCCATGTCAGACGTTATGTCATCTGTCATGTCAGATGCCACATAATGGGAGATGCCATCACCCAAATTTTTTGGGAGCCCAAACGACTAATTGCTAATATTAATACAGTGGCATTACCGTTATTTCCCAATAGATTCGTGACTTGTTCGGTCACACCCCTCCACGAGCGGGTTACATACACGGCGTAAACGAGGGTTAAATAGCCTTTTCCAAAGAAGAGAACCCATCCGACTAGAGAGAAACAAAGGAAAGAAGAAGAAGAACAGTGGCAATGGAGAGGAGCAAGATCAACTGCAGCGGATGGGCCGTCATCCCTACCGAGATTCTCTCGATGATACTGGTACTGTCGGGGATGCCGGCGGACGAGGTAATGTGCAACGTGGCCCCAGTTTGCCGTTCGTGGTGGAAGGCGCTCAACGGTCCCTTAGACTATTGGTCTAACGTCGACTTGGTACAGTGGTGCCGGAGGACCCAGCAAACCGCTGAGATTAGTTTGACCGTAATGAAGCTCGTGGCTCGCAGTGAGGGACATCTAGGGTCCCTCTCCGCGTACAAGCTCGACGAAGCAGCCTTCTCTTTTGCATGTTTAAGGCCAGTGCAAAATTTTATTTGGTCTTATTCTAATACTTTATTTTTTCTATTACAAAATTTACGTATACTTTTGTTAATTTCTATTGATGTTTTTCCATTTTTATAATACAGTGGGAAATTTCTAAGGGTTATGCACATTCCGAAGTGCAACGTGAGTGATGAAACTTTCGTGAGACACTTGGAGTTTCTCCCTGTGCTGGAAGAACTCGACATTAGCTACTGCCTCTACATCACGTCGAATGGAATAATTTTTGCCGAAAATTATTGCCGCCGTCTGGTCAAGCTGATTAGGAACATGCCCCCTCCGGGTTTCATGCTCAGGAACATGTTCGTGCTGAACACGAAAAACGAGGCGGAGGGAAAGGCCGTGGCTGATTCGATGCCGCGTCTCGAGCACCTACATATGGGATTCGGCATGTTCAATGGAGACACGCTGCGATCTATCATATGCAACTGCAAGGGACTTCGCGTGCTCGACATACGTGGGTGCTTCAACGTGATCTTCTTCGACGACGAACTCTTGAAACTTTGTTATTCAATACAGACGTTTAAAAAACCCTATGATGATCATATCCCAGTACCAGGAGAACCTGTGAACGATTGGTATAATGATTTAGAAATGTTCTATCATTCCTGGAGGGAATGGTGAAAACATTAGCATGCATGCATGCATGCATTTCTTTATACTCCCTCGAATTTTTCTTTTGTACTTATTGTGATCTCTAATTGGGTTAATGAATGCCCATTAAATCTCTAATTGGATTTATTTAATGATATCACATTCTACTATGTAAATTAAACTTTGGAGACAATATTTTGGTAAATTTTAGTTTGAATTTTGGAGGCAATATAAACTAAAGTGTCTTTTCAGTATCCATCATTAGAGCTCAAGTATATTTTCAAAATACATTCTTAAATGCATAGAGAATTATAGAGTTTATCTTGATATAATTGCAGTTTAAATAAGGCTAAAATTGTAAATTACTCCACAAACATCCATTATATAAAAAAAATTCTCCATCCTATATGGACCATAAGACGGCTAAGACGGCTCACTTCTGAGATTTTGACATTTCCCAACACAGATTTTACCATAAATACAACATCTCAGTGTAATCACATCCAAGAGATTTCGCCATTTCCCAACACAGATTTTACCTTATTCAAAATAAATTCTCCGTCCTATATGGACCATTCTCCGTCCTACATGTATCATTCTCCGTCCTACCTCCGTCCTAAATGTATAATTCTCCGTCCTACCTCCGTCCTACATGTACAATTCTCCGTCCTACCTCCGTCCTAAATGTACCATTCTCCGTGTTAGAGGAACGGAGAATGGCCAATAACAGTCCCAAAAATTGTTCCCTACTAAGTTAAAAGCATATATTAGCACCCAAAAATTGTTAACAATAGAAAAATTCTACAGAACCCAAACACCTGACTCGAACCTAGGCCTTCCATGTAAAAGCCAAACAGCACAACCAACTAAGTCTGGAATAAGACATCAATAATGCTAAGTATACTACCAAAGACGGCTCACTTCTGAGATTTTGACATTTTCCAATACAGATTTTACCATAAATACAACATCTCAGTGTAATCACATCCAAGAGATTTTGCCATTTCCCAACACAGATTTTACCTTATTCAAAATGAATTCTCCGTCCTATATGGACCATTCTCCGTCCTACATATATCATTCTCCGTCCTACCTCCGTCCTAAATGTATAATTCTCCGTCCTACCTCCGTCCTACATGTACAATTCTCCGTCCTACCTCCGTCCTAAATGTACCATTCTCCGTGTTAGAGGAACGGAGAATGGCCATTAACAGTCCCAAAAATTGTTCCCTACTAAGTTAAAAGCATATATTAGCACCCAAAAATTGTTAACAATAGAAAAATTCTACAGAACCCAAACACCTGACTCGAACCTAGGCCTTCCATGTAAAAGCCAAACAGCACAACCAACTAAGTCTGGAATAAGACATCAATAATGCTAAGTATACTATCAAAGACGGCTCACTTCTGAGATTTTGACATTTTCCAACACAGATTTTACCATAAATACAACATCTCAGTGTAATCATATCCAAGAGATTTCGCCATTTCCCAACACAGATTTTACCTTATTCAAAATAAATTCTCCGTCCTATATGGACCATTCTCCGTCCTACATGTATCATTCTCCGTCCTACCTCCGTCCTACCTCCGTCCTAAATGTATAATTCTCCGTCCTACCTCCGTCCTACATGTACAATTCTCCGTCCTACCTCCGTCCTAAATGTACCATTCTCCGTGTTAGAGGAACGGAGAATGGACATTAACAGTCCCAAAAATTGTTCCCTACTAAGTTGAAAGCATATAATAGCACCCAAAAATTGTTAACAATAGAAAAATTCTACAGAACCCAAACACCTAACTCGAACCTAGACATTCCATGTAAAAGCCAAACAGCACAACCAACTAAGCCTGGAATAAGACATAAATAATGCTAAGTCTACTACCAAATGCTTACAACACTCTTCAAACCTTCACCCATTGCTGACATGTGGGCCATGGCCCACATGTCAGCAATGGGTGAAGGTTGGAAGAGTGTTGTAAGCATTTGGTTGTAACTTTAGCATTATATCCCAACTCCCAATAAGGAATACGAAGAGTCGGTTAGGAACGTGTATATATATACATAGGGGTTCCCATTCATCTGAGTAGGTTGCACATTTAACATGGCTCCAAAAGGAACATCTGGTTGGGAACCATTGCCAGAGCCTTCTTCCTGTCGTCGCCGAGCATCTTCGCATGGAGCACCCTCTGCGCCGCCTCCGGCCCATGACTGGCTGGAAGCGGCTGCGAACTTTCTGACCTCCGTCGGGTTGTCACTGGAGGTCATCGCTCAACCTCTTCATCCGGCGCCAAACTTTGACCTGTTGCCGATCACTCCGGAGGAACGGGATTCTCTGGAGAAGAGGGAAGCGTTTCGCCGCCTGTGCCATAGGGCGGGTGTGCGCACCCTGCAGGACTTTGTGGAGATCCTCCGGGAGGCCAGTGAGGGCTAGACCCTTTTTTTTCGTTTTTTTTACAGTTTTTTGTCCTCCTCTTGTATACTTCTCTGGAGAATGTTCCGGCGACGAAGGTGGGATTTAATGAAATATAATATTTTGTTAACTCAATTTGGTTTCGGCTACAATCAAACTTTTACAACCTTCTTACAACTTACACCCATTTGCTAACTATAGCATTGCTCTTTATAATTAACAAATCTTGTTACGTCAAATCAATATATCAGCGACGATATCCCATCAATGACTTGTTACGTCATAGAATTGATTATGCTGCCAGCGTCAATCTTGCCGTCAAATCCATCTTAAATATGATTACAAAGTAAAATAGAGGACAACATTGAGTGTTTCAATTTTACTCTTTTCAAGTACATAGTCTTCTTATTTTCAAAAATTTAATCAAATATTCGTAAAATGGAAATATTGAGTCTTAAACTTCACATTCTTAAATATGTTGTCAAATTTTTTTAAATAAATATGTTTCCACCATGTTTTTTCTGCCAAATTTTTCAATAATTTATACGGAACACGTGGATATATACTAGTAATAATAGTAATAAATTTAATTTTGGAAGAGAATTTTTTAAAATTAAGGTCTCAAAATCCCAAAGGTTTATGTAGTGATTTCACATGGATATATACTAGTAATAATAGTAATAAATTTAATTTTGGAAAGTAGTTTTTTAAATTTAATAGTAATAAATTCGACCGTCTTATACTAGTAATAATAGTAATAAATTTAATTTAAGACTCAAAACTATTCTAATTTTTTCCACTTCCCAAGGTCATATAAGACGGTCGAACTTTCCCTCTTCTTCTCTCAAACCCTCTTCCTTCTCCCAAACCCTCTTCTAATCAAAATGTCGCCGAAGAAACAACGACCGTCGCCGAAGGGGAAGGATCCACGAAGGAATGCGATACAGGCCCGAAGGGCAGAACTTGCAAGGGCGGCGAAAACCAAGATTATGGTCGCTAGGGCAGAGGCCGAAAGGGCAGCGGCGGAAGCAGCGGCGGCGGCAGCGACGATGAAAGCGGAGGCGGCAGCCAAGCCACGTGCAAAAAAGGCTAAAAATACTCATTGCTCGACAAAGACCAGAAAATCTATCTTCGATACAGAGTCGTCGGAAGACTCAACTTATGAAGATCGAAGGCGTACTCAAGCGAAGGCTAAGGTGGCAACGGATACAGAGTCATCAGCGTACTCTGTGGATTTTGAATCCTCATCAAAAGAGGAAAATGAAGAGGAAGAGCAATCATCAGATAAGTCCCAGGCTGGAGAGGAGGTAAAAAAATTTAAAGACTCTAAAACTAAGAAGATATACATTAAATATTTCAAGAAAAATGCTGTTATGCCTGAAAGATCAATTAAGATGGATGATGTCGAAGACGAAGCTTTCCTGGATATATTGAAATTCTATCAATTGGAGAAACTGAACAAATCCTGTCTTGAGAAAATCTCCCAAACAATAGTAAGAGAATTTTACTCAAATCTTCCGGCTGAAATTAAAGAAAAAGAAGAGGATCAACCACTGGTGTTTCTGAGAGGGAAACTGATTAGGGTAAATGCTGCTGCATCAACGAATTTTATGGATTTGATCCAGTTCCTGAGTTTGATATGAAAGATATTGATAATGTTTCTATGACGGATGCAATTCATGAGATTACAGGTGTTTCAATGGGTGCCAAGACCCCTCAAAATGTATACAAAGATCAATTAAAAACTTTGTATAAATTGCTGCATGCCTACGTATCTCAAACACTCAACCCTACTGGACATGAGTTTTCTATCCATCCCGAGAGAGTAAAATTTCTTTATTATATGAGGAAGAAAAAAAGGATGGATATAGGTTCCTACATGTTCAGTAGAATGATGCATCTCGTGGGAAAACCAACTGCAAGGACAGCTCTCCCTTTCGGAGGATTTGTATGCTCGATGGCTAATAAACATTCTGTCCCAAGCTTAGCAGGGGATGTTTATATTAAAAACAAAGGCCCCATGAGAAAACTAACCTTCACTCGAATGTTTGGAAAACGGGCAGCAGCTGCAAGCAAACCATCAACATCTGGAAAACCATCAACTTATGGAATCAAAACCACTAAGGACAGGGTTGATGATCTATACAATTTTGTTGCTGCAAACTTTGAGAATGTCTTCAAAGAGATGAAGACTATATCCGACAACCAGAAATTGATTCTGGATAAGATTAACCAGATAGAGGTTGAATTTGCTGACCAAGAATAAGATTTTCCTTCCCTCGTGAAGAAGGTAAATGGGGCTAGCCCAAAATCTTATGTAAAAATATAGACTGTGCACATTGACACTTTAATGCTAGCCATCACTTTGATACTTCTATTTATGTTTCTGGATGTCATTTCTACCTATAAAGTGAGTCAATACTGACTATAATTTTTCTTCATCCGTCCCTCAAGGTGTAGGTGAAGGATATTTTGAGAAAGAAGAAGTAGGAAAAAAAAAAGAAACAAGAAGAAGAAGATGGAGACGTCTATGAAGATTCATCTTTTGAGTTTTGAATGTCTCTTATTTCAATGTAGAAGTAATATTTGACTTGTAATATTGTTCTGAATATTTGTTGGTCATGGCGGACAAACTAAATTTTGTGTTTAAAATATTGTAAGACTAAACTTTTCGCTTGTACTCAGTGCATAGTTCGTAATTTGTTTTAAAAATATAATATGGTCTTGAATTTAGAGTAGGTCTGATATTTATTTGGATTATTGTATTGTGAATTATGCAGGTTCTATGTTGAATTACTAACGTGGATTGGACAGATTACTGTAACGTGAATTATGCAGTTTATTGGACTTGGAATGAAGTATACTTAATTTGATTATGATTTTTTGGTTGAAGCGTTTATTTGGTTGGCAGTTGGCCTTGATAGATGATATTGATATTTTGGTGTATTCCTTTGATTTGCAGATGCCCATCACAGATTTCGTGAGTCCTGGGTGCATTGCTAGGGTTTACAGGTGGCCTCATTACGGATGCATTCCTGGGATCACTGAAACTTTATTTGATTGTAATGTGTTTTGCTTTCTGTAAAAAATCATTACATCGATGCCATCAGTATGAACTCGATGCCAGTGCATGTTCATCCCTTGTTATTGCTGAAGCAAAATTGTAATCATGCATGTTCATCCCTTGTTATTGCGGAAACATAATTGTAATCCTGCATGTTCATCCTTTGTTATTGCCATCAGTACATCGATGCCATCAGTATGAAGTCGATGCCAGTGTAAGGCATAATGTAATGTAAGAAAAATTCTCTTTGATAGTAGGTTAATTATATTCAAACATTCGCAAGAAATTTTGTTAAACCATACAGTGGAAGCCTGATAAAATGATATTCGGATTATCTTAAAAATGATTTAATATAAAATGAATGTACTATGGTAAATGATATTAAAAATACTGTAAATATTTGGTGAAAAAAGTATGAGATACTTGAACATTTCCAGTCCTAAATGTACCATACTTTGTTAAAAGCACAGAGAGTGTCCGTTCTCCGTTTTCAAAGAACGGAGAATGGCCATTCTCCATGTTAAAATAACGGAGAATGGCCATTCTCCTTGAGCATGGCCATTCTCCGTGTTAAAAACAAAGAGAACAGCCATTCTCCGTCCATTCGCCGTGTAGAAAGCAAAAATAATGGCCATTCTCCGTCCATTCGTCGTGTTAAAAGCAAAGAGAATGGCCATTCTCCGTCCATTCGCCGTGTTAAAAGCAAAGAGAATGGCCATTCTCCGTGTTAAAAGCAAAGAGAATGGCCGTTCACCGTCCAAATAAAATATTCTCTTCGAAAATATTATCATTAGAACAGTAAAAAAAATTCGTCCGATCAATACAGATTTTTTTTAAAAATATGTGACAAGATGATCCGCCCGACCTCAGAAGCAGATTTTCCTCAGTTCACAACCACCACCGTGACATGTAGCTTTATTAACAAAATATTAAATTATTAGATGAAAAATAAGATTTCTGACAATGGCATGGACAGTAAAATTAGAGCGGCGCCGCTAATACTTCTTGTTCGAGGAGGTTTCGACTATGTCCGACGGGAAACGAACCGATTCTTCACGGCGCAGCTGGTACTCCTCGTTGTTCTAGGAGGGCTCGACGACGTTCGACGCGATCCGGACCGATTCTTATTTCCATCTTCATCTCTGTTTCTCTTTCCACCACAACCACCAACACCACCACCACGACGGCCTGTAACCAAAAAAAATATAATACGAAATATTAAATTGGATGGACTTTTGAGAGAGTAAATATGAATTAATTTAGGGTGTTCATTGAAAAAATTAAAGTGAAGAATGACCTGCTAAAGCAAGTTACCAACAGGTCAAAAGTCTAAATCAGCATTAAATGATGTTTCTACACTATTATTCAATCCGAACCATTGGATCAACATCCAATGGTCCAGATTTCGGATGTATCGATACATCCATTTCCAGCGGATGTATTGTAGAACGACCCTATATATATATATATATATATATATATATATATATATATATATAAAATATATATATATATATAAAACCCCTCCTATTTTTATTAATGAAGGCTCAAAATGCCGAAGCCAGCACACGTATACAAGGCACAAAAAGAGAAGCCTATTCTCACTACCACATTTCTAGTTTAAGGGTATTTTTGTTATTTTTGGGGTTATTTGAATTTATTAGAATTTATTTGTATTTATGGGAATTTTTAGAAATTATTCTGGAATTGTTTGAATGAGGGTTGACTAGGTTGACTTTGACTAGCTTTGACTTTGTGAGCTAACCCTAGTTGAGTTGGACTTGGCTAGATATGAGACCCTAGGTTAAGTTAAGTTAACCATACTCTAGTTAGTAAAATCAATTAGGAATATAGAGATTAGAATAGAAAGATTTTGACCACAAGTCATAACTTGTGATTTTTGAGACATTGTTTTATAACTAAGCCCAAAGCCCATTAGCCAAATGCCCAACCCTAACCCTAACATTATTTGTCCAGCCACTTAACCCATCCTAGGGATTCCCCTCTTATAAATATTATCTTAGAAATTAGGGCTAGCCTTTAAGGAAGAACAAGCTTTAGAAAGAGGTAATTTCTCAACTTCTAAAATCCCTAGAAATTCCATTTTAGCTCCATTTTCCCTCAAACAAATTACAATGGATTTTAAATGAAGTGTTCTTGCTGTTGTTACATGTTATTATCAGATTCAAATCAATTTGGAGAAGTTTGACCATCAAGAGGAACACCTCTCTTTAGAGCTTTTTGGGGATTTTGATACATAGAGGTAACTTTCAATCTACACCATGAAATTCTGATTTTATTGTATATCTAGGGAGCCATAGGCCTAACCTAACTGTAGGAATAGGAAATCCTAGAATTTGAGTCCAATTCGTGTCCTATTTGGACACGTATCAGTGTCATATTGTATGTGTTTGATGAAATGCCCCAATGGGCATTTCGATCTATTTTTTTGAAACTAAATGAATAGGAATTTATATTTTGGTGTTGCTTATGTATTTCTTATTGACTGGGGGTATCTCTGTGTCGTGTTGGATTTGACACGTGCATAAGCGGTTGTGCGCGCGCGCGCGAGGCTGTGCGCGTGTCCTGCCACTCGGGGGCTTTTGCTCTTCGGACACAGCATTAGGACACGCAAAACTTGACACACACTAGGGGGCAATGACTTACACCATGTGTGTCAAGTCTCACGTGTCCCCGTGTCGTGTCGAGTGAGCACGAGGCTCTGCACTGGTCGGGACTGACAGGTTCAGTCGGTTTTTAGTGTCACTGATACGCGATTGTAAGTCGGACACGGGGACACTTCGACTCAGTGCAGACACCTAGACACAAGGACCTATCCTAGGCGAACCTAGGTTGGTGAGCACGAGTCCTGGGTTGGACTGTGTCGTGTGCACGACACGCCTGCACACGTGCACGATGCAGTGCACTGAACAGTGCCTGTGTGCACTGTTTTGTGTCTTAAATCATTTGGACACGTTTGTGTCCTATTGTTTGGACACAAATACTTTGTATGACACATATACACCCTATGTTTTAATTACCAACCTTTTAAATTGCATTTTTGTGTGTTTTCAATAGGTATTTATCAATTACCCAAATTTCTGAAACAGTGTATTAATTTTCTGAATTTCCAGTTTTCAAAAGTGAATTTTGACAGTTGTTTTAACCTATTTAATACTGCTAAATGTTTGGTTTAAGTCCCAATTAGAGTTCTCCTATAGGTAATCTAACTGTGGTTAAATTTTAGGTTGATTTGGTTGTGAAATAAACTTGAATTGGGGTTGGGAATGTAGGACTGAACTGGGTTCTGTTTCTGATATGTCATTGGTTTCCTTTCCTTTCTTGCTGTCCCTATTTCCAGGATTTCCTCCCTCACTCACACACCTCACTTGACACATCTCTCACACCCTCACACTGTTTTCCTGTGACACAGTGCCCTCACTCACTCTCTACACACACACATATCTCCACGCTATTGCACTCTCTCTCACTCACAGTTTACACACACACATGGTTCCTCAATGACACACACACACACATATACACTCTCTATCACATCATGTATGTATATTTATATATATTATATGTATTATGTATATAAATTATGCATATGAATGTATATGCTATATGGGTAGCCTAGACTTGTGTATTTTGATTTGAGCCTAGGTATATATAATATATATATGTGAAGTTCCTAATGTATTGTACTATAACCTAGTATGTGTGAGTGTAATATATGTAGACTATGTGTATGTATCCATGAATATGGCTACCCTATGTGTATAGACTTGTAGTGACTAGGTTGAGTTGTGGTGTGTACTAGCTAGTATGAGATGTAAGGACTTGGTATGCTAGCATAGGCTAGTTTAGCCTAGTTTAGACTAGTATAGACTTGATTAGCCTAGAATGACTTGTTTGACCTAGTTTAGACTTGTTAGACCTAGTTTGACCATATTTGACCAAGCTTGACTTCTAGGGTTGACCAGAGTTGACCAAGAGTTGACTTTGGCCTAGATTGACCTAGACTCATGTAGAGTGTATAGTAGAACTTTATTTTACCATTTTAGACTTGTTGTGACTTATGTTGTTCTGATTAGGAGCCAGACACCACTCCTCGGACAGTACTTTTATATTGGACACTCAGATACAAGACGAGTACATTCTCTGATCATTTCATATCCTGCTTAGAATTATTTCCTGCATTAAATTACTTTACTTGTTACTGTCACGTTGGTCACACGGATTGGTACTATATGGATCCCTTCTTGAGATGTTATCCTTAAGGAGCATCGGGTACTACATGCTCTGTGCGTTTTACTTACATGGCATATCACTATGCTTCATTGGTTCTTTGATCACTTGTGACATATACTCTTATGATCACAGAGTCTCCTAGAATCCTTATCCCATTTACTGGGTATCCTAGAATCTCCTAGAATTCCCATTTATGCGACATCCATGTATCACCCTTCGGGGGCCTTTGCATGGAATCATAACATAACCTGGTTGGATCCTTGTGTATTGATTGGGGGTACAGGGGAGTAGAATTAGACATGTGAATACTATCCAAGTAGTGTAGCATCAGAATCTTTCCATAGTGTAGCATCAGAATCTCCTATGCTATTTACATGTCTATATTGTACTCTGACTCACTAGCCACTGTTAGTCTCTATTTATAGTAGATATTTCTATTACAGTTCTCTCTCTGTTTACATACTGCATTTTCTTCAGTACCTGTATCTTACTTTACTGCATGATTATATTTTCTAACCTGCTATGAACTGTTGAGATGTACTGTGCTCGCTCATGTCCTGACTGGACCTGTTGAAAATATTACAGAGGACGAAGAAGAGGCCGGTGTGGATACCTTCTACGGGGCATCCCTAGACGACACTTGCGAGCTGGACTCTCAGGAGGACCCAGCTCTAGCTGAGGACATTACCCCCATTGCCTAGACTAGCTTAGTTAGGCCTTATCTTATTTTATGTTGTCTTGAGACTGTTTAGCTAGACTTTACTTCTGTTCAGAGATTTTGAGTTGTATATTCTTTTATATTCAGTAGCTGAGATTTGTACTCTGGATATTTATTGGGATATTATCTTATACTATTTTATCTTCTGTATTTCCTTGAGTTCTATATCATATCGTGCTTTCTTCTTCCTTAGTTGTGATTGAGTTCATTTACTGCTATGTCAACCCCATTCGGGGAGTATAAACTGCTTAGTATTATGTTGCTAGATGTATGTTGACCTAGGACAGCGTTCTACCGCCGACACTGCGGCGTAGGCTGGACGTACCCACGTCTCGTGCCCTTACTCTAGGTGCGGGTCGTGACACGTTTTTAGTGGTGGCCCATGCAGGTCTAGACTAGAAGTGTAGTGGTATTCGAATTAGAGTATCACTACAGCCTGCAGTAGGATATAGGACATTAATTTTTTAAGGTACTCATCACATTAGGAAAAATTCTTTTATTGCCATCTAAATCCATATTGTCAGCTGATCCTTTGAATTTTAAATTGTCCGCCTTTGTTATATCGCTTTCTTCTCAGAAATTGATACTCTTGTTTGTCTATATTCAGGATGGTAGAGACTCGATCGCAGCGTACCATTCATGGGGATGCTGTAGAGGGGACTGCTACCTCTCAGCCAGTATAGCAGGGCCAGGGGACTGCAGCTCCTGCCACCTCTGCTCGTATTGAGACCTCAACAGCAGCAGCAGGGGGTATGCTTCCACCGGCTCGAAGGCAGGATCCAGTCATCGTAGAGGAGCCCTTCCAGCAGCCGCAGCCTCCAGGATACGTGGATGCGGCGTAGATGTTCGCATACTTCCAGCAGTTCATGGACCGGCAGCAGGCCCGACAGGACAGGGGCATGGAGTTGGCCCTTACGACGGTCGCAGCTCGACCAGTGGTTCAGCAGCCGAGGACACTGGGGATAGAGCAGTTCCAGAAGATGAGCTCCAGAGAATTTCTGGGGACAGAGGGGATTCTATATGCCGATGAGTGGATCGAGCATATAGAAGAGATCTTCCGCCTGGCCCGGATACCAACAGATTTCCAGATTGAGGCCGCAGCTAGCCGGATACGAGATCTTGCTCGCACCTGGTATCAGCCAGACCCCAGGGTGGGGGTACCTAGGCAGACTTGGGAAGAGTTCAAGGGCTTCTTCAAGAAGAAGTTCTTTCCAGATTCAGCACTCAGAGCCTTGGAGTCACAGTTCGAGAGCCTAGTCCAGGGGAGCATTTCAGTGGAAGAGTACGCTGGGGAGTTCGGCCGCCTCGACAGGTTCGTAGAGGGCTTGAGTGAGGCGGCGAAGGCCCAGAGGTTCCTGAAGGGTCTAGTCAAGGAGGTCAAGTCCTTGACCAAGGGCAACATGGATGCCACCTTCGAAGAGATCTTGACGGGAGCCTTATTGGCTGAGGATGATCTTGAGCTTAGGCTCAAGAGGGGGCGAGACCCAGTTGGGGGCAGCAGCAGCGGAGGCCAGGCCAAGAGGCCCCACTTTCAGCACCAGCAGCTGAGGCAGTTCCAGCCGCAGCCGATCCAGCAGAGGCCAGTTCACCAGCAGCAGCAGCCGAGACAGCACCAGTAGGGTCAGAGACAGGGTGTTACTTGTGCCTACTGCAAGAAGCCTGGGCATGTCTTCAGTGAGTGCCAAAAGAGGCTGGGCCAGTGTCTGGTGTGTGGCTCAGCAGACCACCAGATGAGGGAGTGCCGTATGGGACGAGCAGCTCAGGAGGCAGCAGTCAGAGCTCCAGCAGGCCAGCAGAGGGGACCAGCCCTGTCGACACAGCAGCAGAGGTTCGTTCAGCACCAGCAGCAGGCCAGGAGAGGCCAGCAGGGGCGAGCTTTCGCCGTGGCAGCTGGAGATGCAGAGGTGATAGGAGAACTGATCACAAGTTCGATTCTTCTCGACTCCAGTCCAGCTTTTGCATTATTCGATTTCGGTGCTTCGCATAGCTTCATATCAGTATATTTTACGATTAGACACGGTATCGTAGCTAAATCGTTGCCTAGGACTTACAAGATCATGACCGGAGGTGGCATTATCCTCGTGAGTGATGTTTGTAAGGGTCGGAGAGTAGTTTTATGAGGTCGTGAATTGGAGGTGAGCCTGCTCGTAATGCCATTGCCGAACTACGTTATAGTACTAGGCAAGGATTGGTTGAGCAGGCACTACGCCAGCATTGATTATAGAGGGGGTAGAGTTCTCTTTAGAGCGCCGGGGGAGCCAGAGTTCGAGTACTCCAGACGTCAGGCATAGCAGAGCAGCAGAGTTTTCTGTGGAGTCTCGGTCGAGGAGCAGGCGATTCCACACCCCTTGATAGCAGAGTATATGGATGTTTTCCCAGAGGAGTTGCCAGGATTGCTACCAGACAGAGACATTGAGTTCTCGATAAACTTGGTTCCGCGTGCGGAACCCATCTCTCAGCATGTCTATCGGGTAAACAACAGTGAGCTGGTGGAGTTGAAGAAGCAAGTGGATGAGCTGCAGGACAAGGGCTTCATCCGCTCGAGTTCATCGCCATGGGGTGCACCAGTGTTGTTTGTGCCGAAGAAGGATGGGTCAGTACAGATGTGTATTGACTATAGGGCACTCAACAACCTCACGATCAAGAACAAATACCCACTACCGCGGATCGACGATCTTTTTGACCAGTTGAGCGGAGCTCGGGTATTTTCCAAGATTGATCTGAGGTCGGGATATCACCAGGTGAAGGTGAAGAGGGAGGATATTCCCAAGACCGCTTTCAGGACACGGTACGGGCAGTTCGAGTTTTTGGTTATGCCGTTTGGGCTAACCAATGCACCAGCAGTGTTTATGAACCTTATGAACAAGGTGTTCCACCAGTATCTGGATCAGTTTGTGGTGGTGTTCATTGACGACATCTTGGTATATTCCAAGACTGAGGAGGAGCACGAGAAGCATTTGAGGATCGTGCTGGAGACTCTCAGGAAGGAGCAGCTTTACGGGAAGCTCTCCAAGTGTGAGTTCTTCTTGGACCGGATGGACTTCTTGGGGCATGTGGTGACTGGAGATGGTATCTCAGTTGACCCCAAGAAGATTGTAGCAGTTGAGGCATGGGCAGCGCCGACTTCAGTTGCAGAGATCAGGAGTTTCCTGGGGCTGGCAGGATATTATCGGAGAATTGTGCAGGATTTCTTCCGGGTTGCAGAACCGTTGACTCGGTTGACCCGGAAGGATGCTGAGTTCGTTTGGTCAGAGGAGTGTCAGGCAGCTTTTGATGAGTTAAAGAAGCGGCTTACGACAGCACCGATTCTGACATTGCCTTCAGGATCAGGTGGATTCACTATTTATAGTGATGCTTCAGGGAAGGGGCTGGATTGCGTCTTGCAGCAGTATGGGAAGGTGATTGCCTATGCTTCCAGGCAATTACGTCCCCATGAGAAGAACTACCCTACCCACGACCTGGAGTTGGCAGCAGTAATATTTGCTGTGAAGTTGTGGAAGCATTATCTGTATGGTGAGAGGGTGGAGATTTTTTACAGATCACAAGAGCTTAAAGTATGTGTTCACTCAGAAGGAGTTGAACATGAGACAGCGTAGATGGCTAGAGTTGATGAAAGACTTTGACATCCTACTTCAGTATCACCCAGGGAAGGCCAACGTGGTTGCCGATGCCTTGAGTAGGTATCCGACAACCATGTGTTTGACCATGGATCGACATTTGCTTGCAGACTTAGAGAGCCTTGGGATTAAGGTGATCGTGCCCGGAGTGCAGATGCAGATGTATGGCATGCAGATTCAGTCAGACTTGGTAGAGAGGATCAAGTCGGCACAGTTTAAGGATGTTGCTCTGCGGTGTCTCCGAGAGCAGGTTCGAGCAGGATTGCTGGAGGGCGAGTTTTCTCTTGCAGAGGATGGTGCCTTGAGGCACGGTTCCAGGTTATGTGTGCCCAGCGGAGATCTCAGGGAGCAGGTTATGCAGGAGGCCCACAGATCTCAGTACTCTATACACCCGGGTGCCAACAAGATGTACCGAGATCTGAGGGAGCATGTTTGGTGGTCCGGGATGAAGCGGGAGGTGGCTCGCTTCGTGGCTAGGTGTTTGATCTGTCAGCAGGTCAAGGCAGAGAGACAGAGGCCCGGTGGATTGTTGCAGCCGCTGTCCATTCCCGAGTGGAATTGGGAGCATATCACTATGGACTTCGTATCAGGTTTGCCGCGCACACCAGGAGGAAAAGACGCGATTTGGGTCATCGTTGACAGGTTGACCAAATTGGCCCACTTCTTGCCATTCAAGGTGGGTACGTCTACAGAGAGACTGGCAGAGATGTATATGCGACAGATAGTCAGGATTCATGGGGTTTCGGTCAGCATCGTCTCAGATCGAGATAGTCACTTTACTTCCCATTTCTGGAGGAGTCTGCAGACCAGCTTGGGCACTCAGCTCAAGTTTAGTACTGCATACCACCCCCAAACGGATGGACAGTCAGAGCAGACTATTCAGACACTTGAGGATATGTTGCGGACGTGCGTCCTGGACTTTGGAGGTTCCTGGGAGGATCATCTTCATTTGGTGGAGTTTGCTTACAACAACAGTTTCCAGGCCAGCATTGAGATGTCACCTTTCGAGGCTCTATACGGGCGTAGGTGCCGTACACCCTTATCTTGGGATGATGTTGGTGAGCGAGATTTACTGGGGCCATAGATGGTTGTTGACGCAGCCGAGAAGGTGAAGCTCATCAGGGACAGACTTCGCGTGGCACACGACAGACATCGGCACTGGGCCGATAGCCACCGGAGGCCGTTGGAGTTTGAGGTACAGATTAGAGTAGGATTAGATTTAGGTTTGTTTGTTTGTGATTTTGATCATATTTGTTTATTATAATTAATTGAGACTTGCTTGTGATTAGGACGGAGACTAGGTTTTCTTGAGGATATCTTCGATTCATGGTACGATACGTTTTGGTGGAGGCAGGAAGCTTAGCCCGCGCTTCATCGGCCCTTTCGTTATCAGCGGGAGAGTCGGTGACGTGGCATACTGGCTAGACTTGCCACCTATACTAGTGGGGGTCCACAACGTATTCCATGTGTCACAGTTGAGACGGTACGTGGCTGACCCTAGCCATGTGCTCGATCATTCGGAGATTGAGGTTGGGCATTCTCTCAGCTATCCAGAGCAGCCAGTGGAGATTCTGGATCGACGGGAGAAGGTTCTGAGGAACCAGGTGATACCCTTGGTATACGTCGCATGGAGGCATCATTCTCCAGGAGAGTCTACCTGGGAGCGGGAGGATGAGATGCACGAGCGTTATCCATATCTTTTTGGACCGTGAGGTATACTTTCTATCCTTCTCATCAGTTGTATTTCGCCTTTCAATTTCGAGGACGAAATTCTTTTAAGGAGGGTAGATTTGTCACTACCACATTTTTAGTTTGAGGGTATTTTTGTTATTTTTGGGGTTATTAGAATTTATTAGAATTTATTTGTATTTATGGGAATTTTTAGAAATTATTTTGGAATTGTTTGAATGAGGGTTGACTAGGTTGACTTTGACTAGCTTTGACTTTGTGACCTAACCCTAGTTGAGTTGGACTTGGCTAGATATGAGACCCTAGGTTAAGTTAAGTTAACCATACTCTAGTTAGTGAAATCAATTAGAAATATAGAGATTAGAATAGAAAGATTTTGACCACAAGTCATAACTTGTGATTTTTGAGACATTGTTTTATGACTAAGCCCAAAGCCCATTAGCCAAATGCCCAACCCTAACCCTAACATTATTTGTCCAGCTACTTAACCCATCCTAGGGATTCCTCCATTATAAATATTCTCTTAGAAATTAGGGCTAGCCTCTAAGGAAGAACAAGCTTTAGAAAGATGTAATTTCTCAACTTCTAAAATTCCTAGGAATTCCATTTTAGCTCCATTTTTCCTCAAACAAATTGCAATGGATTTTAAATGAAGTGTTCTTGCTGTTGTTACATGTTATTCTCAGATTCAAATCAATTTGGAAAAGTTTGACCATCAAGAGGAACACATCTCTTTAGAGCTTTTTGGGAATTTTGATACATAGAGGTAACTTTCAATGTACACCATAAAATTCTGATTTTATTGCATATCTAGGGAGACCTAGGCCTAACCTAACTTTAGGAATAGGAAACCCTAGAATTTGAGTCCAATTCGTATCCTATTTGGACACGTATCAGTGTCATATTGCATGTGTTTGATGAAATGCCCCAATGGGCATTTCGATCTATTTTTTTTGAAACTAAATGAATAGGAATTTGTATTTTGGTGTTGCTTATGTATTTCTTATTGACTGGGGGTATCTCTGTGTCGTGTCGTGTCGGATTCGACACGTGTACACGCGGGTGCGCGCGCGCGAGGCTGTACGCGTGTCCTGCCACTCGGGGGCTTTTGCTCTTCGGACACAGCACTATGACACGCAAAACTTGACACACACTAGGGGGCAATGACTTACACCACGTGTGTCAAGTCTCACGTGTCCCCATGTCATATCGAGTGAGCACGAGGCTCTACACTGGTCGGGACTGACAGGTTCAGTCGGTTTTTAGTGTCACAGATACGCGATTGTAAGTCGGACACGGGGACACTTCGACTCAGTACAGACACCTAGACACAAGGACCTATCCTAGGTGAACCTAGGTTGGTGAGCACGAGTCCTGGGTTGGATTGTGTCGTGTGCATGACACGCGTGCACACGTGCATGATGTAGTGCACTGAACAGTGCCTGTGTGCACTATTTTGTGTCTTGTATCGTTTGGACACGTTTGTGTCCTATTGTTTTGACACAAATACTTTGTATGACATATATACACCCTATGTTTTAATTACCAACCTTTTAAATTGCATTTTTGTGTGTTTTCAATAGGTATTTATCAATTACCCAAATTTCTGAAATAGTGTATTAATTTTCTGAATTTCCAGTTTTCAAAAGTGAATTTTGACAGTTGTTTTAACCTATTTAATACTGTTAAATGTTTGGTTTAAGTCCCAATTAGGGTTCTCCTATAGGTAATCTAACTGTGGTTAAATTTTAGGTTGATTTGGTTTTGAAATGAACTTGAATTAGGGTTGGGAATGTAGGACTGAACTGGGTTCAGTTTCTGATATGTCATTGGTTTCCTTTCCTTTCTTGCTGTCCCTATTTCCAGGATTTCCTCCCTTACTTACACACTTCACTTGACACATCTCTCACACCCTCACATTGTTTTCCTGTGACATAGTGCCCTCACTCACTCTCTACACACACACACATCTCCACACTATTGCACTCTCTCTCACTCACAGTTTACACACACACACATGGTTCCTCAATGACACACACACACACACATATACACTCTCTATCACATCATGTATGTATATTTATATATATTATATGTATTATGTATATAAATTATGCATATGAATGTATATGCTATATGGGTAGCCTAGACATGTGTATTTTGATTTGAGCCTAGGTATATATAATATATATATATGTGAAGTTCCTAATGTATTGTACTATAACCTAGTATGTGTGAGTGTAATATATGTAGACTATGTGTATGTATCCATGAATATGGCTACCCTATGTGTATAGACTTGTAGTGACTAGGTTGAGTTGTGGTGTGTACTAGCTAGTATGAGATGTAAGGACTTGGTATGCTAGCATAGGCTAGTTTAGCCTAGTTTAGACTAGTATAGACTTGATTAGCCTAGAATGACTTGTTTGACCTAGTTTAGACTTGTTAGCCCTAGTTTGACCATAGTTGACCAAGTTTGACTTCTAGGGTTGACCAAAGTTGACCAAGAGTTGACTTTGGCCTAGATTGACCTAGACTCATGTAGAGTGCATAGTAAAACTTTATTTTACCATTTTAGACTTATTGTGACTTGTGCTGTTCTGATTAGGAGCCAGACACCACTCCTCGGACAGTACTTTCAAATTGGACACTCAGATACCTGGCGAGTACATTCTCTGATCATTTCATATCATGCTTAGAATTATTTTCTGCATTAAATTACTTTATTTGTTACTGTCACGTTGGTCACACGGATTGGTACTATATGGATCCCTTCTTGAGATGTTATCCTTAGGGAGCATCGGGTACTACATGTTCTGTGTGTTTCACTTACATGGCGTATCACTATGCTTCATTGGTTCTTTGATCACTTGTGACATATACTCTTATGATCACAGAGTCTCCTAGAATCCTTATCCCATTTACTGGGTATCATAGAATCTCCTAGAATCCCCATTTATGGGACATCCATGTATCACCCTTCGGGGGCCTTTGCATGGAATCATAACATAACCTGGTTGGATCCTTGTGTATTGATTGGGGGTACGTGGGAGTAGAATTAGACAGGTGAATACTATCCAAGTAGTGTAGCATCAGAATCTTTCCATAGTGTAGCATCAGAATCTCCTATTCTATTTATATGTCTATATTGTACTCTGACTCACTAGCCACTGTTAGTCTCTATTTATAGTAGATATTTCTATTACAGTTTTCTCTCTGTTTACATACTGCATTTCCTTCAGTACTTGTATCTTACTTTGCTGCATGATTATATTTTCTAACCTGCTATGAACTGTTGAGATGTACTGTGCTCGCTCCTGTCCTGACTGGACCTGTTAAAAATATTACAGAGGACGAGGAGGAGGCCTGTGTGGATACCTTCTACGGGGCAGCCCTAGACGACACTTGCGAGCTGGACTCTCAGGAGGACCCAGCTCTAGCTGAGGACATTACCCCCATTGCCTAGACTAGCTTAGTTAGACCTTATCTTATTTTATGTTGTCTTGAGACTGTTTAGCTAGACTTTACTTCTGTTCAGAGATTTTGAGTTGTATATTCTTTCATATTCAGTAGCTGAGATTTGTACTCTGGATATTTGTTGGGATATTATCTTAGACTATTTTATCTTCTGTATTTCCTTGAGTTCTATATCATATCGTGCTTTCTTCTTCCTTAGTTGTGATTGAGTTCATTTACTGCTATGTCACCCCCATTCGGGGAGTATAAACTGCTTAGTATTATATTGCTAGATGTATGTTAACCTAGGACAGCGTTCTACCGCCGATACTGCGGCGTAGGCTGGACGTACCCACGTCTCGTGCCCTTACTCTAGGGTGCGGGTCGTGACACCTATACAAGTATACCACCCAAAAGGAAGACGAGGGGGGAAACAGCTCAACCATCCAATCTAGGGGTTGAGCGAGGACCAGAATGATCTCGGACTGTGGGAGCAACCAGTGCTCCTTTTATGGCATTGGCAGAGGATTTTCCGAATGAGCTGGTCAGCCGAGTATTGGTGACCTTCGTATCTCGCCTTGTTGCAGTTCTTTCAAATCGCCCACGTGGCGGCCGCTGCGACGATCTGGTGGCCATGGGAGGCTCAACCCTAGGAGGCCGCGAGATCGTTGAAGCGTTCGCCCCCCGGCTCAATACTGTAGAGCTGATTCATGGATCTCCAGATACTGTTAAAGAGGCTCCCCTAAAAGAAGATGTGGTCTATGGTCTCCATCTGAGGCTCAGGACAGCACGAACAGGCTGATGCTAAGCTGATGCCAATAGAGGATATCATCAGTAGGCAGTTTCTTTCTAATGACTCTTCACATTAGGAAGGACCATTTCTTGGGGATACATGATTGCCAATAGTGAGCGACGGCGTTGTATGGTTGCCTGGTTCCCCGGACGGCGATTCTCGTTGACCTCACCGAAAATTCTCCCGAGGCCTCGAGAGACCACTTTAGTGCATCGGCCTCACCGCTGATACTTAATCCGAGCGAGCGGATGCTATTCGCCGTTTCGTTATCGGACCAAGCACTAATTTTGTCCCAGTTCCAATCGTCTGTTTTTCGGGGTCTCCATGAGATTCGGGATCATGCTATCCCCAACCCATCTCTCTAGAAATGGATTCGAGTCGCCCGTCCCCAATTGGAGTCTCATTGCCGGCTCGGCTTGGTCTGTCCCGGTAAGGATACGACGCCAAGCCGCTGAGGATCTGCTGTTGGAAATGGCCATTGAACGGTGGATGTGCTTGAAGTACCTGGCCTTCAGGAACCTGGTCCATAAGTTGTTGCTCGTGCAAACTTTCTACCATAATTTCATCGAGAAGGCTTTAATGATGTTAGTAAGTTTGGTAAATCCCAGCCCCCCTTCGTTAGTCGGATGGGCCATAGATTTCCAGCTTGCCCAGTGATGCTTGTCTAGGCCGTTGCAATGTCCCCAAAAGAAATTGTAAAAGATCTGTTCGATCGAAGAAAGAACCTTCTTGGACGGGGAGCATGCGGCTAGAGTATGGATGGAGATAGAGGTGAGCACGTGATTGATGAGGATCATTTTGCCGCCAGGTGATAGAGTGGCATTATGCCACTCTTCAAGTTTCTTCCTGATTCTTATGATCAAGTTTTCGAAGATGCCCACATTGGATCTCCCATATACAAGAGGGCAGTCGAGATAGATGAACGGAGGATGGTCCACAGCGAAGGATGTTAAGTTGGCGAGGTTGATAGCTTGCTCTCTCTTTATGTTGTGGTGGGTATAGATAACGCTCTTGGAGGTGTTGATCTTTTGGCCTGAGCATCTAGAGTACCTCTGCAGGGTGTTGTGGACTACTTCCACCGCTCCTTCATCCCCGGAGGAGAAAATGAGTAAGTCGTCGGTGAAAGCTAGATGGGTTATGATGGGGCATCCGCTGGATGTGTGGAAGTGCTGGAAGTTCGGGGTGCTGACCATGTTGTTAAGGTTTCTGCTCAGGACATCTGCTGCAATGATAAAGACAGTAGAAGATAGAGGATCGCCCTGCCTAACCCCGCGATTGGCTTTGAAAAACCCCTGTGCTTAACCATTGATGATCGTAGAGAACCATGAGTTGCTGATAGATCTCCATATGATGTTGGTCCAGGTCTCCGAGAAACCAAAAGCCCTGAATACCCAGATCATGAATTGCCAATCTAGTCTGTCATAAGCTTTCTTCATGTCGATTTTGACTGCTATGTTTCCCCCTCTTACTGGGAATTTCAAGCAGGTGATTAGCTCTTGGGCTAACATTATATTGTCCTAGATGTGTCTCCCTCGGACAAACCCGCTTTGCTCCTCGGAAATGATCTTAGGGAGGATGCCATCCATTCTGGTTGCGATGATCTTAGAGATGATCTTGTTGGTGAAGGTGCAAAGACTGATAGGGCAAAAGTCTCGGAATGATTTTAGGTTATCTTTTTTCGGGACAAGGATCAGATTGGCACTCGAAATAGCTTTGGGGTAAATGGCACCTTCAAAGAAAGCAATAGCCGCTTCTTTGATGTCTTGTTTGATAATATCCCAACAAGTGCGAAAGAAAACTCCCAAAAAGCCATCTGGGCCGGGAGCACTGTACTCAATATATATATATATATATATATATATATATATATATATATATATATATATAGCGCTTGATAATTGTTAGCTTTATAGTTCATATTGGATCTGTTCTTCCGTGTATCTGGACTGAGTCGTGTCATGTCATCACCTGTACTTTGACTGAGTCATATCATGTCATAGAATAAGTGAGTCATAACGGAACTACTGTACCTTGATTCTTGAAGCTAACCTGTGAGTCCACATTAGGGGCGAGGGTTAGTAGTTATCTGTACCTTGATTCCTGAAGCTAACCTGCGAGTCAACACTATGGGCGAGGGTTAGTAGTTATCTGTCCACACCTGTGAGTCCACATTAGGGGCGAAGGTGATTCTTGAAGCTAACCTGCGAGTCCACACCAGGGGCGAGGATTAGTAGTTGTTCAAACCTGCGAGTCCAGACTAGGGGCGAGGGTTTGAGTATTCGATTGGTTATCCGTTGACATCGTGATATTATGTTCTCTTGTTCTCCTCTAGCAGTTCGTTTATGCGTAGTGGTTCTCCCAGTCGTGTATAGTCATGTTTTCGTGTTGATTGGCCTTTTCCTGTTTATATCCTGTATTTTCTTTATTGCATGATAAACTGTTAGATAGACATGTTTTTATGTATCTTGCTATGTCCCTTAAGGACCTGATGATCTCTTCAGGTTTAGCGATTGCATGGAGTTAGTTAGCAGAGCAGGATGGTGGATGATTACTATATACTTGTAGGATTCAGGTATTGATATTACGTTTATTGTCTTCTCGTGCTGTCATTCCTTATCATGAGATATCTTGCTTGTTAGCCTAGTTTATAGACTCACATTATTTTTCCTTGGTATCTTATCGGACATATATGCTAGTGGGCTGCATATCACAACCTATAGTGTTCATTTGTGTTTATATTACTCTTGTGGATTTGAGATATAGTTTTACTTTGCCATGAGTTGGCAGTTTACCATGCTTTTAACAGCTTATACATATTCGAGTTGGGCTGGAGTCCGCTCGATATGTAGCTGGCTTGCTCACGAGCTCGCGTTCGAAAAGCGGATGCGGGTCGTGACAAGTTTTTTTGGTGGCACATGCATGTCAGAGCATATCGTATCGGTTACGTAACTGTAGTGATACGAGCCTGCGACTATGACTAAACCTTAGAAATCTCAATCCACACTGCCTTGAAAATTCTCCTAGAAATTTCTCTAACGTCCTTGAAACTTCATATTTGTTCTCGATCATTCTTTTTTGCCTTCTGAACCATTGATTTTTGTCTCTTCCTATTTCGGGGTGACGAGCGATCGTGCTGTCTAAAATTTATCAAAAATTCTTAAGTTATAGTATAATATTGCTTGATTATTTAATTTTTGGTTGTTTGATAGATATGGGAGGATTATAGATTGTAATGCCCCAGTCCCAAAATACTTGGGACCGGATACGTATCATGCCAGCTGTATACATACGAGTAAATGAATGGCTCATATGTATACATAAGCTGTAAAATGGAGTAAACCATGATCAAACTAAATCTCATCCACAATATGAAGGTTTAATGATATAATCTTATTTTGTACAAACGTTGGGTGGAGACATATCCACTACCAACAATTTAAAATAAGAAATATACAAGAAAGAATTTGTTAAGCGAAGCAAGCACAGTCCGAAAGCAATCATCACGAAGGAAGGAACGACTTTAGCTAGAGCACCTGTAAGAAAACACGAAACACACACCTGGAGAAATCACCAGGTCCTCAGAGGGACGTAACAAGACACATAATGTCATGCTAATAAACTGAATAATAAAAGCTCAACAGAAAAATATGCGTAAGTAAAGATTCCTAACCATTCTATGTAGAATGCACTTTATAGGACAATGTTCTACGCAGGGACTATAACGGATTCACGTAAGCAAGTAATAAAGAGTGGCCAACAAGTAGCGCTCATCCGAGACACTATCGACCGGGTAACACGTAGCGCTCATCCGAGACACTATCTTCCAAATGTGTGTAAAAATAAATGTAGCCCCTACGCTAGTAGCTGTCCCCTCCCCCCAATGATACTATATGTGTGTCGTAACCATGACACACAAACACGTGTCGTTTCCACCACACTGTTTAATCCTTAATAACTGTCAAGTCTTCTACACAAATCTATTAGCAGTTATATCCTAACGTACGGCCTGTACGTACCGATGTAGTCGGTACGCAAGTCCGAAGCTATATGCGACTCATAACTCACACACAAGCCGTGACACATCGTGTCAGTTTATGAGATGCTCTAAACATATGGTAGTCCCTTAACTCTAAGCCAATTGCATAAAATATAGTAATTTACATCTACATATAATTTAGAAAGAAACAATTTGAAAATAAACAAAACATGCATGATATTGAGTAGGAAATTTAAACAGTAAAGGCAAGGTGTCTTGCCTGGTGTTACGCCTGGTGTGGTACAATGATCCAACAAGTCCAGTTCTGTCCAATGGTCGGGGTCGATATGTGAGGGTCCGGTATTTCATGGAAAAGAGAAACGTGTAATCAGTCGCGATCAATGGTAAAAAATTGAGGAGAAACTATGAAGAACATACTCATATTATTTTTTAGAAAAGTATTTCTAATACTTAAGACTAGATTTTTGTTAGTAAAAATAATTTAGGTAATTACTTGAAATGTAAAACCGTTTTAGGCAAAAATTCTCTGTTTGTAAAAATAGAATAATCATATTTTTATTTATTTGATAACTAAAAAAATACTAGAATACATTTTATAATTTGAAAGCTATATTTTTAGTCAACGAAAATTTGTATAAGAAATTAAATACTAAAAAAAATGATAAACCATATTTATATATATTTATAAATATTTACACATATTTATTTCTAAACCCTACTAAATAAAGAAAATGACATCCTTAATAATAATAATAATAATAATAATAACAGTAATAATAATAATAATACTACTACTACTACTAATAATAATAATAATAATAATAATAATAATAATATAAACCTCAGAAATCTATACTGGTCTCCTCCCAAACTAGTCACAGTAAGAGAGAGAGATGGGAAAGTAGGGAGGAGAATCGGAGAGAAGAGGAAGGGGTTACCGGAGGGGAAGCGACGTGCGGGTGTCGAGCGCCGGTGATGGCGCTGCGGCGGAGGTGCGGCTCGAGTCGGCGATCGCTGCGGTGGCGCGGGGTTCACTCGCCGACGGAGACGATGACCGCGGCGATCAGATCTGGGCGGCGCGGTTGTGTGAGGGAGGCGGAAGGGGGAATAGTCGGCGGAGATTGTAAGTCGGCGCCGTGGTTCTGGAGTCTTACCGGAGGTTCGCTCGACGCGGCGGAGCATGGTTTGTCGACGCAGATGTGGTGGGCTCGTCGTTACTCGAGATGTTGGAGGAGACCTGCTGGACGTGGCCAGGGCGTCGGGTCTTCTATCGCCTTGTCGAGGTTGGTGGAGGCGCGTGAAATGGATCTGAGCGGCCAGGAGTACGACACGGAGGAGATCTACGACTAGGCGCAACTGTGGATGTCTCGGCCGGGAGGAGCGTGGCGGTGGAGGTAGGTGGTTATTTGGATTTTAATGGGTTATTCTTGGGGTTTGACGATGATGGGGCGGAGGTCGTGCCGGCCGTGGAGGGATTGGTCGCTGATGGTGGTGGGTTGTCTGGGTAGGTCGGTTGCCGTGGTGATCCCGGTATGGGGTTCTGGCCGGGACGACAGGGACTGTGGTGGTGTTGATGGTGATGAAGATGGTGGTGGAGGGTGTGGTACGGTGGTGGTGGCGGGTGTGTCGCTGGTGGAGGTTGATGGTGATGGCAGCGGTGATGGACGGGAGTTGGCCGGGAAGATGGTGGCGGTGTCGGAGATGTCAAGGAGGAGGAGCGGCGGTATTAGGGTTATGATTTAGTTGTGTCGGGGTTGTCGACACGAAAAAATGTATATTTAAATAATAGAATAAGAAGCTGGGTACTGACATGATGCACACACGATACTTTGTTGGATAGTTTGGGCTGTGGATTGTTCATGGAAATTAGCCGGGAGCCTCTCCTTATATAGGAGGTGGTGGCTCCGATTTGGATAAGGACTTGGGATGATTTAAATCCCCAATTAGATAATTACTTTATCTAATTTAACCCAATCAATTCAATCAAATCAAATCTAAATATAGTTTAAAACCAATTTAATCCAATATAGATAATTTAATTTGAATCAATAATCCAAATCAAAATTTAAATACTCAAATTACCTTTCTAGAATTTTAATTAATAATTAATTTCAAAAAATAAATATTTATATATACCCGTTTTCATAGATTAAGATATCTAATAAATATTTTTGGCGGGTTCAAAATATGCACATGAACTAAATTTCATGTATTTGCATAAACTATATAAATATACTTACAACATAGCTTATTATCTATATTTGTACAACCATTAAAATAGTCTTTATATGAAGGGAAAAATAGCATTTTGGGAATTCTAATACGAGTTGTGCATCTTTAAGCAAATAAGAAAAATATATTTAAAATAATAAAATATCTATCATATATTACTTTATACCTTTACTAAAAGGTTTTTCCAAAAATATGTACCTCGCACATATTCGTACTCGACGAGCAATACGAACACACAACCCTGCGCGCAACGTACAAAAATCAAATGCCAAATTTTAAATAAATATAAAAAGAATTAGGAGAAATTTTAGGGGGTTTACATCCCACCCAACTTAAAAGAATTTCGTCCTCGAAATTTAGGAAAAATTAGGATAGGTAGGGTTGAAGAGGGTAGAGCGAATTTAGTCTATAAGAAACCGATCAATTTATTTGACAAGGAGAAATGCTTCCAATGAAAGGAAATAATTACGGAATAACTTCAAATTGGGTAACTAGGAAGTATGAATTCAAAGATATAGTTTTAGAAAAATGTCTCATGACAACCTATTAGTATCGAATTCGATCCAACGACAACAATGAAAATTTTGTAACTTACAATAGGCAATGACTTCCTTCGTCTCAAAATTTTGATAATTATCTTAACATTCAAAATTTATCTTATTTTTGATATCGTCAAAAACTTCCGACTTCGTGTTTTAACATAATCATCAATGCCTTTCGGTGTTCAACTTTTCATCTATTTTATTAATCCTCTCAAGTTTTATAACCATAATTTCTTGAAAACTTTTAACCTCCAACAATCGATCCACAAAAGTTTTGAATTTCCACTATTTTCATATATCTAATCCAATATCGCAATGATAGAATTTTGATAAGTCCAATACTTTTGGATTCGGTACAAAGAATTTCTTCCAAGATATCTATATACTTCTTCTTCTTCTTCTTCTTCTTCTTCTTCTTCTTTCTCAAGCTAAATTCCGTCTTTCATAATCTCTTTGAAGGTTAAAATTCAATAAATATTCAGTCGATTTAGTCGTAGATAAAATCATAGTTACTTCGATATGAATTTATATCTAAAATCATAAAATTTTGAATAAGCTCAAACTTCCAATTCGATAATTTCTTCTCCTCTTCTTTCTACCTACTTCAAGCTAGTTTCCTCTTGCCAAATTCCCTTAAAAAAAAATTTCTTCAGTCAATTTAGTCTAGAGTAAAATCAATCTCACCTTAATATGACCTTTATATTTACAATCATCACATAGTTAAATTCTGAATCCTTAAAAGTTTTAGATATTATACCATTTTTGAATTCTTCAAACACTCTATTTATCATCTCATAAAATAAAGAACCAATTCGTCGAACAAGAATCTACTCTCCCTTGATCATAGAATATACTCCGTCTCATAAGTTTTACAGCAAGATTTCACTTATGCATATTCAATCATATTATTCAACTTTACCACTACTCTCTCTTCTAGGATTTTATATTCTATCCTCTTTCCAACCAAAGGATGTCATGACCATTTTCATCTTCGAACAATGAAATCATAAAATGAACATAATTGCATAAACCATAAAGGAATCAAGGTGAAATATGAGTGAAGCAATTTAATCGGAAAGGAGGAAAGTAAAAGTTGCTAATATTGCATGAAGAGTAGAAGGGTGTTATGCGTAAGTAAATCAAGATAAGGCATGTAAATAAAATGACAAGGTTAAGCAATCAAGTTAACACACAAAGTTTGGTGCATAATAAGGAATTTAAGTGGGTCACAATCATATATCGGTCGAAAGGCTTGAGTCAAGATTTGATCTCTAACCGAAGTCAGAAAGGACAATAGTATTATGGTGGGGTTTATAGCTAACCATTTTGACTTGAAAGTCGCATCATAAAAATAGAGTACAAGGGGGCGTGTTTTAGTGGGACATGATATACCTACATGAAGGTGGGCTCGTTTAGGTCTTGCATATAAAATTTGCGGGATGGAAAAGTCTAGTGTTGTGCTCCAAATATCCAAGTCACGGTAAAGGACACAAAAGAATTTAAAATAGAAAGTGGGAGTTCATGAGATAATGATTAACGCACAAAATAAATGACCAAGTTAAAGCGTGAAATAAAGATAATTCAGATTCTAGTAGATCAAGGTAAAATAAGTTAGGAATACGGTTTCTAGAGATATGATAGCTACTTAGATGGAGTATGATCAAGGAACAATCTAATCATTTCTCAAGTTTCAAATGGTTAGATAGTCACGATAAAATCTAGATTTGAAGGAATGTCGAGTGAGTCAAGATTGAAATATAACCACATGATTTTGTAGATGACTAACAACACTTGTGTTTATACTACTATCATGGCCATGAGGGATATGGCACTTAGTGTGGAATCCTTCTAACCTATTAGGGTTATCTTGGCGGCCTATCATTAAAATTTAAAACTCAAGTTTCCTTCAAAGAGTTTCTAAATAAAATTTTCCAAAATGAACAACCATAATTTGTATTTCTCCAAGTCGTCCAATTTAATCATGATTAAAAGTTTAATCCCTTCCATAATTCTCCAAGTGATCTTTCATCCCGTTACTACGTACTTTTTTTAAGATTTAACATTTTCACTCCAACCTTCGAACTCAAGAGTTCATAAACCATGAATCTATAAAAATTTCAATATTTCTTCATAACTTTAAAATTTTCTCAAAAATTCTCAAGTTAAACCCTTAGCATATCATGAGCAATATAAAATTTTTGCTCAATATTTTAACGCACTCGTCAATCATAACTTCAATTCTAAGTCATACAAACATAATCTCAACTTTTAAATGGTAATTCCTTTAATCAATCAAAATGACTTTTTATTACTTCGTTAGTAACTTTTTCAAAAAAAAAAATTAATATTGGCAATTCAATTTTTTTAAACTCAATATTCAATTTTTTTTACCAAAATTTGATATCCATAATCACAACTTTTTAAACCCAAAATCTAAATAGATTTGTAAATCTTCAATCAAATGACACGATTTCAAATTTGAAATTTTTTTCCTCAACAATCGTTTCCATTTCTTCCAAATATTTTAAACCAAAATTTCAATATCATTACTTCAAACTAGAAATTCAAAAATTTCATGAACTTATTAATTGTGAACCATACAACCCAATTTAAAACCTTAGGAGTTTACCAAGCTTTATTAATTCCCTCATAAATCTAGCAGCATTTAAAAAAATTTCTTTTCAACTATCTTTATATCTCTTTAAGGATATATAGCTATAATTCAATGAATCATAAATATTTTTCAAAGACCTTCAAAAATCAAAACTCAAAAATCGATTCAATTTTCTTTCTCAAATGTATATAGATTCCACTATCATTTTGTAGATAAAATTCTAACAATCCTTCAAAGTTATTAATGCTGCTACTACCCAACTTGGAATTAACTAATCCCTAAGTTCATACTTCTTGAAAATATGGTCCATTTTATCCTCATATCTTTATAACTCAAATTGGATCTCAATTCATACCAGTTGTCAATGTAATCCTTCTAGCCATGTGGTTGACCTATGAGCATATATTAGTGTAGTCATCTTCCTATCAAGTGTGGAAATAAGGATTTCGGTAGAAAGAGCTCAAGCAAGATGTAGATCAATAAAGTTGAACAAGTGATTCGAAAAAATTTGGTCAAGGAAGAGGGTCATGCAGGTGGACGAGATCCTAGACTCTAGTCCTTCGTAACGTCACGAGCTATGGTTCTGACCGTAAAGTTACGAAGTTCCCGATGGATGCTGTACATCATGGCTGGGATTAGAGCTAGCATGCCTCCGAAAACCAACTTGACAGCAGAGAGGATCAGGTTGTAGCTGATTCTCTCAATCGAACCAGCACCCCCGAGACCACACAGATCCTCAGCCATACCATCAAAAATCTAGCCAAGATGGCCTTATTGGACAAGGGTTAGGTATCGTGATAGAAGTAGCTGAATGTGTCGGACTGGCTTCCGAATCTGTCACCAGAAGCTTTGGTCCTCTTGGCGCTTTGCACCTGAACATCCACTCCTGCATGAGTCTGAGGGCTCCGAGGGACAACCCGGCCTGAGGCGCCAAGGTCGAACAAAAAACTGACCCAGGCCTTGGTGTGAGGAAGGGTCCCCTCAGAACTTTCATCCTTCTTCTTTGATATTTGTTGACAAGTGCTATGATGACATAACACCTCCCGGTAAATGGCAAGGAACACGGAAAACCGTCGCTCTAATTCCTCAAACTCCTCATTCTTGGGAGTATACTCTTCATAAACTTCATCTCCCCAGGGCAACTTGGGGACGTCATGCATCTCATGAAGGGCGAGCCCCATCTCTCCAGCAGGTGTATAAAAGGTCCATGTACGACGATTATACATCTCGAGGAGTGCGATGAATAGCTTTGCGTTCATAGGAAGGCCATAGCAAGTGCCCCTTATAGTAGAGGACGAGCTGCTATAAAGTATCCCCATAAGTCGATAAAATCCAGAGCGTCAAGTTGACCCATGGAGGGGAATGACACATCTAATTCTACAACGACAGTCTACCCATAGGATATGATCTTTTACAGGCAATCTGGTTCAGGAAAGTGTCGACCTCAGAGAATCGATTATTGGGCCTCAGGTCATTTATAAAACTATCGGGGGTTAGCCCGACGTTAGAACAACTGATCGACTCCCTGGTCGTGACTGCTGACCGCATTCGTCTATTATAATGAATATTACCTACGAAGATTGCTTGCCGATCCTGAGTTATGGGGTCCGCCATTCTCCTCTCGATAGGCACCATATTGAAACTTGACAGAGAAAAGTGGCGTTCCATCTGAGGAAGACGAATCGATAGTCCGTTGGAAAGAAAATCCCAGTTCTCAAATAGCTCCAGGGTGCGGGGGTTCGAGACAACTATAGCGTCTCCGAACAAGAATGCGGGCTTCAGATGAATGTCCCCTAGCTTCCCGGAATTCATCCTACTGAGTAAATAAGAAAATGATTGGTTCCTGATCTCCCTTAACCTGGCCCCAGGTTGATTACGGGTGATCTGAATCGACACGTGTTCGACTATCTAGTCAAATCTCACACCCAACGCAGATTGGGCACATCCTATCAGGAGCTCCCTCGATGGTGCTATGGGCAAGTTCATTGCAAAAGAAAGAGAAGAAGTAAAAGTTAGAAGAAGTTCATCCCTTCAGCCATGCGACCTAGCCACAACAGAATCTATGCAGCATAGCGGCATAAATAACATGAGACGCATGCGGCTAGGTCATACAATGCTCATGCGGCACAGTCAGGAGACACTTAAGCCACTCAGTCAAAAAGTGCTCATGCGGCTCAGTCATGAGGCTCTCATAAGGCACTTATGTGGCTCAGTCACGCAGTGTTCATGCGTCTCAGTAATAATGTACTTATGTGGCTTAGTCACGAAGTGCTCCTGCGGCTCAAAACATGAGACACCCATGCGGCTCAATCATGAGACACTTATGCGGCACAGTTATGCAGTATTCATACGGATCAGTCCTGGGTCACTTATGCGGTTCAGGTTCGAATATGCAGCGCTTATGCGACTCATCCCATACGGTCCTATCATACAGAACATATATGGTCCAACTGAGATAGGGCACACATCGACCAAGCTTAAAGCACAGAAAGCGATAAAGCACAGGTCCGCACAAAAAACATACGACATGGCCAACATCTTCCCATTGTCCTTACCTTTGATAGGGGGTGCACGTCGGAATGAATGGAAGGAGAGCTCGCCGCTCTCGATGGAGAAGCAAGACCCTTTTCTTTGGCCGCAGCACCAGTCGACTTGAAAGCTTTTGTAGCCATTGAGACAGGAAGACGAATACAAAAGAGAAGAAGGTAAAAGAGAAAAAATTCTCTTCAAAGAAACCCCTATTTATAGAGTTTCTAAAAGAGTGCCGCTTCGATTCTCGAGTTCATTAAAGATAATGATGACGTTTGGGGATTTTATCCCGAGTAACCATCGACTTTATCTCAAAAAGAGAACCCAAATCCAAAATCGAATCAAGAAAATTAAATGCAGCAGTGACAGATGGCAAGCTGATGGGGTCTCTCTGCGGCTTAAGATTTCCTTACGGCTCGAGATCTCTCTGCGGCTCAAAAATTCCCTGCGACTTGAAGACTCTCTACGGCTTGACATATCTCCATGCTTCTTATTCAAAGTATTCCAAATTTGTAATTTGAAAACTTTGAAGGGGGTCTTGTAGAAGCATAGAAAATATGGGGTTTATACGGATCACAATTAACCGCATATGTACTTTGGGCCAAACAGGTCTGCATAAAGGAAAGCCGCATGATATATTCAATGCCTTATGTGCCCCATCGACAACTAGCTGCAGAAGAAAGATATGCGCCAAGAGGATCAGTTCGTCTGATAAAGCTGACAAGTTCTGTCAAAACTGACAAAAATGACATCTCTGACACTTTGACAAAAAGATAAGACGTGAGACGTCACCAAAAGCAGGGTTCATACGCTTTTATGCAGCCAAAATGAGTGTCACCTAAGCCGCATGATCCTTATGCGGATCAAACATATACGACCCCAAAGTCTCCGAACTTCATGCGGCCAAGGGTGATTGTGACCCAAGCCGTATGAGCTTTATACGGCCAAAATACAGAATCTATGCGGCTTAAATCATTAAACTATATGTGGGCTAAAGAAGTTTGCGACTTAAGCCGCATGAGTCTCATGTGGCCCCACATGGTCAAAAATTGAGAGACTCATGCGGCTCAAAATGATTCCTGTGACAGGACGCGTGGCAGGCTGACCAAGTCTTAACTACCCAGATTTGCTGCAACAAAATCCCAACAAATCGACAGATGGTGGCCAAAGAGTGGGTCTTCACGTGCTAATTAGCCACGTGGCCACATGCCATCTATGCGGCTCAACATACATACTACTATAAATAGCAGGGTGCCACACCCCTGCAAAAGGCTGGCAACCTTCGAAAAGCAATTTCTTCAAGAGCTAAGGACTGCGTCAGATAGTCCAAGGAGTAAGGCAGAGTTGATAACACTTTCCTGAGCCTCTACCGTTACCCCCCAGAATCAAAACTAAACAATTGTACTTAAACTGTTTCCTAGGATTTCTTTCTAGGCTTTTCTTTGTACAAGCAAGTTTGCAATCAATTTCAGTGTTCCTTTAATACATGTCTTTGATTTTTTTAATGGCAAACAGCACAATGACTCTTTCCTCTTCAAAACCTAGTCTACTCGTCACCCTAAAGCACAGTGGTTCTTTCGTCTTTAAGACCTAGTCTACTCGTCGCCCGAAAGCACAGGGACTCCATCGCCTGAAGCACAGTCTGCTCGTCTCCCTAAAAGCACAATGACTCCATCACCTGAAGCACAAGTCTACTCGTCGCCCAGAAGTGCAGTAACATCAAGGCTCCGTCAGAGGCACATCTCGCATAGCGGCGCAGCCCTACGATGTGACATGGTTCCACGTAGCCAGATGGGTGTGTATATCTTTTTAGGATACCACCCTATCGGTTCATTTAAACCTCTACTCTTAAGATAAAGCAAAGTTTGATTATGTTGATAAGAGCAATATATTATCGGTTTGTTTAAACCACAGATAAGGACAAAGTTTGTTCTTATGGACGAGAGCCATATCCGACTGGTTTGTTTAAACCAATAGCCCTCTAAGATAAGACACAATCCAACTTCAGGGATAGGAACATAATCCACTCACGTTCAACTGATCAATAAATAAGCACACGCTACGTATCATTTATTCAGTTATGTTGATAACTCCCCAAAGATCTCGATAGAAGAGAATCCTCGTGCCTGCCATGTGTCAGCTCAGCAGTAGCCCTCATCGTGACCGCCTCAAGATTCTCCTATATCTCACCATACAACATATCTGCACAATTCTTATGCACATCGCATATGTGCTCCCTTATAAATAGCAGGAGTTTTCCTTCGATAAAGAGGCTTAAAAATCTTCAACTTCGGCATCCTCTTGATTGGTAACCCTAGAGTTTCAACCACCAACACTAGAAAGCCAAAGCAAGTTTAACTCGTCGTCAGATCGTCAACGAAGTAAAGGAGTCGCTGCAGTACTCGATCTCTACCGCCACACTTTCCTAGAAATTTTGTACTTAGATCTCCTGTTTAGGAATTGATTGTACTCTTTTTACGTTTAAAATAAAAAAAGTTCGTATAACCTTTTGTCATAGCAAACAACATGGCGACTGTTGGGGACTTCCTTCTCCTCCAATGAGAATGTAGTGGCGTAATCTGACAATAACTTGCTGAGATCTTCCCAGAAGATGTTGGTCGTACATTTCGAACAACAAGCTTTTTAAGATCTCCTTTCTAAGGAGAAGTCGAGTCCTTCAAAGAGGTTCGTAAAACCGAAGAAGACTCGACACACTTGGGTGTCGAAGGCGGCTGCGACGAACAGCACCACGGAAGGGACTGTGCTACAGAACCCCCTGACCGACGAAGCCTAGAAGAAGACTTCAGCTATGGCTGCCATGCCGCCTCATTCGATTTCCACTCCGGGAAAGCGCAGCGAAGATTACGGCTGTCCTGTGGCGGGCCTAACAAAGCCACAACACCAAAAGAAGCGTGCAGTGGCTGAACCGCTTACGGAGGAAGCGGTTTCGGCGAGAATATATGTCTTTGACAGAATTGCTTACCTACCGGGTAAGATTACATTGGACTCTGAATGTTACGCACCTCCTGGAGGTAACTTAAATGGATCCACGGCAGCATGTGCCCTACGCAGCCAAAGTGCTATGCCAACCATTACATTGGATTTTGAATACTACGCATCCTCTGGGGGTAGTAGAAAGAAATCCAAGGCAGCATGAGCCTTGTGCAACCAACGTGCTATGCCAATAGCCTACCAAAGGCCTGTGTTGACAGTTACGCACGCAGCCAATGAAAAGCTATACAAAACTGGTCCGAGTGCCTCAATGCCTCGACCGGTAGAACCCCGCTATCGCTTGAGCACTCATGTGTACAGCTCGAGCCAGGGGTACACTACACTGATAAAGACTCACGCGAACAGTGTCCCTGTAAGCATGGAAGGAGTCTACCTCATCAGCAACTTTCTGATCAGGACCTAAGCGTGTCCCACATGCAGGAACTAAGAAGACAGAAGCTATCTCCGTATACTCACTCCTGCGTGCAGCTTCCCTGCGCGTGCAATGGGGGTGCTGGAATATAGACCCCAACGCTTTCCCATAAGCGTAAAGCAGAAGAGGAGCCTGCAGCACAAGGTATGCCAAAACCAAGCCATACTTGCACCCAGATCACCATCAACTATTGCTGTCACCAGGCAGCTACATCGCCACCGAGGAGACAGTCCGTCTTTCAAAGACTGTGACCAATGGCGTCTGTACATCAAGGACTGGACCCGGGGTCATCAAGCGAGAAAGAAGAGAAACTCAGTGTTGCTCCATGTAACGCGGCACAGGGTTCTCCATCTCTTAAGCAGCTATCCAAAAACCCTCCCATCTTGACCAACAAGCACAAAAAGCAGCTTGGAAGTAACAAGACGAAAGTACCCAACACGGGTGTGTTCTAACACACGCGCGCCAAGTCTATCTCGTTGCCGTAAAATGATGCTACGTCAGATGCTGGGGTAGCCAGTCCTCTACCATTTATGATAATCCTGCATTCCAATCCAATGAAGGATTGTATGATACAGATACCTCCGTAGGTGCAGATAGCCAAAAAGCGGAGGAAAGCAATTACAATGAGTCAGAGGATGATTGCAACCTGTCGATCTATCCTCAAGACGATGGGAATCAGCCCTCTGAACTGGAGAGCAAAAGATCTAATGTCCCTTCTACCCACCCGCACATGGTATCCGTATTTATGGCCGAAGGTGACAACAATGCAGAAAGCAGCGAATGCTATAGTCAGCAGAAACGTATAGAGGTTCTCGAGGAGAGACTAAACACGTTGAACATTACTATGAAGTCCTTAGCTTCTGTTGTTCTGGAGATCAAGGAGAGATTGACCCCCTCTGGCTCCACTCCTACTCCAGACCCAGCGACTAACGATGGGTCCAATGTGCTTTCCATCGCGAGCCAAGCTGCGCCAACATCATCTAATCCATCAATAACCGGGCCTACATTGTCGAATAAAATGCAACAGGCCATTAAAAAATTGTACGCTCGCTATGACGCCAAAGAAAAGCGAGTAACACTCCAAAAGATGGGGATTTGGCAGCCATATCCTATCGAATGGGATAATGTGATATATCCTCCCAAATATAATCTGCAGGTGCTCACGCCGTTCGATGCAAAGAAGTCTTCCCACCGATACTTGAGATACTTTGCCTCAATAATGTGGCATCTACCAAAGGATGATGTCCTCCTCCCTAACATATTCGTAGGAGCCCTGTAGGGGGTGGCCTACGAATGGTTTTGTAGCCTTCCGGATAACTGTATTTCGTCCTTTGAAGACTTGAAGAACCCATTCCTCAATCGATTCTATGAAGGAGGAATGGACATGACGATGTCGACTCTCATGGACATCATTCAGAAAGAGAAAGAGCCGGTGCGCACATACATTGAGCGCTTCCGCCAGGACGTGTTGAGGTTACCTCCTGATATACATGAGCCCATGCTTATGGACTCCTACCAAAAGAACATGCTTCCTGCGATCAAGTTGTGGCACAGTGCTCCATGCGTAGAGTGGATGCTTTTCATCATAGAGGCAGATGTAGCTCAAAGAAAAGTGCAAGATGTACAATTGTTGGGACTGAACTTTCCTTCCCTCGAAGATAAAAGGAAGCGCACATCCAGCAACAAAGACAGAAAATGGAAGCAAGCCATGACCGTCAATATTTCTAAAGGTTCGGCATCAGCGAACCCGAAGCCGACCGAAGCACAAAGGTCGAAAGAGACCTACTCTTTCAACAACAAAGACACATTGGAGCATTTCGATATATTGGCAAAGAGTAGCAAACTTCAGCTATTGCCGCCTAAGCATCCCGATAAAGTGGAAAAGGTAGACAATCTAAAATACTGCCACTACCACCAGTATGTCCACCATTCGACGCGTGATTGTTACGTGTTGAAAAGACAAATCCAGTGCCTCATCGACGCTAAAGGCATCTCACTCGACTACGAGCAGAAGACTGTTACCGCCAACAAGGTCACTCTCCAGTTCGAAAGTTTTTCGAGAACAGAGGCTCAAGATGGTGTCGTCTCCATCCCGAGAGCAACAATGGAAGTAGTCAATCTTCCACCGGCCCGCGACAACGCCCAAGTCCTCATCCCATTTACGATACCGCGAGGCAAAGTAATATGGATCCATCCTGATCTTACTCCAGACATGATGACGCCTGCAGCGCGCTCTGTCAAGGAAAAGAAGGTCAAGCCGTGTCGCATGATCTCGACGACAACTGATGACACCCTGGTTACTATTTGCTCGGCTCACCAGCGAGAAGAAAACCAAGCTCCAGAGGAAGAGATACCTCCGCCCATTGAGGCCAATATCCTCGACACATCGGAAGCAGGCCCATCCCAAGCGCCTGCTGTAGATAAACAGAAGCAGAAGTAGGTCGCTTTGATAAGCCTCTGAGAAAAGACTCGGTAGTAAAGCCAATCAAGCCCTACAATTTTGACATATTGGCACAGCTGGCCAACACTCCGGCTCGACTATCACTCTTCGAGCTTCTTCGTCTCTCCAAAAAGACTCGAGATGCCCTCAGCGAAGCTTTACAGAATGCTGACACCTTCCTCATTCAGGTGAAACCGCCCAAGGAGAACCCTGCTGAATGTTTACATTGTCATAGTGTGGTCGAGGTGATCCCTAACATCACCTTCACTCAGCAGGACATGCTACTGAAAAACAATCGGCACAACCGACCCCAGTACTATACAGGGTACGTTGGTGCCATTAAGGTCGATCGCATCCACATCGACCATGGCTCTTATCTCAACATCATCCCTCGGAGTTTACTCTAAGCTTTGGGGATCCCGATGCATTGGCTAACTGCATCGAACACTACAATCAGCGGTTTCAATGCTAAAAATAGTGAACCCCTGGGCAAGATCCGCCTGAAATGCCGAATAGGCGATCTCTAGACTGACTTTACTTGCTACGTCATTGACGCTGACATAATGTCACGACCCGGTCCCAATTTCTTGGGTCGAATCGGATCATGCCCAGCCTGTACCGTTATTGAGACGACAGCAGTAAACTGTATCACTCATGCAGGTAATCAACAACACAAATTCTAATTGCCACAACTTTTAATATTTCGATAAATAAAACTTGTCCAAACACAAAGTTTTCAAATACAACCCACAACTGAAATAAAATAATTGTCTTTCATAATATCATAAACTGAAAATAAAACTAATTGGCAATCTCCTCATCATCATCCTCTGGTAGAATAGTCGGGTACAACTCAGGATCATAGTAACTACTAATCAGTAGCTCTGCATCATCAATAGGACCTAACAATATAGTCTTCAGTCAGGAGGGAGCAAAGTACAATTCATAATATTTTAATAATTGAAATAATAATGGAGTTATGCATTTTTAAACAATTTGAAAACAATAGTTTTCCAGCTGTTCAAACAGTGTGATGTGAATATGCAATGAATATGACCGGATTGGGTTGTACAGTTGTATCATATTGATACGATATGGCTTATCCCCGTGTGTATGAGGGGTAAGCTAACACAGTCATTATACTATTTTGGATGTGGTCATACTCATTACACTACTCCCCCAGTACCCAACAGTTAAACAGTCAATGCTCTCAGAGAGAGTTCCGTGTTGCATCGTGGTTTAAACTTGCAGTAAAACTTTTACTAAATAATTGTAAACTACCAAAAACAGTACTTGCCTTGGTTTGACTGGAATGAGGGTAATGACTCCGAGATGAATTTCAGACTTGTCCTTAAAATCCTACAATCGAGAAGTCTGCCTTAGATTTCAAAAATTGCCATGTTAGATGTGCTAGTTACAATCTCTAAATTTGTCCTAGTCAATTTTAATCTTTATTATACTAACACAAACACAACTCGATTATCTAATGCGTTACATTTAATTATGATGGAAAGATCATTTTATATTTAATTTCGGAAAAACTTTGTATTTATCGGTTTATTGGCAAAACTTGGTATTTTATAATTTATATAATAAAACTACATTTTTCTTTAAATGAGAAGAACATGAATTTCTAAAATATTATAATTATTTATTATTTCTAAATTTTTACATTTCCGAACAAAATCAGAAAAAAATACAAATACATTACTAGCTATTACAAAATTTGCAGAAATAAATGGGCTTATGCCCTTACAGATCATTTTACATGAATTAAAATAAGAAGGAAAATATTAATTAGTCCCTAAAAATCCTACAATTTAATTACAAAATAAACTAGTAATTAAATTAAATTAACTTAAATTTTGAGTCTCATACTTGGTCCAATCGTCAAAATAGCTAATGCCTCAACGTCCGAAAACTCCGGTTTCGTTTGCATTTCGCTAGGGCCCATGGACCGCTATGGTCGTCGCCCGATAATCAAAAACCAAGTTAATAAATCTTTTGCAAAAGCCGATTTTGGGAATTATAGATTTTAAAGAAAATCTCCTTTTAAAATATATTTTCTAAAAATTCGGACAGCATTCCCTCTGTTTTCGGGATAATCCAAAACTGGAAAAATGCCAAACCAAACACCGATAACTGTCCCAAACCAGGGAACACAAATTTTTCAACCAAAATAATATTAAACCCGAAATCAAAACAGCAACACGTTTCCGAAAAATTCGAAAACCGAACTAAACTCGAAAATTCTGAAAACCCACATAACCAAAAACCAACAGAAGGATTAATTACTCAAAACCAATAATCCAACCACAGCACGAATACATCAAACCAAAACTACTTCCAAAATGAACTTCGAAAACAACTGAAACCGCAATCGTCTAAACCGAATTCCGTAACGGGATCGGGGATCATATCATCATCGACACACGGGAGGGACGAACTACTATGATTATCAGAAATTATCCAATATCCGTTGGTCGGGGAGCCACGAGATAACTCGGGAACGGAAACGAAAATGCTGGACAGCGGGATCGGGAACTCGAATCGGACAGCAAGTCGGGCACGGGGAGATGCTGAACCGGCACAGCGGTCAGATCGGCTCGGGGTGCTGCGACGAACGGCGCACAGGTCGGGATCAGCGCCGGGGAGCGGGCCGTCAGCGAGGGGCTGGCACGGAGGGGTCGGGCGGGGTTCGGCTGGCCTGGGCGGCTACGGGGGTCGCCGAGGGGGCGCGGTCGGAGCTCCGGCTAGGGCTCGAGATTTGGGGAAAGAGGGAGAAGAAGATAGTGATGGGGTTGGTGAAGAGAAGGGGGATAATATAGGAGTGAGGGGAAGGGGTTATCGAAAATAAAGGGGCACGGCGGTTCGGGAGGCCAAGGGTCGCCGGAGTGATGGTGGTAGCGGCGGACGTTCGGGAAGCCAAAGGTCACACGTTGGGGAAAAAGAAAACTCTTTCCTTATGCTGAATGAAACACAATAGAATGAGTAAATAATAGTTAAGTGAAAGTTTTTATTAGTTTTTGTTTTATTAAGGAATTGATATATATATAATTTAAATATACTCAGGAAAATTTTAGAAAATTAAACTTGGGTTCGAGATGAGTTTGGGCTGGGTCAGAACGGGTCAGAACCAACAATCTAAATCCAGGATTAATAATGTTTCAAAAATACAATTTTTTAAATTAACAATTAATAATGATTTATGATAATAATTAGCTAATTAACTTATTCAATTAATTAACTGAAAAATTGAAGGTTTTTAGACGGGTTCGGGACTTGGGAACGAGTTCTGGTCTGGGTCAGCCAAAACAAAAATCCATGATTATTTATTTTAAAATTAGTAATTTTCTATTTAGCTATTAATACTAATCTGGCAAAATATTAATTTAGCAAGCACAAAAAAAATTAATAATTAGAAAAATAACAAAACCGAATTTACGAGTTTTACAACCTTCCCTCCTTAGAAAATTTTGTCCTCGAAATTAAAGGATAGGGTTAGGAATTACCTCATGTCTCAAACAAATATGGGTACTGCTCCCTCATCTCATCTTCTCGCTCCCAGGTAGACTCGTCTGGGGAATTGTGCCTCCACATAACTCTAACTATGGGAGTCACCGAAGTCCTGGTCCTCTTCTCGCCTTTGTCTAAAATCGCCACAGGCTTCTCTGGTACTGTAAGGCTGGATCCAATCTCCAGCTCTGAATGGTCCAAGATGTGACTCGGATCCGGGATGTAGCGTCTGAGCTGCGAAACGTGGAAGACGTTGTGCACGCCCTCAAGATTAGCTGGTAGAACGAAAAACGGGGGTGACAACTCTATCCACCTTAAAAGAATTCTGTCCTCGGAATTTAATCAAGAGGCTAGAGATGTCATGCAAGCTGGATTAATCATACACAACTACGACTAGCAGTCAATCATTCAATCATTCATGCAAGCAAAGAATTTAAGCATAAGGCATAAGAAAAATATTATACCTTACGAGTCAAACAGGTCGGGATATCGCGATCGGATATTATCCTTACGCTCCCACGTTAACTTACCCAAAGAGTGATGACCCCAAGCAACACGAACTAACTTGATAGTCTTGTTCTTGAGTATCTTCTCTCTCCGGTCCAATATGGATGCGGTCTCTCCTCATACGAAAGGTTGGTACCAACAACCAATTCCGAATAATCAAGGACATGACTAGGATCCGGGATATACCGTCGTAATTGGGATACATAGAAGACATTATGTACCTCACATAATGACGGCAAAAGAGCAAAATGATAGGATACATCACCTACTCGCTCTAGAATATCAAACGGCCCTATATGCCAAGGACTGAGCTTTCTCCGCACGTTGAATCGAATGACGCCACGGGTAGACGAGATCCTAAGGAATACGTGGTCGCCGACAGAAAACTCAAAGGGACGCCGATAGAAATCGGCCCAATGACGCGGGCGATCTTGTGCAATTCGAAGATGATCTCTAACTTGTCTGACCACCTCAATAGTCTGCGTCACCATCTCTGGTCCAAGCATTTGCTTCTCACCGATATCATCCCAAGCTAAAGGAGATCTACACTTCCTGTCATACAAGGCCTCGAAAAGTGCCATTTGGATACTAGCCTGGAAACTGTTGTTGTACGAGAACTCCACGAGATGCAGGTGATCTTCCCATGAACCCCCAAAGTTGAGTGTACATGACCGCATCATGTCTTCAAGAGTCTGGATCGTACGTTCTGACTGACCATCTTCCTGTGGATGGTAGGCTGAACTGAACTTGAGACGAGTCCCCAAACTTTCCTGGAGACTCTGCCAAAAGTGAGACGTGAATCTCGAATTTTTGTCGGACACAATGCTGACTGGTACTCCATGCAATCTGACTATCTGCTTGAGGTACATCTCTGCAAGCTGATCCGTCGACTGGTCGATTCTGAAAGGAAGAAAATGAGCCACCTTGGTGAGTCGATCGACTATAACCCAGATAGCATCTCTACCAGCTGGAGATTTAGGTAATCCAGTTACAAAATCCATGGTAATGTGCACCCATTTCCATTCTGGGATCGGTAGAGGTTGAAAAAGTCCAGCTGGTCTCTGATGTTCAGCCTTAACTTGCTAACAAACCAAACAACGTGAGACAAACCGGGCTATCTCCCTCTTCATGCAATTTCACCAAAAATGCTGCTGAATATCACGATACATCTTCGTACCGCCGGGGTGAATGGAATACTGAAAACTGTGGGCTTTTGCCATGATTTCCTGTCTGATATCTCCACTGGGTACACAAAGACGCCTCCCATGTCGGAGTGTATCATCTTCATAAATGCATAACTCTGGTCTCTGTCCTGCTACACATTCTGTCCTAAGCCGCTGAAGCTTAGAGTCCGCTGACTGAGCTAACTTGATCCTCTCAACTATACTGGTCTGAACGTGCATAATGGCCATCAATGCCACACTGGAAGGAAGAACAACTTCAATACCCATCTTCTGAAGATATGCTAACAACTCTGGCTGTGCTGTTAGAAAATAAACTCCGGCTCTCCTGCTCAATGCATCTGCTACTACGTTGGCCTTCCCAGGATGATACTGCATAATCTATAAGTAGCTCTAGCCATCTCATCTGACGCATATTAAGGTCCTTCTGGGTAAACACATACTTCAGGCTCTTGTGGTCGGTGAACATCTCCAACCGATCTCCATACAAATAATACCTCCAATGTTTTAATACAAAAACTACGGCTGCTAACTCCAGGTCATGGGTTGCGTAATTCCTCTCATGATCACGAAGCTGACGTGACGCATAAGTGACTACCTTACCATGCGCATCAAGACACATCCTAATCCCTTGTCGGATGCGTTGCAATAAACTAAAAATCCTTCCGTCCCGTCGAAAAGAGTGAGAATGGGGACCGTCATCAATCTCTGCTTTCGAATGATCTTTGGCACTCTGTTGTCCAAGCAAACTGCACATCCTTGCGGGTCAACTGCGTCAATGGTGCTGAAATCCGAGCAAAGTCCGATATAAACAGTCTGTAATAGCTGGCCAATCCAAGAAAACTCCGAACTTCTGCGACGGAGCTGGGAACTGGCCATGTCTCTATGGCTACAATCTTCTGGGGGTCCACTTCTACTCCACCTCTGGTGATGATGTGACCCAAGTACGAGATACGATCCAACCAAAACTCGCACTTACTAAACTTCGCATACAACTGGTGCTCTCTGAGAATCTGAAAAACTACACGGAGATGCTGCTCATGCTCCGCTTCATTATTACTATAGACTAGGATGTCGTCTATAAATACTATCACGAACTGGTCCAAGTAGGACATAAAGATACGATTCATGAGGTCCATGAATACGGCTGGCGTATTGGTTGCCTCAAATGGCATAACAAGGAACTCCCAATGTCTATACCTCGATCTGAATGCTATCTTCGGGATGTCTTGCTTTCTGACTCTGATCTGATGGTACCCTGACCGCAAATCAATCTTCAAAAATAATGTCGCTCCTCTGAGCTGATCAGATAAGTCATCTATCCTCGGGATAGGATATCTGTTCTTGATTGTCACTGAGTTCAAGGCACGATAATCAACACATAATCTTGACGTACCATCTTTTTTTTTCACAAGAAGCATCAGGGCTTCCCAAGGTGATCCGCTAGCACGAATGAATCCCGTGGTTCTAATTTCTTTAATCATCTTGTACAAGATCTCCAACTCTGAAAGCGCCATTCGGTAGACCCTTTCTGACATTGGTGCTGATCCGGCAATCAAATCAATGGTGAACTCGATCTCTCTCTCTGGGGGCATGCCTGGAAGTTCTTTAGGAAATACGTCAGAAAACTCTTCTACAACTCTGGGAAACTGAACTGCTGCTACTGCCATCCGCAATGCTGGAAAAGAGGGCTCTACTCCGCCTCGGAGAAATAAAACTCTGGCTCACCAGGAATACTAAAAATAATCTTGTCGATCTGGCAATCTATTCTAGCATACTGGTCTCTCAACCAATCCATCCCTAAGACCACATCATAATCGGCCATCGAGAATTCTATCAACCTAGCGGGAAACTCTCTACCGCTAACTACGATTTGACACGAGAAAAACACTCTATCTACTCCCACAAGACCGTTACCAGTAAGTATATTGAGCCTTACTGATAATGACTCGGGCTCCAGTCCTATCCGTGTCGCGAATCGTGCAGACATAAATAAATGCGATGCACCCGAATCAAATAATACTGATGCAGAAAAAAAGTTGACGAGAATGGTACCTGCCACCACCTCACCTGAGGACAACTCCTCCTCTACGGTCAAAGCCATCACTTGACCGTGCCCTCTGGGTGCTGGTCCCCTCTGCTGGAAAACCCTCTGGCGGTTCTGATTCTAAGCCTGGGCCTGGGCATACTGCTTCGGTCTCTGCTGATAAAATGCTTGAGCCTGAGGTGGCAATAGCCTCGGAGGCTGGTACTGCTGCTGCTGCGCTGGTGCTGGTCCCCTCACCGAGGGACTAGTCTGGGCCGATGAAGATGAATCGGCTCTCTGTGGACAGGATCCCACCATGTGATCCGATGCTCCACAAACCAAACACAATCCTTGTGCTCGACGATATTCTGATACTACGTGCCCTGGCTTCCCATAATGAGTGCAGCCTATTGTGGAAGACTGCCTCCGCTTCTGCTGCTAAGGATACGACGGAGTCGAATGCTAAACCGACGTAACTGATGCCGCTCTCCTCGGAGCTCCAATAGTCAAGGCCCTAGCTGTTGGGGCTGCGGCTGAGGACTGGGTCATCTGACCATGGGATCGCTTTCTTCCTCCAGTTCTGTCCACTATCCTCTGGGAGGTATACTCATGCCTCCTAGCTGCTCGCAAAATAGTATGAAAGGTCTGATGCTCAAACTGCTCTACTGCTAGAATGATCTCTAGGTGGAGTCCCTGCTGGAACCGCTACGCTCGGTCAAACTCGGTTGCCACCAAAGTGGGAGCAAACCGACCCAGTCTTAAAAACTCGGTCGTATATCCATCGATCGTCCTGCTCATCTGCCTGAGATTGGTGAACCTCGTCTGTAGGTCGTGTCGAGCTACAGCATCGAAGTACTTGATTTGAAACTTGTCACTGAATACCGCCCATGGAACAGGCGTCGCCAATCCAACTACTATTATCGCCCACCAGGAACGGGCTAGGTCCAATAACTGCAGGCGCACTACAGCTAACTTCTCTCCTTCTGGAGTCTTAGCTGCATCCAAGATAATCACGATGTCCTGGAGCCACGTAGCAGCTGCAATAACGTCTTCACTACCGTCGAAGAATGGAGGATTGAGGTGCTTGAAACTGTTGGCTGCATTGTTCCCTTGATAACTAACACGGCCCATGGTATCTTGTACTGTCTGGTACAGGACATCGCCCCGACGATCTTGAGATAAAATCAACTCCCTGATGAGATCCACCAGGTTTCCATTGTCAGGCTCTGCAGGCTGGACTGGCTGAACTGGTGGCTCTTGACCTCCAGTAGGCATGACTTTGGAGGCTAGCCTTGAGTGATGGGCTTGATCTCCATGCTGCTGTCGGTCCACGGGAGATGCTCTGTCTTGCTGATCGGCAGGAACAATGCCGCTGAAGAAACGACATAGAGAACAATAAGGAAGGACCATGATAGATCGAGGATATAAACGTGTGATCAGGTTAAGATTTAAAATAGATTAGAAGACACGAGTAGAGATCAAAGGCGAGTGCTGATTGAGACATCAATCCAGTGAAACCCTCACTCATCTTGATTTACAAGACCTGCATGGGCCACCACTTAAACCGTGTCGCGCCCCAGAACCAGAATACTGGAGAGCGGGGGACAGACACAGCCAGCAACGTACATTGAAGTGAATTCTACCTCGTAATACGGTCACAGCTATCTAGATTCATGAGGGTTTACTACAAGCCATCAGTCTCTTATGGTCAATATCAAGCCTAGTATCTCAATCTCAAACAAGCAAGTAAATAGAACAAGATGGTAGATCATCAGACATACAAAGTAAGGCATCCAATACATTACATATTCAGATGATCATGAAGCTAGTCGTACAAAATGTAAGGACTAGCAAGAGTTTTAGTCATACATGATCAACCCTAGGATTTGTCAATCATGTTACAGTTCGTAGACAGATAGTAAGTAAAGTTGCAAACGAGCTAATACTTGCTCGGCGGCTAAACGCCTCAAAAGAATATTTTTACAATAGAGTGGAAAAGCAAAATACAACCCACTTGTTGCCAGGATTCCTTCTAGTGGTCACCATCTGGCAGGAAGGCTGGGAGATCCTCGATAGCTGCTCCAAAATCTGGCCATACAAAACCAGCTGGGTCAGACCCCAGGAAGAGCAAGTGCCACATAGGAGGCTTCACTTAAGAACTAAAACCAACATATTAGTACATAAGTTATAGATGAAATAACAATAGACATCAGTTGAATAGAATGGGATGATAAACGATTAGAAGAGCTAAAGGACTATTCCGATAACCAAGTTACAACCCGTAAATCAAACAAGGACAGGGGTTATAACCCTTCACCGGAACGAAACTTAGTCTCTAACCAATTATCGATAAACTAAAGCATTCACAATTATGTCCTGAGATAGCCATGCACGGTTTAGACAAGACTAGACAAATGGGACTTCAATCAATCATTCACGGTCAATCAATGAGTATGGCTTGATACTTTAACTAACTAGGGTTATCACAAGCCTAGTTACTAGCATGATTTAGGATTCCTACAGCCACAAGCCCTGCAGACTATCTAGGTTATCCAGGCGTAAGGTTCATGTTAAGAGTTATCAATACTTGTTAGGTGACTTGAGTGCAACACATGATAGTGTGCTTAGTAATCGTTGCTTGCTTAAAGTGCTCCACATAACAGTGAGCTGAAAATGTGTCCTACTCGTCGGCAGACTACAAGTCCATCAGGAAGACACCCAAATAACGGGATTGCTTATCGCCGAAATACCTCTCTATATGAACTACTTGATCAATCTAGTCGTTAACCTAGTCAGATTCAGTATGGATCCCTGATCGTGGTAACCAGGGACACATGTCCTAGACATGATGCGAAACTCGACTGGTAGCTTATACAAGCACATTTAATATAATCACCTACGGTGTCAGGTCCAGTTAGCTGTCGCAACAGCGTTCATGAGTTATCTGTCAAGATTACTTGTCAGGGGTGCACCACAACGGGTCACCATTATGTTACGTTACTTGTCATGTTCTTGTCTTGAGTGCGCCACGACGGGCCACTGTCATCTTGCGTTACTTGTACTTGTTACTTGTTAGGAGCGCGCCACGACGGGCTGCCATCATGGTTCATTACATATGAATCATCATTTCATATTCACATATCATGGTTATGATCATATCATCATGTAAGTAGAAAGACATATCCTGGGTGCACCCTAACAGGCCACCGTTGTAAAAATGCCAAATCATTGTGTGCCCCAAGGCTATGCGCTCACGGGGTTTCGTGCACCTATATGAAGGCCACATACATGCCAAATCGTGCCAAAGCTTGCACGAGTCGTGCCGTATCGAATTCGTGTCAAATAAAGGGGATTAAAATAGGACAATTAGGGTGCCATGGCTAGGTTGCGCCAGGCAAAATACGCCAGGCCACTGGCAAGACTGTGCCAGGGGCACAGGCCAAGTTGCGCCCAACTGGTTCTGTGGCTAAGAAGCACGCCGGTTGGTCAGTTGCACCGGGCTAGGGATTGCGTCGGGGCAAGATGCGCCGGGGGCAAGAAGCGCCGGGACAAGATATACCGGGGGCAAGATGTGCAGGGGGCAAGATGAGCCCAACGGGTTCTGGCGCTTAAGAAGCGTGCAGGTGGGCCAGTTGCACCGGTTGCGCCCAACTGGTTCTGGCGCATAAGAAGCGCACAGGTTGGCCAGTTGTGCGGGCACTATAAATTGCACAGGACAACTAGATGCGTCGGGCACTAAATAGTGCGCCGAACGACGAGATGTGCCGGCTGCTACAGGGCCTTCTTCTCCACCAATGCTGAGAGCCTTGGCCAAGAAGAACCTTAGAACTTCCAAGGTCCATAGAACTCTCATTTCTAAGCCAAAATGGGACTTTCATAGGTCAAAGTGGGGTAGAACGAAATTCTCTACAACATGGAACCATCAAAACTTAAAAATAAAGAAGTTTGATAGATCAAAACCACCAAAATCCAAAAATGACTAATTTTTAGATCTATAAAAATCAAAGCTTCAAAATGGAAAATGACAAGTTCTAATGTGTCTTAGAAACATGAGAAGAAGCTAATAGAACAATAAAAATAGGTTCTCTTGTGGAAGCAAGTTGCACTTACCTATGGAGGGGGAGGGGTTTTAATGGAGAAGGAAGAGGAGTTATGGAAAATAATGAGGTGAGAGAAAAGTGGGTGGGTTTATAAAGGGGTATGGTGGTAGGTAGGGGGTTTTCTCCATGATGAACCAACCAAATAAACCAAGCCTACTCCAAAATGAACCAAGCTAGACCATTACTTGCCATGATAAACCTAAACAAGATTAAACCAAAATTAGTTAGCCAGACAGGAAAATAAAAATACATGCCAGGATTCCGTATACGCATACTGAAAATATGTAGAACAGAAAACGGGGGTGACAGCCGCCAATCACGGTCTTGGCCGACGCCAAAGAGAAAATGCCGTCGGACTTAGGGATCCATTGCCAGGTGTTCGGAGCCTCGAGGAGGTGCAAATCAGCGGAAGCGAGTCTGACTTCTGTCTCCACACCAAGCCAATCTATGACCCTGTCCCATCTCCAACCCGATTTGGAGTCCCATAAATCGCAAATCGGGCGATTCGATGGGGTGTTCGGGGTTTCTTGGAGGGCAACATCGCCAAGCCAACGTTCATGGCACTTTGACAAACTACCGTTGCCAAGCCGTAGGCAGATATGGTGTTCAGCAAGATGATGCCCGTGAAGGATGCGGCGCCAGGAAGCTGACGATCTGTTGTTAGCGACCGTAGTAACGGGGTGGGAGTAACGGAAGTATCTGGCCGTCATGAACCTGGTCCAGATAGAGGATTCCATTCGGAGCTTCCACCACAGCTTCATAGAGCAAACGTCGATGACATTTGACAGTTTACTGAAGCCCAGCCCTCCCTTGTTTGTCGGTCTAGACATGGAGTCCCAGCCGGTCCAGTGATGCTTGTCCTTCCCATTGGAGTGGCCCCAGAAGAAGTTGGAGAAGAGTGATTCTAATGAGGATAGAACCTTCTTAGGGGAGCAAATGGCCAGAGTGTAGATGGGGATGGATGAGAGGACATGCTTGATAAGAATCATCTTTCCACCCGGAGAAAGGGTCGCGTTGTGCCAACCCTCGATTTTCTTCCTGATCTTGCTCACTAGGGTGTCAAATACGCCAAGGCTCGCTTTGTCGTACACCAGCGGGCATCCTAAGTAAGAGAAAGAAGGGTACGCGGTTGAGAATGAGGTTAAGTTGGAGAGGGTAGCCGAGTGGTTCCTGTCAGCTTTGTGGTGGGTGTAGATGACGCTTTTGTTGGTGTTGACTCGCTGCCCCGAGCACCTGGTGTAATTCTCGAGCGTTCTGTGAACCATCTCGACCGACCCGATGTCGCCGGAGGAAAAGATGAGGATGTCGTCCGCATAAGCTAGGTGGGTGATGAGAGGGCAGCCGATGGTGGTGTAGAAGTGATTAAATCTAGGGGTATTAGCCATGTTGTTGAGGTTTCTGCTGAGAGCGTCGGCTGCGATGATGAAGATGGTGGAAGATAGGGGATCGCCCTGTCTGACCCCTCTGCTGGATTTGAAGAACCCCTTCGTTTGCCCGTTGATGATCATGGAGAACCAGGAGTTACTTATGGATCTAAAAATGATGTCAACCCAAACTTCGGAGAAGCCGAAGGCCCGAAAAACCTAAATCATGAACTGCCAGTCCAGACAATCGTAGGCCTTCTCCATGTCGAGCTTGATAGCCACGTTCCCCCCTACTGGAAATTTCATGCATGTTATCATTTTCTGCACTAGGAGGATGTTGTCGGTGATGTTCCGGCCCGAGACAAAACCGCTTTGTTCTTCGGATACGATCTTGGGAAGGAGGGTAGACATACGGGTCGCGATGATTTTCGATATGATTTTATTTGTAAAGTTGCATAAGTTGATGGGCCAGAGGTCTCTGAAGGTCCCTGGATTGTCTGTTTTGGGGATCAGGATGTGGTTGGCGCAGGAGATGGAATTGGGGTAAATGGCGCCTTAAAAAAGGCTACCGCAGCCTCGAGGATGTTAGGCTCAATGATGTCCCAGCAGCATCGGAAGAACATGCCGGAGAAACCATCGGGCCTGGGGGCACTATGCTCGTCGAGGGCCCACACAGCCGATCTGAGTTCTTCCGCGTTGGGTGGGGTCAGAAGCTAATCGTTCTCGCGAGCGATGATCAAGTGTAGGATCTTCGGCCATGAGTTATATATATATATATATATATATATATATATATATATATATATATATATATAATTGAAGGTGTTATTAATCAGGAAACTCCACAAATGCCACCCATTCTACTGCCTATTAAAGTCACCCCAGCTAATCTATTTTTGCAATAATAAATTTATGCACTCACACCACCATAATATTTTCTTCACATAAGTCCTCAGTTATAAGCAATCGTCTTCTTATATATCTCTTATTTGTAACCACAACCTAGCATTTAATCACTCGTAGCTTTTACTTTTATCATGCTAAAAAAATTCCTTCTTTGTTACTCCTAGTGCATTTGTTCATGAATTCCCTGCCTAAGCTATCTAACTAGTGAAACCCCAAATTTTCAAATGCTCCTCAATTCCATGTTCTAGATCACAAGACACCACATATAAATGTTCCTACTATCAATCTTCTTATTCTTTATTTATGTATTTTGTAGACTTCTAATACTCTACTTTCATGTGTATAATGAGGCTTCCTACCCATCTACAGTTTGTGCACCCTAGGAATGTGATTACTTCCACAAATGTTGACACTAGCTTACTAAGTGTTTCCCTACACATGAGCCCACTGTCCTTCTCCCCATACACATATAACAGTGCTCCTCATATATCCCGACCACCCTCAACTATGCACACTTTCTGTGTGATCCCTTCACTCCACATTCTATAAGTTGTGAACAATAATTCTCAAGTATAAAGGACTAGAGCTAACTGTTGCAACCTACATTTTTATACCTATGCATTAAACCATTTCCATGTTGTGAGAAGGAGTGCACCTACGAATATGCCAAGCAACAAGTTTCAGAATTTGACATGTACATTCTCAACATGCTATCCCTCATTTCTTCTCTTCCTTGATTTCACATGTATACTCTCTGTACCAATCAATACCGTAATTTTGCACCCCCACAACAATTTGTTCCAACCTATCATTTAAGCACATTTGAAAGTTTTTTCAAGATGTTCATTTTAGTAGTTATTCATATTTGTAAATGTTTAAATCCATCTCTTAGCTATTCCCTATAGTCCATGTACAAGTGAAGAATATCCGTCCTCAAAAGCCACTGCCATGGATGTGTATGGGAACAACACATACGTTTAAACCCATACTTCTCCTTCTCCATCCTACTGGACTTTTGATCCGCAAACTCAAGACAAACTTGTATATATAAACAAAAAGAAAAGAAAAGGGCAACAATAGTGAACCAATGGCGGTAAGTAGAGAGTTTAAGATTCATGGGAGCTATCAAGCTTCGTGAGACTCACTGTGATTGAGCTACTAGTCGGGGGAGGGGAAGAAGGTCCTTTGACACGGCCGGGTCACCGTACTGCGTTGACTTCCGGTGAAGCCAACGTTTGGAGGAGCTATCCTGGCTCCAAAGCCCGTCTGTTATGACGAGGATGAACGCTGCCTCAAAGTCTGGCCTGCGTAGACTTGAGAACACAGCCTCGTCGCTCGCCTATGACACCGGAGGGAAGAAGCTGGGGAAGGAATTAGAGGAGGCGGCTAGGTTTAGATTGGGGAAGGAGAATAACAATTGTGGGATATAAAGAAGGAGACTAGGGTTTTTAATGGAGGAATGGAGAGGCTCGATAGCATGCTGGCGCCAGTTGGCCTAGCATGCTCTGCGCATGGCATGCCTAGATCTGCAGGCGGACTGTACGTGTGCATTCACGAAGAAAAAAATAGTAAAATATTTGAAAGGTGGGTTGGGCAGGTTGCATGGGAACGGATCCGTTAGCCCGGATCCGGGCGTGTGGGAAGGGGGGGAGGGTGTTTCAGTTGGGCCAGGAAGATCTGGGCCAAGGGTAACTATATAAAACAAAAATGTTAAACACATTAAGTTGGTTGTTGTTATTTATATACTAAGCCTATTTCTAAAATAAATAATGTATAATTTCTATTATCAATAAATCATTAATAAGTGCAAAAATTTCCTAAATAAACAAGCATTTCACCACATCTCCTAAATTATTTTTTCTATCAATAACCTTATATTTATTAGAAATACTTTAACTAAATATTACTATATGTATAATTGTAAGTAAAAATTTTTGTAAGGTAATTTGAAAATTATAAATTAGTAACAATAGCATACGATTGATTATAATATCTAATTTTAAAAAATAGGGGGCTTAAATAGGGGCTTACCTTCTCTCCCCCTAAGAAACTTTCGTCCTCGAAATTTAAAATGTTGGCACGATTAGGGAAACGAGATTATGGTATTTTGAAAAGCGCTACATAAATTCGTACCTCGATGCTCGAACAAGTGAGGGAAACGCTCCCGGATTGAATCCTCGTGCTCCCAAGTGGATTCGCTGGAGAATGATGCTTCCATGCAACCCGGATAAGTCAAATAGTCTGGCCCCTCAAGACCTTCTTGCTGTGGTCGAGAATCTCAACTGGTTGCTCCACATACGTCAGACTCGGCCTAACAGTAATCTCTAAATGATCTTGCACGTGATTGGAGTCTGCCACGTGCTTCCTTAACTGTGATACGTGAAAAATGTCAGGCACACCCTTAAGTGATGAGGGTAATGTTAGACGATAAGCTACCTCACCAACTCGCTCCAGAATGTCGACGGGCCTAATGTACCTCGGACTCAACTTGCCTCTGCTCCCATATATAATAGTCCTCCGAGTTGGTAATATCCTAAAAAATATGTGATTGCCTTCCTTGAACTCCAAAGTTCAGCAGTGCATATCAGCCCAATATTTCTGTCTATCCTGTGCCACTCAGAGGTGGCTCAAAATCTGCTTCACCTTCTCCACTGTCTAGTTCACTAACTCTGGACCAAGTATATGACGCTCTCTGACGTCACCCCAATATACTGGAGACCTACATTTCCTACCGCCTAGTGCCTCAAAAGGTGTTATCTATATGCTTGCTTGGTAAGTACTGTTGTTGAAGGAGAATTCTACCAAGTGTAGGTGATCTTTCCAAGATCCACCAAAATCTATCATGCAATCTCTTAGCATATCCTCAAGTGTCTGGATTGTGCGCTCTGACTGTCCGTCGGTCTACAGGTGGTAAGCAGTACTGAACTTGAGGTGAGTTCCCAAACTCTCCTACATACTCTTCCAAAAATGAGATATGAATCTGGAATCTCGATCCGACACTATAAGCCCTCTAAAATTTTAATTAGATTTTATCTAGATTAATTAGGGACTAAATCATGAATTTCTAAGTTATTAATGAATTCCCACTTTTATTTTTGATTAGCATATGCACATTGCCGTGACTTTTAATTTAGGAGCACAAGACTAGTCATTTTCTCTAAACCAACTTCACACGTATGATCTAGTCAAGACACTCTACATCCATGACCTTCGTGTCCCACTCAAACACATCTTCTTGTGCTTCATTTTTATCGCACAACTTTTCTGACACAAGACCCAATCTTGATTTACCTACAGAGTCATATTTATTTTCGACTCGAATTGGGGACACCATTTTGGCCCAAACCTGCCGAACCAAAATATGGACACGACCCACATTGAGCCTACTACACATATGACACTTGTGTCCCATTAAATTGAGCCCCCGCATGCTACTTATTTACCCATAATCATAAATAACTAAATTAAGCCATTTATTTCACGAAGACCGATGTTGTCACGACCCAACTCAATTAGACACAAGCCAAGCTCCATATTTTTCACCTTATTAATACCTACACACACAACACCATCCTATTCCCACACAACACCAAACACCCATATTTCACCCGTAAACTATATGGACAACTCACTAACCATAGGTTAGGAAGAAATTCCTAATTAGACTCATTCAAACCTTCTTTATGCAAATTTGCCTATTTTGGCCAAGCCAAGAGATTCTTGGAGAAAGATACTTGTGACACATATGACTCCTTGTCCAATCACCACTCAATAACACAATCCCAAATTTTGTAAAGCTTACACAACACACACACTCTCTCTCTCTCTCTCTTCCTAAAGAAACACTCACAGCCGACCATACTCCTTAAACCCCCCATTCACTTTCTCATTCTTCTTACAGCAGCCTCCTTCTTCCTTATCCCTCCATAGCCGACAGTTCTTACCCCCCTTTAAACCCTAAACACCAGCTCCACACCATCATCGCCATCTCCATCACCGTCTCTTTTTCTTCTCCTGCTCCTCCTCTTTAAACCGATAACCCTGTGCCCCATCAGCCATGTTGCCGCTGCTGCCGCACTTCCCAGCAGCGTCGTGCACCTCCGAGTCCAACCGCCGTGCCCCCACCTGCGGTAACCCAGGGCGGTTTCCCCTCGCCGCCAGGCAGCCTGACCATCCCGCATGCGTGCGTGAGCTGCTGTTGCAGCCGCTGTCGCGAGACATCGTCACGTGCGCCGTGCCGCCGTGCGCCAGGTCGGCCTCCGCCCGAACTTCTCCTTGGCCGACGACTTTCCAGGAGGGAGGTACCACCTCCAGTGGTCCCCTACCGGCCGGTCGAGATTCGAGTGCGACACGCTCTGCCGTTGCCGAGTTTCGACGTTCCCGCGTCGATGGGACGAGTTTCGTTGTGTCGTAGCCACTGTCCAGCCCCTCATGCGCTTTCGCTGTCATATCACGCGTACGACAGAGGTGATATTCTCCTTCCTCCTTGTATTTTTACTTCTTTATACATATGCTTGCTTGCCGTTGTTTGTGAACTTAGGAATGGTTATGAACTTGAGAGAGAGCAAGATCATTTGCCATGAACTTGCCATGACAGTATATTCATTTGCCATGTTCATTTATTTTGATATAATAACCTTAGGTTGCTCCTTGCCAAGTGCTTCTCTCACTTAGGAGACATAGAAAGTACCATTTAACTTGATTCCCTTGCATACATATTGATTCCTATGCATACATATAATGCACAATAGGTTCTTTGCCATGTTTCCCTTATGTGTTAGAATAAGAGTAGGACCCCTTGCATTATTAAGTATGTAGACAACACACAATCCATATACACATGCTATATTAATATGTGACAATAGGTATTTCATTTTCCATTATCCTTTTACTTATGTGACACAACTTGCTCTTATTCACTTGTCAAACCCAATATACACATGTTACATATAATGTCAGTAGGTGAAATTGTGTTCTTCCTCATATGTATATGCATAGCAGTAGGTATCACATATAAATAATATTGTATAAATTAAATATAAATCAATCCATACATTTGTCACAGTTTCCTGTGTGTTTCATATCACCATCGTATATATATTTTTATATGTGTGTGTGTATATATATATATATATATATATATATATATATATATATATATATATATATATATATATATATATCCAAAACAAAAATTTATTCAGAAAAAGGGGAGTTCCAACTCAGGTTACAAAAGAAAGCTTTCTAGCTTAAAGTTCAAGCAACAACTAACTCAGCAGGTTTAGTAATCTTGTGTCGACAATTGCATAAGGCTTTGCGGATTTGCCTCTTTACTTCCTCTTGTAGCTGTTCATTAGAGAATATGTAGTTTTCATATCGCCTTTTATTTTTATTTTTCCACAAGACCCAACAAACTGCTCCTACTACCACTTGTTTTAGATGTAGATTCGGCCTCGTCCACCATTTTTTAATCTCCTCAACGGGTCTGTCGATCCTCCTCTGACTGGAATATTTGCTGCATCGATGTCCATACGTAGTCGGCCATTTCTCCGTCTCCAAATATATGCTTGGTCGTGTCCTGTGAGTGATCATTGCAACAGTGGCACTTCGAGGATAAGCTATATCCCAGTTTTTGAATATTATCATCAGTAGGTAATTTGTTTTGCAATAATCTCCAGAGTAATAAAGACCACTTATATGGGATACAAGAGCTCCATATGTGAACGAAATGAGGCCTCTAAATTGCTGGGATTCTAGTGACTCTCCAAGCCGAAGCAACCGAGATACTCCCCGACTGAGACGACGTCCATGTCCAATCCCCATTAGGCATAATAGGTGCAATAATGAATTGATTGGTTCTTTCCCTTCCTGAGACAAGACGTCTCCAAATAGCAGATGATTTTGAGTTGGGGATAGCTTCGTCTAAGGTCTGCAGTCTGCAATATTTGGCTTTGATATAAGTAGACCATAAACCCTTCTGTGTTTTGAGTTTCCACTAAAGCTTGGCGGTGGAAGCATTAATGATCTCTTTAAGACTTCTTATTCCTAAGCCCGGTTCGTCATACGGCTTCGTCACCTTATCCTAGTTTACCCATATATGCTTGTCTATACAATCCATTCCTCCCCCATAGGAATCGCGCAAACATACCTTCTAGCTGTCGTAACACTATTTTTGTAGGATTACAAGCAGCTAAAGTGAATATAGGTATAGATAAAAGGATAGATTTTATGAGAACCAATCTTCCCCCAGGAGATAGCAGTTTTTGCTGCCAACCATCTATTCTTCTGCGCACCTTTGCAATTAACTCTTCGAACATAGCCGTATTTCTTTGTCCCACAATCATCGGGCAACCCAAGTATGAGAATGGCGGATGTGCAACCGAGAACCCAGTATAAGTTAAGAGCTCAACCATGCGATCTACGGGAAATTCTTTATGTACAAAGATAGAGGACTTACTAATAGTAATTTTCTGTCCAGAGGCTCGTTCATAATGTTGTAACACACCATGCATTGTCTGGACTGATCGCACGTCTCCAGCAGAGAATAACATTATGTCATCGACATATGCAATATGAGTCACTGGAGGACATCTGATTAGGGAATAATAATGCGAGAATGAAGCCTGCTCAGACATCTTATTCAGATTCCTGGATAGAGCTTCGACGGCAATCACAAAGAGAGATGGAGAGATCAGATCTCCTTGTCTCACCCTCCTGAATGCTTGGAAGAAACCAGATTGCTCTCCATTGATAATAGTGGAATACCAGATATTTTTGATAAGTCTGAAGATCAAACTGATCCATTTTTCAATAATCCAAACTTTCGCATCACCTTTATGAGGAAGCCCAGTCTAGTCGATCATATGCCTTAGTCATGTCAAGTTTAATGGCTATATTTCTCCCTCTGTGCTTGTAGTTCATCATAGACATCATTTCTAGTGCAAGTAGAATATTATCTACAATTTCTCTATGTAAAACCCCCAAATTTTTTGGATTTTTTTGGCTTAAATTAGATTTTTATTATTTTAAAATGATTTGTAAATTGATTTATTTATTTTTCTTGTATAATAATAATAATAGATTTTTTTTTACATAAAATGTATATATAAAGTCCCTTTTAACAAATATTTAAGAAATATTAATTTATTAGGGTTAGGGATTTTCCCAGGACTTTTTATGATTAAATATTAAAATATTTACTATATGATAAGTACAGAATATTTCTTTATATATAATATATGTTTATAATCTTTTTCTAAATTATTTTAATATTTTTTTTGAATGCTAGGATGTATATTAGATGTACATGTATATATATATAGAGATATATATGTTATATATTATAAAAAAAGAGGAAACTTTGAACAGTACTTCCTTCTTTATTTCTTCTAGGGCCCGAGCCCGACCCCTGCTCGCAGAATAGAGGCAAAGTATCGATAGGGATTGAAACGCAATCCTCACCCGAATCTTCACCAAAATCTTTCAACTAAAATCCTATTCAATGGTAATCTAATTCTCAAATGGATTAACCCAAATCCCCTTGAAATCGAATTTGAATTTGAATCCTTTTTTTTTCGTTGGTTCGAGTTATATACACGCAAGAACGCCAATATTCTGGAACCCACAATCAAATCACCACTAATTCAAAAACTCTCAACCCCCTGGCGAACCTTCCTCGCCTATGCCTCGACCTTCTGCACGCGCGCGGTGTCGAAGGAGCAGCCGACGACCAGCACAACCACGCGAAGCACCCACAGTAGCAGTAGCAGTCGACCGTGCGTAGCCATCTTCCAGGTAAAGTTTCTCCCTCTCCTCTCTATCAAATTTCAATCCAATTGGTTCTACATGACCACAATATATACAACTTCAACTCCTGTTAATTAGTTTCGACCGAATCAGATTTTATTCAAGAATAAATCAAATCCAAAAATATAAAAAAATTGTTATAGTTTCGATATTATACAAAACAGAATATAGATTCAACATTGCTAATTGGAAGGTTGATTCTAGCCAATCCACTATGAATTTTAGAAAACCTATGTAGACAACCCTGGAGACCACCTAACCATGAACAAAACCCAGTTTTCTGTTTTAATTTTGACGAATTATATAGGAAGTAATAACAGTTTAAAAATCCGGAAAAATCAGTTTTCTAAAACTTAAAAACTTCGATACGAGGTCCGTCCCGACAAACCGGACGACCTCGTCGCAAACCGAAGGCATCGAAAGGTGCGTATCGAATTTGTGGACGTGTGGGCTTTGACGAAATTCGAATTGGTCGTGTGTGCGTGACGAAATTGACCCGTATCCGTCGAAGAATGCCGTATCGGTCATTTTCCAAATTTCTCAATTACTTTGTGCACACTCGTCAAATCGTGACGAAACGTGCACCATTGGGCTCAAAATATTTTTCTGGTCCTGTGAGCCAAGTTTGGTTCGATTCTGAGACCATTGACCGGATCGTCGTTTGCGGGTCCCACGATCCGAATCAACGGACGATTTTGTGCACGGCTCATCGGAATCCAAAAATGGACATACCATTGGGTTCGTCTCCTCAAACCGGATCCGTAAACATATAGTTTGATGACTTTAGAGACCGTAGGTTCTGGTACACGTTTCGGTACAAAGCGGGTCCAACGACGGACATCGTTTTGACCCAAAATTACGATTTTGTCCCTATTCCGAAATTGGACTTTCGGACAGGCGTTTTCTTGGTATATCTTTTACACATGAAATATTTTTGATGTTTGTTTCAGCATCCGAGAATGTTTGCGGAGGTTCCACTCTTGTAGCTTCTTCTCACTTGTCGATTTCATCTACTAGACGTCGTCAAAACACCTTCCAACCACCAGGCAAGTATACCTTGCTATATTTACTGTCATATTATTTATTTTCAGCATTTATTTACTTTGTTTCATATTTTTGTTTTATTTGCTATAAACTGTGCGTCCAAGCCACACTTGCGTGCGAGCGACTCTATTAGTCGTTTTTCGTTGCTTTACTTTGTTTGATGCATGTTGACTTAGTTTTAGCAGACTACCTTCTTATTGTGGGATATCCTTATATCTCTATTGGCTATAACGCTTATAGTACACAGTTTGAGACAGCTTGCTAGGGGCACGACTTGCATATTGACTGGCCATCTTTATGTAAGAAGTCGTATGACAGATAAATGGTCGTAACTGCTATAACTATGGTATAGAGACTCAAGCAGTTACAAAATTGGACGAGTTATGGACATGACTTGGTCAGTGTAGGATATCTTGGCGGAGGATAGTCGCTAGTGCGTATGGGAAGCCAAATATGTAAACCATAGTTTTCGAAAGAAACTATGGCGATATATATTTGCAGATACCCTCTGACGTTTTGGACGTTACGGCCGGATACGTATGACTGGATGCCAGTTGCATACTTATAGCCTAAATTTCACCCATGCGCATGAAAGTTGTCCTCTAAATTGCACAATAGATGGTTAGAATTCCCTTTACATATTGGTGTCTAGAAGAGTCTTTGCATATTATTAATATTCTGACAGTTCATATTAGCATGTTCTTCCTGTATCTTGTTACGTCCATCTGAGGACCTGATGATCTCTCTAGGTATAGACGACGAGCAGTATCCTGACGAGTACGGTTCCGGACTAGACTCTCCATTTGCAGCTGAGGAGGTCTCGCCTTCGGAGCCTATTTGATTCTATTCTTAGTTGATGGACTTATGTAATTGATACTCTTTTTCATATTTATTTCAGTTGATTTCTTTCAGTAGCTCGGTAGTGGATTTGTTTCCGCCCGACAGATAGTTCACTTTTATATTTCATTTGAGATATTTGGTTAATTATTACTTTTATTTGTTATTGTGGATCAGATATAGATACTGCATGTGACCATGTTATATTGTTATGAGCTAGAGCTCTTTTTATTACAGCTCATGTGTGTATACGTAGATTCCATATATTGGAGTAGTCTGTGTATACATACAGCTGGCATGTACGTATTCCTAGTCCTATTTATATTGGGACTGGGCGTTACATGTTTTTATGTTGGCCCATGCAGGTATAGATAAATTATTTGGTTACTTTACCGTACCAAGCAAGCCTGCATATAGGAATAGAGTTTAGGAATCTCATCCACATGCTTAATCACCTTCTTTGATTTCAAAATTTTGGATTCTCGTTTGACTGCTTGTCTTGCATCTAGCTTGATCTTGTCCTAACGTAATCTCTATTTTCGTGCTAATAGGATGAATCTTCGTAGTGGTCGTGCTACCCTTCTCGCTATTACTGTTGGGGATTCAACCACTCCAGAAGGACCAGCGGATCAGCCACCCCCAACCATGTCCCCAACCACTCCAGCACCATCTGGACCATTATTTCAACCTGTGATGACACCACCCACTACTCAACAGCAAGCCCCGGCATCCCAAGTGGGACAGACAGGCCCCGAAAACCCTGCATCTCAAGAAGAGTACCTGCCACCACCGCCATCCTATCCACCTCAGTTTCCACCACAGATTCCACCCCCATATCCAGCTCAATATCTACCTCCATATCCACCATCATATCCATCACAGCAGCCTCCATAGTATCTACCTATCCACCATCATATCCACTACTGCAGCCTCCACAGTATCTACCATTATATCCACTATAGCAGCCTCCACAGTATCCACTATCATATCTACCCCAGTATCCTCCACAGTATCCGCCTCAATACCCTCCACACTACACCCCATCTGTAAAACCCCTAAATTTCTACTATATATATATATATTTTTTATCGATTTTGGTACTGATTTAAATTTTTGTATCACGTAGTCGTACTGTACGTCGTATGCAAAATTTTGTTTTGTTCGACGAGTGCAAATATGTGCGAGCGTACATATTTTTGAAAAACATTTTTTTTCTATTGTTTCAAAGTAATATAGATAATAATTATTTCTAGATATCATTTTTAAGTTTATGATTTTAATTATGAAAAATCTTTCAGTTATACAGTTATAATAATAAATAATTTTTAGTATAAAATGGTATATTAGAAAAGTATATTTATGTAAATATTATTTGTACAAACATATATTTTCGTAATTATTTATTAGTTTATTTTAAATAATAATATAATTTTTGAAATTATTATTATTAGTATTTTTGTAAAATATATTTCGAAATTATTATGGCAATTTAAATCTTGATTTGAATTTATGTATTTATTTAAATAGTTAAATAATTGAAATTTAATTTATTAATTTGATTTTAAACTAAGGGAATTAAATTATATTTAATTGGATTTGGATTTGATTTGATTGATTTTAAATTAATACATGAATTATCTACTTTGGGTTTTAAATAAATCCTAATCCTATCCAATTGGGAATTCCCACATCCTATAAATAGGCAGGTACTCCTCCAATATTTTCTCCACAATATTTTTTCAAATTTCCACAAAGTGAGTGCATCGTGTCCATGATCGTGTCCGTGTCCCATCCACTACTTATCTTCCTCTACATATACAAATCTCCCGCGTCCGACAACTCCGGATGCCAATCCATCCCGTGTCTCGCAGGACGCTTCTTCCAGCCCCTCCTCTGTTGTGTCGGACACTCCTGACCCAAACCTTAAACCTAACTCGGCCCCTGTCCACTACCCTACACGACGCCCACACCCTCGCCACAAACCACCACCCGAACCCAGTAGAACCCCGTCCTGGTCGTCATCTCCACCACAAACCCTGCTTCCACCCCGCGTCCCTGAAAATCGCCACAGCCTTCACCCATGCCAGAACCCGACACCACCCACCATTCAACCTCGCCATCCCCGGCCATCCACCGACTAAACCCAAACCATCATCACCACACGACCACCGCGGCCACTGCCGCGACAGCCCCGCCACCACCATCAGTAACATCATCACCACCGTACCCAACTCCTCTTCCCGACTAGAAATTCTGGCCAACCAGCAACACCACGGCCACCAAGGAAATCACCAAAGCAAAACTCAAAAATAATTTTCGACCACCACCACTTACCTCCGGTGAACCCGCCGCCCGAGCGCCGCCTTCCGCCGCGGGCACACACGTCCTCCGGTGCTTTCCGTCGCCTCTGGCCATTGGCAGCACCAACCGCTCTCCCTCTCGTTCTTCCCGACCCTCTCCACAGCTCCGCCCTAGCCTCCGACTACCGTCGTGCGCCGAGCCCAACCACCGGAAACCCCTCTTCTCCGTTCGTACCTCGCCTCCTTCCTCCTCCTTGGACTAGCCCCCAGTCGCCGCCCTCACGCTCTCTCACGTCCTGGCCGCCTTCTTCGTCAGCCCCGACCGTCTTCTACCTCCGCCCCTTTCCTAGCCGCCGACGAGCCCCAAAACTTTCCGCTTCCGCTCGTCCTCACCAACCCAGCGTTCCCGCCGGCTAGCCGACTCCGCCGGCCGTGTCTCGAACAGCCCCGGTCGACTTCCTCCGCCCCTCCGCTCGATCGACCTCTCCGCTCCCCTCTCTTCCTTCTTCCCTCTGCAACTTTCTCTCTCCCTCTCTTTATTCATCTATTCTGTTTTTTTTTCATTTCATTTGGTTTATGTGTAACTATGTTCCCGAGGACATAGAGTTATTACTGTAATACTTATTATTATTATTATTGTAATTATTATTATTATTATTATTATTATTGTAATTATTATTATTATTATTATTATTATTCATATTATTATTATTGTTATTATTACTAATAATATTTCATTGGTATTATTATTATTATTTTTATTATTATTATTATTATTTCTATTATTTCCTTTCTTATAAATTCCCATTATTTTTATCATTATCATTATTATTATTATTATTATTATTATTATTATTTTGTTCTTGTTATATTTAAGAGTACTCTTAAGTTATTAGGAGGCGGTGTATATTCAAATAAAAAATATATAGGGTAAATAATTTCCAATTTATATAGGTTATAACAAGTTGGCTTCCATATGTTTATTTTTGGTATAGAAGTCCTAAAATAATTTTTGTTATTCTGAAATATTTTAACCAATAAAATGTTTCTATCAATCCTATTTTTACAAAGTTAGAATTTTTAGTCTAAAAACGATATATGATTTTTTTTCAAGGTATTTTTCCTAGAAATTATTTTAACTAATAAAAATATTTATCCAAAGTATTATAAATAGTTCCTAAAATAATATATATCTATTTCCTACAAATTTCCTTCGATTATCGTCTCTCATCTCGACTAGCCATAATCCTCGTCCTTTACAAATTTGGTGTGTCCTCATATCAACCCTAACTAAATTGACCCTCCTAAACCTAATGGAACTGTCCGTGCCACCACCCGAGGTCACTATGCATAGTTGTTGTACCGAAGTCGCAATTCATGCCAGCTTGATCATTGTAGCACACCAAGCGTCCTACCAGGCAAGACACCTTGCCATTTGCTGTTTATTTATTTTAGCTCATATTTCATGCATTATTTATTTTCTTTATGCAAAATAAACTGTGATACATGGCATAACATGTTAGAACTTACTGTTCATTTATATTTCCTGCTGTGTATTATTTTTCTTACAAATTAAACCTAGATTTAAGGGACCACCTTGTGGGTTGCATTCATTGGCCTTGACACGTTGTACCACGAAGTTGTGTATCGCATGTAGAATACGAACGTGTGTGATTGGCTGGCCACCAGTACGTACAAGCCGTGCGATAGGAATAACCGCTAATAGAATTGCATGCTAGTTGACTTAGCAGTTATAGAGGTTTTGTGTTGTGGATACAACACAGTAGGTATTGGGCGGGGAGGTCAATTCCTTAGCGTATGGGCTTCGATGCACTTTCCTTGTGACCCGGACTCTCCGCTGGAGATACGGGGTTGATGACCCATGATTACTGACGGCCACTGACGATTCTGCGGAACGTCATGCTCTTACTGATGGGGCCTCTGGTGCCCAAGGGGGACTACGCCGATCCTATTTAGCCAGGGCCCATGCGTAGGAAGGATTGTTCTTAACAACATTTTACTTAGATTGGTTAGGCACCTTTATCCGTTAGGTACGAGTACTTTTGGTTTGGGTACTTGTATCTGACCGTGGCTTGGAACAATAACTTGTCGCGGATTAGTTCGTTACATCTTGTCCTTGTTTGGTTGTAGGTGTGACTTACTATTTCGATGGAAAGGTATTGAACCTTGTTGGGGTCCGAATACTATATTGGATTTATGGCATGAAAAGATACGTCACCGTGAATTAGTTTACCATCTCTGTCCTTGTTTGGTTGGGGGATGGTACGCTCGTTCAGTAGGTGCGTATTGGACCATGTTATAATTCAATTGACTTATTTATTTGAGCAATATTTATTCAGTTTATATGGCATGATATTATGTGTCTTGTTACGTCCCTCTGAGGACCTGGTTATCTCTCCAGGTGTGTGCTCTTATCTTTCGCAGGTGTTCTCGCTCTAGTCGTGATCATCGCTATTTCTTCGAGAATGATTGTGCTTGGATCGTCTTCGCTTCGCTCGCCAAAATCTTTTTTTGTTATGTATTCTTTTCATAGTTGGTAGTGGATTTGTCTCCGCCCAACTACATGTACCAAATGACAATTTCATAGTTGATTATATGAGATCTTCTATTCATTTATTTTGTGTGGATGAGAATAGTTATGGTTCTACTGCATTTTACAGCTTACGTATATTTATTATACGGCTGGCATGTCTACGTTCCTAGTCCTACGTATTTTGGGACTGGGGCGTTACACCATCCATATCCTTCATATCTCCCATAGTACGGACCACAGTTTGTGCCCCAGATGCCATACATGCCCCCACAGCAGCCCATGCCTTAGGCTGGTGGGACTACTACAGACCAGATACTCCAGGGCTTAGTACAGGCCTAAATGCAGTAGAACGAGGCTATTAGGAGGAGTTTGGAGACAACACTTACCCGAGTACCCCAAGCCTCTGTGGGTACTATCGAAGGGTTTCGTAACATGAATCCCCCATACTTCAAGGGCACTGAAGACGCCATAGGAATTACCAATTGACTGGTTAAGACAGAAAATCATTTGAAAGCTTCGGAGTTGTTTGCAAACCTATGGATGACTGCAATAAAGTTATAGTTGGAAGAAAATGCTTACGATTGGTGGGCCGCAGAAGAGAGACGTCTAGGAGTTGATTAGACATTGGAGGAATTCAAAGAGTTGTTCAATAAGAAGTTTTTTCTCCAACACTGCCAAGGACGCACTTTATGACCAGTTCCTACACTTGGAACAAGGAAGCATGACAGTTGATGAATATGACGTCGAGTTTAGTCGGTTGAGTCGTTTTGCTCCCGGATTAGTTTCGACAGAGTTGGAGAAGGCCAAGAGATTCCATAGAGGATTGAGCATAGAGCTTCAATGACACACTAGTTCTGAGTCCAGAGACTCATAGGCAGCAGTATTAGCCGAAGCAAAGACTCAAGAGGCCATAAATAAGAAGGCACAACAACGACGATCTGCTTTGACTGTTATATCAGCAAAGACTACACCAGCAGGGCCCATACGACATCCTGCGACACATCAGCAGCCTAGAACTTCCCCACAACCAGTGAAAGAATTACCCATCTGTCATTATTACGGTAAGAAGGGACATTTTCAGAGGGATTATCGTCGCAAATTGGGATTGTATATGGTTTATGGGTCAAATCAACACCAAGCTCGGGATTGTCCATCTAGACAGCATCAGATGCAGGGAGTAGCATTACCAGCACCAGGAAAAGGAGCACCACATTCGCCCGCAGCTATTGGATATCCAACGGGCAACCAGAACTCGGGACAAGTCTTTAGTATGATCACCGCGGGGCCACCAACCCAAGGAGCCATAGAGATAGGTATGATGTCTTAGTTAAATTTATCATTGCATGACTATGATCATAGAATGACTTAAATTTTTTATGATTTAAACCTTGATATATATAGAAACATGAGGGTACCCTATATAGTTAGAAACCACATAAGTAACCCTTGTAAGTACCGTAGATCATTCCACTTCCTCGGTTCGTATGTCATTGTAGTGCCCTGCTAAAACGTGGAAGTGTGAAGACGACATACACAACCATTTTTCTCTTTTGCACAAAAATCGTGACATGATCTTCGTGCCCAATTCCCTTCCAAGATCGTGCATTATTTCTAATTTCGAGGATGAAATTCTTATAAGTTGGGTAGGATGTAAAACCCCCAAATTTTTGTGGATTTGTTTGGGGCTTAAATTAGATTTTTACTATTTTAAAATAATTTGTAAATTGATTTATTTATTTTTGTTGTATAATAATAATAATAGATTTTTTTACATAAAATGTATATATAAAGTCCCTTTCAACAAATATTTAAGAAATATTTATTTATTAGGGTTAGGGATTTTCCCAGGACTTTTTATAATTAAATATTAAAATATTTACTATATGATAAGTACAGAATATTTCTTTATATATAATATATGTTTATAATCTTTTTCTAAATTATTTTAATATTTTTTTTTGAATTCTAGGATTTAAATATAGGTTTATATTAGATATACATGTATATATATAGAGATATACATGTTATATATTATAAAAAAATAAAATTTTGAACAGTGCTTCCTTCTTCCTTTCTTCCAGGGCCCGAGCCAGACCCCTGCTCACAGAACAGAGGCAAAGTATCGATAGAGATTGAAACCCAATCCTCACCCGAATCTTTACCAAAATCTTTTAACTAAAATCCTATTCAATCGTAATCTAATTCTCAAATGGATTAACCCAAATCCCCTTCAAATTGAATTTGAATTTGAATCCTTTTTTTCATTCGTTCGAGTTATATATACGCAAGAACGCCAATATTCTGGAGGACAGTCCTTTTTTTCGTTCGTAATTGCTATGACTAGGGTATAGAGACTCAAGCAGTTACAAAATTGGACGAGTTATGGACATGACTTGGTCAGTGTGGGATATCTTGGGGGAGGACAATCGCTAGTGCATATGGGAAGCCAAGCAGGTAAACTATAGTTTTCGAAAGAAACTATGGCGATATATATTTGCAGATACCCTCTGACGTTTTGGACGTTACGGCCAGATACGTATGACTGGATGCCAGTTGCATACTTATAGCCTAAATCCCACCCATGCTCATGAAAGTTGTCCTCTAAATTACACAATATATGGTTAGAATTTCCTTTGCATATTGGTGTCTGGGAGAATCTTTGCTTATTATTATTATTCTGACAGTTCATATTAGTTTGTTCTTCTTGTATGTTGTTACGTCCCTCTGAGGACCTGGTGATCTCTCCAGGTATAGACGACGAGCAGTATCCTGAGGAGTACGGTTCCGGACTAGACTCTCCATTTGCAGCTGAGGAGATCTCGTCTTCGGAGCCTATTTGATTCTATTCTTAGTTGATGGACTTATGTAGTTGATACTCTTTTTCATATTTATTTCAGTTGATTTCTTTCAGTAGCTCGGTAGTGGATTTGTTTCCGCCCGACAAATATTTCACTTTTATATTTTATTTGAGGCATTTGGTTGATTATTACTTTTATTTGTTATTATTGATGAGATATAGATACTGCCTGTGACTATGTTATATTGTTATGATCTGGAGCTCTTTTTATTACAGCTTATGTGTGTATACGTAGATTCTATATATTGGAGTAGTCTGTGTATACATACAGCTGGCATGTACGTATTCCTAGTCCTATGTATATTAGGACTGGGGCGTTACACTCTACCCCTTACGAATCGACTTTGTTCCGGGGATATCAGCTTCGGGAGAACAGGAGCAAGTCTTCTTGTCAGTATTTTGAAAATTAGCTTATTTATGACTGTGCATAGGCTAATAGGCCTATAGTTTGACATGTGAGTCAGGTTATTATTCTTAGGAATAAGCACCAATGCCGTACTAGTAATGGCTTTGGAGAGATCAAAGCCATCCATAAATAGAGTGACAGCTTCAAAAACATCATCTGCAACAAGAGGCAACACTGTGAGTAGAAAAGAACTGTAAACCCATCCGTACTTCCAGCACTATTTTTGTCCAAACTCTGAAGTGTTTGATGAAGTTCCTCCTTTATTGGGGCCGCTATGAGCTCAACATTATCTTCCTCTGAAAGTAACATAGGTATGGGATAAAAAATTTCACTTCTTGGTCTGTATGGGAGCTCTGATATTGTACTTCAAAATATGCGTTAGCTACATTCTGAATGTCTTCCTGCTTCGAGTAGCTTATACCATCATCACCGACAATATGATGAATACGAAGTTTGTGTTGCTTGCTATTAACACATTCATGGAAATAAGCTATTTTTATCACCTTTTAGATCCCATATAAGCCTTGTTTTTTTGTTTCAGAAAGAGTCTTCATAAAGGACTCTTTGCTTGAGCATAGAAGTAGCCAATTCTAGATTAGCTCTATTGATAGGGGACCTATCCGCTTCAAACTTCAACTCTGCGGCTAGCACATTATCCTTTGCCACTTTAACCTGTTGGAAAATGTTACCAAAGGTAGAGTAGCTCCATGTTGATAAAGCTTTCCTGCATGCAGCTAATCTCAAGCATACCCTCACCAAACTGTTAGGGTGGTTAACTGAGTGCCATGCCTGACTCACTACATTCATGAAGTCTGCATGTTTTATCCAAAAGGACAAAAAGCGAAAGCTTTCTTGCCACCACTTGGTTTAGCTAAGAGCTTGATCAACAATGGTGCATGATCTGATTCGGATAAATTAAGGTGTTCTACAACTGAATTAGGAGCTATATTCCACCATTCTTGATCAAATAAGAATCTGTCTAGCCGAGAACCTTGTTTGTCCCCCTCTTTGGATCTGAACCACGTAAATCTACTGCCAATATAAGGAAGTTCTGAGACCCCCACAGATAGTTGAAAGTTTTGGAAGTCTTGCATCGAAATTTAGCTTAGTGGCAGGCCCCCAATCTTCTCCACAGAGCTAGTTACTGCGTTAAAGTCTCCCCAATAGCCCATGCCATTTGAAATCTATTTTAGATCGACAACAATCTCCCCCGTAGACCCCTTCTGCCTTCTTTTTTGTTATGCCCATGAATGAAGGAAAACATAACATCAGTAGGCAATAGCTCATTCTTAATAGCAACCATGACCGCTTGATCAAAAGAGTCTAATATATCTATGGTACACCCTGACTTCGCTATGATCCAGATGTTCCCCTTCTCATTGGATACTGCTATATCAAACCATAGTTTGAGTTGATAGGATAAAAGCTAATCGTTTGATACATTGGGCTCGATAATTGCCAAGAGTAGAACTTTGTTTGTTCGACAGAGGGTTTTAATTATTTTAAGAGTCATTTTCTGAGCAACACCCCTAACATTCCATGCTAAGATATTAAACATTATGGGGGATATGGGTTTTACCAGCTTTCGAGTCTGTCGAAGACGAACATGTGCGTCAATCTATATGTGGTGGAGCAGTCTTCTTCCTTCTTGGTTTAGGCACCCTAATCTCTTCCTCGACTTCTTCTTCTGCCAAGTCTGCCCAGCTGGATTCGTGTATCGGGATTTCCCCTTCCTCTTGTTCGTCAACCTCTTCTCCACCTTGTAGATTGTCCTCAGGTCTCTCCGTGACCGAGTCGTCATGCTGGCTTTCTCCACCTTCAACTGGAATTTTAGCATCTCCTTCGTCTGTATCACACCCTAACTCGATGTTGTTTTCAACTGGATCGACGGCCACCACTGTAGCCACTTCCGTCTCCTATCCTACTGACGATGAGATTAACGCTAAATTTTCCTCACCCTCCATATTAGCTTTTTTTTTGGAGGCTACTGTCCCATCAGGGTGTCTAATTACTAGATTTTGCACATTGGAGTTATGTGTAATATCCACTGTGTCTTTCGGAGGATTTTTCTGATGTTGTGTGTTGGCCTGCCTAATGACATCTCGTTGAAGGATGCAGATCTCCTTTGAGGTATTTTGCTGTCTCTCATTGATGGCTTGCGTTGTATGCTGTGGTTCTTTCCTTTTTTCTTTGTTCTTCAGTTTGCATGATTCTATGTTGTGCCCTTGATGCGGCAGTGTGCGCAAAACAACGGAGTAGACTCATACACTAGTTGCTGCCAAAAACTCCTACTTCGAGGCAGGTTGACCCTGATACAATGCTGCAATGGTTTAGAGGCATCAATTTCTACATATATTCAAACAACACTAGGATGAGACAACACTATCGTTGCTTTATCTATTTTAAGTGGAGCTCCAACCGCAGACGCGATTGCAAAAATAACATCTTTGGCAAATAGGTGGTGAGGGAGGTTAAGTAATGAAACCCATAGTAGGATTAAAGAAGATTCATGATTAGAAGAAAAATTTGGATCCCACTTGAAAATTCTCATGGGAGCTCTCACAATATACTAGGTATCTTTAGATCTGAGACGTAAAAAATCAATCTCAGAAGAAGGACGAATGAGGACGTGTTTAGCGTCAATGAGGCCCGCTTGAATAGGACCTGAAAATTCAAACCCCGAGAGCGCCTTTCGAATTACGTCGATCGATGGCCTCGCATGCGAAAACTTCCCCACAAGGGCAAACTTTAGAAGGCCAATTAATGAGGTTTCCTCTTCATCAAAAAAGGAAATTGAAGGAGCACCCTTAAAAGAAGTTACTATACGCAGAGGGATGACCGGAGCAATCAATTTTGCCCCAGCCACCACCTCCGCAAAGGACCTGGCTGCCATGAAACCCTAGAACTAGACACAAAGCACGGAGATAGCTACCGTCCAACTGGATCGTATAGCAATGAGAAAGAGACGCCGACACGACCAGAGGCCAAGCCGGTGTCGGTGTAGAGGGGATGACGATCTAGGGTTTCACGCACGGGGTGCAACCGCCCTCATCTTTCATATATATATCATCCTATATATATATATATATATATATATATATATATATATATATATATATATATATATACACGTATACACAATATTATATGTAAATATATATATTTATATATAAATGTTTAGTTGATTAACTTATGGAGCTTCCTGATCGAGTCGTGATCACGAAGGTTGTTTAGCGTATCGTAAGTCTTGGTTGTGTATTTGTAGGTCTCATGACGACACGATCGAGACACGAGGGACCAGAGCTTTGCTTGCGCACTTCGGAGTTGCAGAAAAGTATACCTTGCCTCATATTGCTGTTTTACATATACTTCATTATACTCTTGTTAGTATAGACTTAGTTAGTTGAGCCCGGGAATTGCCTTAGGCGTAGTCGATGATAGCATCGACTCTTAGATATATATAACTGACTTAGCTCTATGCGACGTACCCTCAGTTGCGGAGTTGTTATTATAACTCCCTTGACCATGACATGTGTTACGATACGGTATCGAGTGAGATCAAGTCATGGCACGCGCTGACGCTCTCGACTGGCCATCAGAGCGAGTGGTACGTGTGACGGCACATATAGAGTAGTGATGGTTCTAGATAGATGACTTTGTATTGAGAATGATGTTTGGGTCATGGATACGACTTATATATTTTTGGGCGGGGAAGACAACCAGTAGGCGTATGGGACAGACATTATATTATTCTAGCCTCAGTGGATACCCGGTTATGGGCATGGATACCCGGGTATGGGCCATACATACACTAGGGGATACGTCTGGCAGTGGCCACTAGCTTCATGCTAGGTACGGTTGGAAGGTATACTAGTGCTTGTATGTTTACATCGGCTCGTGATCCGACATCGGCCCGTGACTCGATGCCATTCCTTTATCTATCCACCCATACGTTCCAAAGTTGTTTTCATATGCATTCACTTAGACTGGTTAGCTCACCCTTTATCTTTATATCAGTATTTACTTTATGGCATGTTCCAATTTGTATCTTGCTATGTCCCTTGAGGACCTGGTTCATTTTTAGATCACGACGAGCATATGTACTCGACTATTTACGGTTCCGTAGTTGAGACAGGATACTTTTTAGAGGACTACAAGGTGTTCCCTAAGGAGTTCCCTTGATTCAGGGTGTGCTGCTACTTTGGCTGAGAGTTTCATTATCTAGTTAGCCGTTGCTCTTGGCTAGTTATCTTCCATTTATAGTATTTTCATTCTGTTGTACTGTGGGATTGTTTCCACCAGACTTGTATTTCCATTCAGTTTTATTTTGGATATTCAGACTATTCTGCTTTTATTGTAGTACTTTCCTTTATTATTTTTGTGGATGAGATTTAGATGATTGCATGTTGTTTGGTTAGTTACATTTACAGCGTAGTACACCTAAGTGAGTCCATTAAGTTGGACAGCTCACTCTATGTTGTATCAGCTGGCCAAGTTATGCCCAAATCCTATATATTTGGGAGTAGTACGTGACATGGTTTTAGTGGTGGCCCATGCAGGTATTGTTTATCGCTTAGATTCAAACCGACGTGAGCCTGCAATTTGGACTAGGAAACGTAGAATCTCATCCACAATTTGATTATCGCCTTTGACTTCCATATTCCTATCTTATGATTGAAAAATCTAGCAACTTGCTTGTTTTCTATACCTATCTTATATAAATTTTGTCTCTTTCAGAGAGATACATCTATACAGCGGACGTACAGCTTATGGTGCCCAATCAGCACGTGACTCGAAACCCAGTGACGAAAGGACTTCTGCTCCTACGGAGATCCAACTCCAGGACGAGTTCAGACCGTTCCGACGACTCCATCCATTCATGTGGGGTTCGCACCGCAGCTGGCACCGATGCACCAGGAGGGCCAGACGTCACAGACATCGATGAGACATAAGGAGAACCTTTTGCCATCACCACCTTCCTTCCCTCCCCAGATACTGCATGGAGCATATCCACAGCAGGTGCCGTATGTACCCAACCCTCCTCAGATGCCGCAAGGAGCCTACCCGCACTAGATGCCATATGCAACCAACCCTCCTCATGGAGATCCTCTAACAAATGACGTTGAGTCATCAAGAAGTATGCCGTGGATTTCCTGCTCAAAGCATCAGTCATGACATTCGCCTCGCCAGGATGTTACTGCAACTCAATCTCAAAGTCCTTCATCAACTCCAGCCAACATCTCCATCCTTTTTAGTAATGACGTACTTCAGGCTCTTATGATCAGTAAATATCTCGACCCGCTCTCCATATAAGTATTGTCTCCATAGTTTTAGTGCAAATATTACTGCAGCTAGCTCCAAATCGTGCATCGAGTAATTTTTCTCATAGGTCCTCAACTGTCTCGACGTATATGCCACAACCTTGCCATGTTGCTTCATAACACATCCCAATCTACTCCCAGACGCATCGTTGTATACCATAAAGCATCCAGATCCCGAAAGAAGAGTCAAGATTGGGCTGATGTCAGATGCTTCTTCAACTCATCAAAAGTAGTCTGACACTCCTCAGTCCAGATGAACTCTATATCCTTACGCGTCAAACGCATCATAGGCTCCGTAATCCTCGAGAAGTTTTCCACGAACCTTCGATAGTATCCGGCAAGTCCAAAAAAACTCCTAATCTCCATAATTGATGTAGGGGTAAGCCAAGTCTTAACTGCTACAATCTTCTCGGGATCTACTGCTAATCCATCTCCAGTAATTAGGTGCCCAAGGAAAGATACCTTGCTCAGACAAAACTCATACTTACTGAGCTTCACATATAGTCTTTTTCTCCTCAATGTCTTCAGCACGATCCTGAGATGCTCATCATGCTCCTCGTGGCTCTTGGAGTACACCAAAATGGCATCAACAAATACCACCACAAACTTATCTATGTACTGGTGGAACACCTTGTTCATCAGACTCATGAACACAGCTGACGCGTTGGTTGAACCAAACGGCATCACAAGGAACTCATAATGCCCATACTTCTTCCGAAAGGCCGTCTTCGGGATATCCTCCTTTCGAATCATAATCTGGTGATAGCTGGACCCGAGATCAATCTTCGAGAACACACAGGCAGCGCTCAACTAGTCAAATAAATCATCTTAACATGGCATGGGATACTTGTTCTTCACCGTCACAGTATTCAACTCTCTGTAATCTATGCACAAGCATACCAACCCGTCCTTTTTGGTACAAGCAAGACTGGAGCTCCCTGTGGTAAAGCAATAGACCGTATAAACCCTTGTCTAAATTCTCATCTATCTGGATTTTAGCTCATGTGCCTCCTTAGATGCTAGTTTGTATACATGGAAAGTAATTGGTGTAGCTCCCAGAATTAGTTTGATAGAAAAATCTATCTCCCTATCAGGTGGAAGTCCTGGAAGCTCCTCGAAAAATACGTCCTCAAACTCCAAGATGATCGACGGGTATGCTGATTCCTCCAATGCAATGTGTGCTCCAAGGGTGGAATGGTCACCAAGCTCTATATCTCTTCGGAGAACCTCAAACTCAAGGTGACCTGGGGGTCAAAATATGATGCATCCACATTAGCAATCTAGCTTCACATGTTACTGGCTCAACCAATCCATGCCAAGAACAACATCATAGTCTGGCATAGAGAAGACTAGGAATCGGGCACGCATCTCTCGCCTGCAAATAAATACTGAACATGACCTACAGTAATCGCTAACGGGTACTATTCTACTTCCCATGAGAATTGTTATGGTCTTCAAAAGGGGTGCAGTAGCTACTCTATGGATGGCTACGAAACTAGCAGCTATGAATGAATGTGTGGCACCAGAATCAAATAATACTACTGCTGGTAAAGAAGAACTAAAATAGTACCTATAATCACCTCTTTGGCTGTCTCTACCTCCTCTATAGTCATAGCAAAATCTTGGCCACGGCCCTATGCCGTAGCCTACTATCTGGCCTGCTGGAACCGAGCTCCCTGCGGTACCAAGGGTGGTCTCCATTGATACCCTCCTAGTGTTGGTGGTCGCATTTCCCCAACTCCGATATGGGGCACTCTCGATCCCAGAAAGAATAGCTTCAGTGGTGGAAGTGCTAGTCGGTGTACCATCGGACTGCTCCTCGATGCTCTGTACATTCTCGGGCCTGGTGCTGATCAGATCCACAAACCAGGCATAGTCCCAGTTTTTGTCGATAATCCTTCACGATATGGCCTACCTTTCTACAGTAATGGCAAGTAGGGAGCCCTGGTGTCGCTGGTGGTGATCCTTTCTGTGGCTGGTGTATCTGAGGACGCTTTGCCGTTCCTTCCTGTGGTGCTCGAGCTAGTGGTACTGCTGAATGTTGACACTTCATGCTGGCCTTTTCTTGTTTATGTGATTCTAACGTCGGGCTGCTATCAGGATCACTGAGTAAGAAATATGAGCGACTGATACTACCAGCCTCTGTAACTTAAACTTAGACCGTCGTAGACCTTTTGGCCTTCTTCTCCTCGGTCTCAATCAGGTAAGGGGCAAAATGGCTCAGACGAAGGAACTCAGTATTGTACTCCTCTACCGTCATACTGTCCTAGACAAGATGCATGAACTTGTCCCGAAGCTCCGCACACACAAAGGCTAGAATGAACATATCCTTGAAGAGCATGGAAAACTCCTTCTAAGTGACCCGATCGGGTCCAAGCCGATGCTTCGTGGCCTGCCACCAATGGTGCACATTACCGGTCAGCTGTATCCTGACGCCTGTCATCCATCTCTCTCTCGGAAGGTCGACGACCTCCAACTGGTTCTCAATACTGGTGAGATAAGCATGAACCTCAGTAAGCTCTTCAGTATCCGAAAATGGGAAGGGCATATGATGATGAAAATCCTTGATACATCCCATTGTTGGACGTCGATCCTGTGGCATCACCTGCTCCAATGTAGTAATAATACCCTCCTTGATGCTGCTGGGCCTACTGCTGGACTTGTTATTGGGCCTGCATCATGTCATATAACATATGGCATATTTGTTGGCCATCCACCTTGTTTGCGAGAACAAAAGCTTTTCAAGAAAACTAGTTTAGAAACTAAGAAAGAAAAGTACAAGAGTACAATTAGATTCTGGGGAAGTAGAACTGTAGGAATCTGATTAGAAGACGATCACTTTATTCCTTGGACGATACGATGTTGAAGAAGAAAGCCTTTAGAGAGTGTTGTAGCAACTTAGTCAGTAAATTATGATCATTAGTGATACTAATGAAGTGATTCGGAACTATTTATAGAGTTTTGAGGTAACTATCAGACAGTTACCCTGATTGGCGCACACTTTCAATTGGCACGCCATCATCCATTAGCGTAAACGGTTGGTTAAACTACTGGAGATGCATAGCATTCTGTGAGAGAAATACACTTGGTCGTAGATAGTGTCACATACACGTTCTTCGAGATTAGTGGCATGCGCGCTGTGCCATCTAATTGCTTCTGGATGATGATTTGATCAATTGGCACTGGATTTGATGGATAGCGTATGCCTTGTGCTATCTGTGGAAAAGCACTAGTTAACTGAAACTGTGAAGTATTTCCTACTTTGTGCCAACTTTGCATAGAGTATAATAAAAGACAACTGCAATAATAACGACTCTGACAATTCCCATAAAGCGCTGTGCATACTGGATTCGAGGAGATTTTCCTCGACTGACGTGCTGTTAGTCATGATGATAGCCGTTTGGCTTCTCGAGGAAGATGGACACATGACAGCTGGCACCATATAAAGTTTAGCGCCATCTGATGTTTTGAGCATGGCGCCAACATTAAATGGCGCATGGTAAAATTTTATATATTTTGAGCTTCTACAAGACCCCCTTCCAGGTTTTCAAATTTTAAAAATTTTGAAACTTGAAATACTTTGAATAAGAAGCGGTCCTGCGTGATTGGCGCCTGATAGAATCTCAACTGATCCCGAGTTTTGTGCGTGATTGGCGCGGCTGTTACGAATAGTTTTTAAGGCTATAAATAGCAAACTGAAAGGAGAGAGAGTTCTTCTCGGAATTTTTTACTCTCGAACTCTCTTTGTCGTCTTCTTCTCCTCAAATCGATCGAATGGTGCCCAAGTGATCTGCCACCGAGAAGGAAAAGAAGGTAATCGGAGCTACATCGCGTGTACCTTCGTTGATAGTGCCGCAGCATGTCGTACCATCGGCAAGAGGCGAGGAAGCAAACCCTGCTCTTGAGGTGAGAAACCCATCAGAGAAGACAAACAGAACGCTCATGCCATTCGCGTGTAGCACAATCAAGGCCAACGTCAACTTCCTCTTTCAGTACACTAGTCGGCGCTTGTGCTATCCCCAAAACATGCCACCTCTTTTAGAGTGTTGGCTAAAACCTGATCATTTATTGCACATTCTCAGTACATCATGCGCTATATGCCATAATACGCATATTGCCATGCTGCTCAAATCACATCAGTTAGGATGCATGCACAATTCATTTAGTTATCCAATGTCATAAGCCAACTGTGAACTGAACTGAGAACTGTTGTAATTATCTGCACGAATCAAAATTTAAATGTGTGCGCCATTTAGAGACTAACATTCCGTCATAATTTTTTTATAAGAATGATTCAAACTTTTGTTTCCTTTTGCCTTTCCACAGCGTCTATGGTGACGCCAAAAGCTGAGGTCACGATCAAAGAGGAAGTGACATCTCCTTTCATCAAAGAGGAACCGATGACGATTAAAGAGGAAATAATTCCTAAAGTCAAAATTCTTGTAAAGGAAGAACCGGCTTCAGAAGGCATTGGTACCAGGAGCTTCAATCACCCAGCTCCTATGGATGACCTTGACCAGTTAGGGCCTTCCTATGCACGTTGGTTGAGTGAGTGGTACTTGTCTCAGCATGGCCATCCTCGGGCAAACAAATAAAACATCTTTTTTCTCTTCAATGTTTCCGACTTTGATGTAGTTTTTTATATGTTCTAAGATGTAGTTTGTTTTCTTTTCTTTGCAAATGTAGTCCTTTACTCCTTTTTATGAAGAAAGAAATAAAGAACCCTTCTGTTTGCTCATTTGCTGCGATGTTATCTTTCTGAAGCAACATTTATCAATGATGGGTCGCTTAATACAGACAATAGAATTTTTAAAGGTAATGTAACAAGTCGTTGATGTAGATAATAGAATTCAAAGGTAATATGGATGTGAATTCACATATCTGTTGTTTATCCTTGGATCATCTTGGACTCAAGAATAGGATATCTCTTAAAATAGCTGGGTTTCAAAAGATGATGCTTGCAATGATATGGTAGATGGTTTAATCCATTGAGGATGTATCATAAGATCTGGGTAGACTCTACTGGAAATTTTTGAGGATTGGTGATTTTATTTACGGATGAGTAAATAAAAGATAATAATTCGAAGATTTGAGGTATATATAATATTTGTCAGAAAATATAGTACACACTTTCAAACATGGTACTTCTTCAGGAATTTGCCATTAATAGGCATCATAGCGATTCGGACGTCCATCCCAGACATTTGATAAGCTTCGTTTGAGAAAACTTTGCTTAGAACGTAGGGACCTTTCCACTTTGGCTCGAACTTGCCCTTGCTCATATATATCATAGTCATAGGACGTCTGACAGTAAGGACCAGCTCGCCTTTTTGAAATGCTCGTACTTTGACTTTACGATTGAAGGCTTTTGAGATACGGGGTTGATATAGCTCGATGTTTTGTTGAGCTAGTAGCTGCTTCTCGTCGAGTGCTTTAAGCTCCTGAAGTCGAAGACGATCATTATTTTCTATTGTGACTTTATTGGCAATATCTATTCTCAGTGACATAATTTGAATTTACAGTGGTAGGACAACCTCGCATCCGTACACCAGAGAGAAAGGTGTGCAGCCAGTCGGAGTATGTACGATAATACGGTAGGCCCATAAATATTCTCCAAGTTTTTTGCTCCAGTTCTGTTTATTGGTAGAAACGAACTTCTTGAGAAGCTTGATGATTATTTTGATGAATGCTTCAGCCAAACCGTTAGCTGCAGGATTATAAGCCGTCGAAGCAATATCATTGATTCGATTGTCATCACAGAATTGAGTGAATTTATGACAGACGAATTGAGGCCCATTGTCATGGATAATCCGTCGAGGAACACAAAATTGATAGATTACAAGATGCTTGATGAAGTTAATGACACTACTTGTCTTAACTTCTGCTAAGGGTATAGTTTCTGTCTATTTTGAGAAGTAATCGGTTATAGCTAATACAAACCGATATCCTCGAAATGATGGCAGATTGATAGGACCAATGACATCCATGCCCCAAGCTTCAAAGGGCCAGGATGCTGCAGTGGGATGCAGGAATTCTGATGGTTGATGGATGAAATTTGCATGGATCTGACATGCTCGACATTTTCTCGTATATTCAATCGCATCTGTTACCATGGTGGGCCAATAATATCCCATACGTCGGATACGATCATGTAGCTTAGGACCAGGCTGATGTGTACCATAGACACCATCGTGAGCTTTATGTAGTATATTTTTTGCTTCATCTCCTGCAAGACAACGTAGGAGCATACCGTCAAATGATTGTCGGTAGAGTGTTTTGTAGGTGTGATTGTAATAAAATTGAAGCGACCGCCGACGAATTATCATTTCTTCTTTGGGATCTTCAGGTAAGATGTCATGTACCACGAAGTCGATGAAAGGAGCCCCCCAATCTTCGCTAGTAGTACAAATCTCGACTGAATTACTGGATTCAAGATACAGATTATTTTTAATGCATAATAATTCCCTGATAGTGATGACGATCAGCTGTTGTCTTTTTATAGGAATCACTAATACTGCGGCTAGATTAGCAAGTGCATCAGCTTCTGTGTTAAATGCTCGACGTACATGTTCAATGAAGAAACTTTTGAATGATGAGGCCAATTTGACTACTGCTTCTTGATATAGGATGAGGTCTTGATGCCGAACTTCATACGTCATACGTACCTCTAATCTGGTTGACAATCAGTTTAGAGTCTCTGTATACTTTAAAATACTCGATATCCAATTGTTTAGCTAATTAGAGACCGATGGGTCGAGCATTGTATTCAACAATATTGTTGGAACATGGCTCGTCCAGGTAATAGGCTCTTTGAATAGCTAGCCCTTCTGGTGATACAAGGACGATTCTAACTCCATTGATAATGATACCATTGGGTCCAATTCTAGATGCACCATCAAAGAATAGACGCCAAACAAGTATTCCTTCTGAAGTCATGTTAGATTCCAGAGTTTCATCAAGAATTTTGTCATAGAGTTTAGAAGTCTCAGGGAGTGGAAGAGCAGCCAAGAAGTCGGCTAGGGCTTGACCCTTAATACTTTTGTGGGACATACACCATGTCATATTGTGCTAGCAATATAGCCCATATAGCTAGTCTGGAATTGAGTGCACTGGGCTTATTTATCAAAACCCGTAGAGGATTGACTATGGAGATGACATGAATGGTCTGGCCAGTGATGTAATGCCGCATTTTCTGGACAGTGAACATTAAGGCTAGACATTATTTTTTCATCGGGCTGTATCGATGTTCAGTGTCGATCATTTTACGACTGAGATAGTAAATTTCTTGTTCATGACCCTCCTTATTTTTCTGGGCTAGTAGGGCACCCAGGGAATGATCTATTGCTCGAACATACAATAGGAAGGATATTCCTACGATTTGAGGAACTGGGATAGGAGGGTTCATCAAGTACCACTTTATGTCTTCAAATGCTTGTTGGCATTCGTCAGTCCAAATGAAAGATACACCTTTCTTTATCAATTGAGTGAACGGTCTGCAGCATCCAGAGAGATTTGAGATGAATCTTCTGATGTACGAAAGTCGACCCTGGAATCCTCGTAGCTCTTTTAGGTTGCGTGGAGAACGCATCTCTTGAATGGCTTTGACTTTTTCGAGATCAACGTGTATACCCTTAGAGGTAATAACGAATCTGAGGAATTTGCCACTAGAGACTCCTAGGAATAACTTGGTGGGATTCATCTTGAGTTGATGCTGGCACATTAGATCGAAGATAGTTCTTAAGTCTTGCATGTGATATTCCTTTAGATGACTTTTGACAGCAATATCGTCAACATAGCATTCGACTATCTTTCGTAAATATTCTCGAAAGATGGTGCTCATGGCCCGCTGATAGGTTGCACCAGTGTTTTTAAGACCAAATGGCGTGGCTGTGAAAGAGTAGACTCCTAGAAGAGTGCAAAAAGAGATATGTTTTCATTTTTGGGATTTATCCTAATCTGATTATATCCGGAGAATCCGTCCATGAAAGACATTCGTTCCAATCCACACGTATTGTCGATCATGACATCAGTGATCAGAAGAAGAAACTCATCTTTGGGACAAGCTTCATTAAGGTCCCTAAAGTTGACGCAGACTTGATCTTTTCTTGTTTTCTTCATAACTGGGATGATTTTAGCCATCCAGTCCGAATATTGTCTGACAAAGCCACAAACGATGAGCTTCTTGACTTCAGCTTCTATGGCATCCATCATATCAGGTCAGAATCGACATTGTTATTGTTTGACCGGTCTAGCATTTGGCAGAATATTGAGTAGGGGTGAGTATTCGGTTTATTCGGTTCCAACCGAACGGAATAACCGAAAACTGAATTGGACCGATATCGAAACCGATCCGAATTGGTCAACAACCGAACCGAACCGAATTAAATTGGTTCAATTTTCGGTTTATTCGGTTTTTGGGTTTATTTGTGTTTTTTTGTTAATATATTAATAACTAAATATATCTAGATATATTTATTATATACCTATAATATATATATAGGTATTAATTATATATATATATATATATATATATATATATATATATATATATATATATATATATATATATATAAACTAAATTTTCTTATTCGATTTTTGGTTTTGGATCGAAACAGAAACCCAAAATTGAAACCAAAACCGAATAAGAAAATTTAGTATTTTCAAAACCGAAACCGGACCGATTTTTTTAAAACCGAACCGACCGAATCTCTTATTCGGTTCGATTTGGTTCGGTTTTCGGTTCAAAACCGAATAATGCTCACCCTAATATTGAGTTTGTGGATAGCGATCCGAGGATCTAACCCTGGCATATCTTCATAGCTCCAGGCAAATACGTCAATATATTCTTTGACGAGCTGGATCAGTTATTGTTTATCTGCTTCCGAATTTGCTAATAAAAATTGGCCTTGTAGAAGCTTCATCTCCGACGTCGGTCTAGACTAGTTGATCCTCAGTAGGTAGTTTACATTGTTCAAAGCAGAGTTCCCATTGAGTATCCATCCTTTGTGTCCAAGGATCAGTTTCAAGGGTTTCAATAAAATCATCATCGTCCTCTGAAAACACAGCAGTCACCATATTGGAAAATAGAGTCACTCGATGGACGTGCCCTATGCTGGTGTCTGAATCCCATGACGTAGAGTCAGAAGAGTTAGATCGCTCTTCTTTATCGGACTCAGAAACATCTGGGGTTAAGATTGGTGAAGAATAACCTAACCCATGCTTTGTTTTGTTGTAATATTTCAACGACTTTCCTTTTGGGGCAGGTATATGAATCTACCTTTACCACCATTGAAGGCCAATTTGAAATTATAGCCCATCTTTTGGATGATGTTCTTAGATTGTTCACTATAACAACGTAGTTGAGGATGCCCGCTATCATTATTTTTAGAGTTGCTATCGGATGTAGCCTTTTGATTTAATCCTTTGCTGAAGATGATAGGATGCTCATCTTTCTTCCGAAAAGAAACTAGAAAGAATGAGTTTTACACTGATTCGAGTGATACTTCATTTCGGACACGTTGAACTGCTCCTAAGGTAAGGGGTTCAAAGTTATCCAGGATTTCTAGATAACATTGCGTGTAACAATTGACATCAATATACTGCAAAGGAGATGCTACTTTATTAATACTTGCATCAATATTTACAATAGAGTTTTAAACCTTAACCGATGGCTTGCCAAGATTAATAACAAGAGGAGGAGAAGTAGAAGGCTTATTACTACGAAAGTTGATAACAAGAGGATCAGAAGAGGTGAGCTCTCAATGCTTCATCTTTTCAGCAGGAGGATGCTTGGTAGAAAGAGAGAGATTAATGGTCAACGTCTGGGAAGACGAGGGACGAGAAGTGCATCCCTTGACTGGAATCACCAGAACCTCATCCGGGCTCTCTTTCCGGTCTTCTTCGGTGTCCATAGCCAGTATGACTTTCATGAACTCTTCTTTATACATTTGAAAATCTGTATAATATGCCTCGATGCCTCGGAAGGAATTAAGATCAGCTACTTCCTTTCGTATTTCTCCATTATCATCAACATATTTAAAGCATTGTTGGAGAGTAGATGGCACGATGTTATGTTCATGCAACCATGTCTTTCTAACAATACGATGTAGGAGACGTGATTGTCAATCACATAGAAGGTGACTTTCGTACGAAGATTGCCAATTTGGACTTTGAGGCGAATCTTTTCCAGCAGTTCACTTCTTCCAGAATTCGTGATTGTTGTAGAAAGATTATGGACTGGGATTTAAGTGCATCCAACAAAGTTTTTGGCATAATATTGAGCGCAGATCCTGGGTCAACTAGAATAAGATCGACCTTCATTATATCGACATACCCCGTATAGTAGAGAGGTCGGTCATGTCGATTGTCCTCCAGAAGCATATCATCTTGAGTGAAAGTGATATTAGGAATTAGTTCCATCACACTACGATAGTGAGAACATGCCGCGGGTTCCTCGTATGGTTTTTTGAGATATGCTAGACAGGCATCGGCTTGCATCAAAGCCTCACTTAATATTTTTCGAGTTTTCTTTGAGAGGCGCAGGAGTTTGAAAATCGGTAATCTTACCGGAGTATTGGCTAATTGAGCCATATGTCAAAATTATATGGCTTTTTTCTTCAAACTTTTATCAAAGCGAGCCGGCTGTTTGCCTTTGTCAGCTACTGTTGGTTTGGGAGGAATAGGTCCCGCTTGGGGCGATAATGCCGAAGGAATATTGGAAATAGGAAGAGAAGATGTCGGTGGGGTAGGAAACAAAAAGAGGAGTGACAATATTTTTCTGTCCCTCTGGATAGTCTCTGAGATAGAGTCTCCCAAATCTTGTACCAGTCATAGCTTCTTCTTCAGGGACAGGTAAGAAAGAAACCATATTGCAACCCTTCATTCGTGTCTTGCTCCTGGAAGACTTTTTTTGGAGAGATGGATGATCTATCCAGAATCCTAAGCCGACACGGGACTGGTTGTCCTGATATAACCACCATTTTTCTAAAATAAGGGTAATTTTAAACTTTTGTAAAATTTATCATTAAATAATAGGATATAAATCATGTTAATGATTTATGGTGATTTTTAATTATTTTAATACTATTTAATTTAGTGTATTGTGATTTTATCATTTGCTAGTGAAACCTTAGAACAACTTGGCCTAGAAACTAACCATGACCATGGAGACCAAGCTAATATAATTAGATTAGTAAATAGACTCTAATCTAGCTAGGAATAACTTAGAACCTAATTAAAGAATAGAAACAAGGTGCTAGTTTGGGCCTTTAGCAAAGGGGGCTTGATTTGACAACTTAGAAAGGCCTTTAGGATATTGTGACTTGACCAAACCCAAGACCACACCCTCATGGCCGGCCATAGCAGCCTAGAGCAGCCCCTTATGCTATTTAAAGCATCATGAGCCCCCTTCTTTCTTACTTTCATTGAAACCCTAACCCTAGTTTTGGTGTTCTTCTCCAAATTCCTCCATCTCTCAATTTAACTCCAAATTCACCCGAACCAATTGCAATCTCTACCTCTTGAAGAGAGGAAGCCCCTATTGGCTAGCTAGGAAGGATTTAGAGAAATTTGGCCATTGGAGCTTGGTGGGAGATCTATTCTAGGATTTACATTGGGATTCTAACTCCCAATTGGTAAGAACATCTAAACCTCTTCTAATTTATGTTTTCTTTTCACAGATGCATTCATCTAGGGTTCCTCCAGCATTAGGTTAAGTTTGGTTCGAATTCGAACTCATTTACGGTCCGTATTGCTAGAGTATCGGATACGTATCTCAAGTGTTCGATGAAATGTCCCATAGGATGTTTTGATCACCAAATTCTGATGTAATTACGTTTCTGGGTAGTTAATATACTTTGGATTGCATTTGTGTTTGGCTGAGTTGGAATCGAGGTGGTTTGATGGTGTTTTATGGACACAGGGACACGCGACAAAGGAATACACTGGCTACAATAGTTCTCCTGCTACTGGGGCCCTGTCCTCACTCGACACACCATGTTTTCTCATCCTAGCCATGTTTTTGGGGTAGGGCAATGACTGGCAGTGGGTCTGAGACTTGTGGCTTTAAACCATAGCAAGTCGAGCTGTGGCATTAGCCACAGATTTTTCTTTGTATAGTAGGATATACACTGCTGCACATATTCTCTGTTACACTTTACATTGCACATGCATGTTTGACACTTGTACACTTGCATCACTCTTTGACACTTGATTCACAGACACTTATACACTTGCTTTGCTTCGACACCACTTGACACTCAATCGACATTTGATACTGCTGCACTGTTCATTCACACACTCTTCACTTTGCACTGATCACTTGCATACTTTGTATTACTCATTTGACACAGTTGCGCTCTTCCTTACATTCCACTACACACTTGCTTCACTGCTACATTCACTCTTTGACACATTGCACTCTTTACTTTGTCTGTACACTTCATTAGCATGATGTACCTTGCTCAGTCGAGCCCCATACTATTGTTCACTGCACAGTTGACACCTTGTCCTGCATCCTTGAAGGTACATTTAAACATTTGATGATGCCCTGTCCATACTCACTGATCAGTCCTAATTTTAGTGTTTCAGTCTTCCTTTATGCTATGTTCAGTCTTGGTTCTTTAGTATCAGTTCATGAGGATCTCAACCCTTAGTTATATGATTCAGTTTCCATCATCTTAAGCTTTATTCCATCTCAAAGTCGTTGATTGTTCAGTCCAGTTGAACAATTTGACCAGTCCTATTGTTATAATATTCAGATAATGATGTACCAGTCTCTCTTTAGTTGTCACCCTCACTTTTCCCAGTTAGGGGTAAAATGGTAATTTTCTATTTTATAACATTTTTGGAAATTTTATTTCATGAATATTAATATTTAATTATTATAGGAGTCGGGTTCGAATTTTATCGCATTCCGAGTTAATTCGGGACCCCGGGAAAATTCGACTTGAGTCGTAATAAGCATGTTAATTAACCATGGCCCACCACACTAAACTTTTAGGTTTAGGAATTTGGACTAGTGCCCCATGAGTAATTAACTTTAATTATAATTTTTATTTAATTTTAGCAATTTCCAAAACCAATTTTGGGATTTAACTTAGCCTAGAAGCAAGGGAGGGGCAAACTTGTAATTACAAGTGCTCCTACCCCAAGCTCCCATGGCCGGCCACATAAGGCCACCCCCTCCACCTTTTTTACTTCACCGCCAAGTTAAATCTCTCCCTCTTCATTCATTTCTTCCCACTCCTTCTTTTTCTTCCAAACCTACACATAGGTACATCATTAACTCTCATTTATTTCTCTTTTTGCATTCATTCCTTCACATAAATTACAGAGGGATCATTCTCTACAAGTTGACCCTAGATTTGGTAGGTTTCCCTAAAATCTAGTTTAAGGATTATTAATGGATTTATCCTTTTAGAGTGGTATATATATATATATATATATATATATATATATATATATATATATATATATATATATATATATATATATATATATATATATATATATATATATATATATATATATATATATATATATATATATATATATATATATATATATATATATATATATATAATATATATATACATGTGTATTTGTGTGTGTGGAGAGGGAAGAATGAGAGAGTAGTGGTGTATATGTATATGTGTGTGTTTTTGTCTATGAGTATGTGTGTGTCCATGTGAGAGTGTGTGTCCATGTGTGTGTGTGAGTGTCCATATATATATAGATACATATAAGTGTGTGTGTGTCTATATATATATATATATATATATATATATATATATATATATATATATATATATATATTTTATATATATTATATATATATATATATATATATATATTATATATATATATATGTATACATTTATATATATATATATATATATATATATATATATATATATATATATATATATATATATATATATATATATATATATATATGTATACATTTATATATATATAGATATGTATAGATATATATATATATATATATATATATATATATATATATATATATATATATATATATATATATATATATATAGATATGTAAAAAAAAAAATATATATATATATATATATAGATATGTATAGATATATATATATATATATATAGATATGTATAGATATGTATAGATATATATATATATATATATATATATATATATATATATATATATATATATATATATATATATATATGTGTGTGTGTGTGTGTGGTCATGTGTATATATGTGTGTGTATTGTATGTGTAGAGAGGGAAGGGAATGAGGAAATGTATGTGAGTGATATATATATAATTATATTAGAGAGATTGAGAGATAGAATAGAGAATATAGAGAAGGAATTAGAGGGGGAAAGAGTAAGAGAATAGAGGGAAATTGGAGAGGAGAAGAAGGGAGAAAGGGGAAGTGCTCAGCAGCAGCTAGGGGGGGCCAGGGGGCTGCTGCCCCCCCCAAACAGCAGCAGCAGCAACAGCAGAATCAGCAGCTGTAGTAGGAGCATTAGCAGCAATAGGGAGCAGCAGTAACACCCCCAAACCACCACCCTTTTAGCCCCTAAGACCCACACTATATACCCATATTTATATATACATATATACACCCTATTTATTAGCTATATAAACACCTATTTAGCCCTCTTAAATAACCCCCAAAACTTGTCCCAAGAGAGTGTGGAAAGAGTGTTTGAATGAGTGAGTGAAGGGTTGAATTAGAATTAGTGAGGAGGGATTTTGAGTTCCGTGATTCGGAACGCGTCGAAACTTGGAAGGGACTTAGCAAATGTGGTTTAGATTTTGTGGGTATGCTTCGGAGTTGGAATCGGGGTTGCGTGTGTGCTTGGGGAGACGGTATCGCACCGTACCATTCCGTATCTTAAAATATTCATGATAACGGGTAAACGGGCGATACGGACCGTAAGATGGACTGGATGTCCACTTACCCTAGAAAACTTGGTAGGTAATGGTTGTATAGGCTAGTACCCTACTACCCTAGGAAGCACGGAGTGGAATTCCTAAGGGAAGGCCACTTGGCGTCGAGTTAGAACGGTTTAAGGGTAAACGTTAAAGGGTAATCGGGTAAATTCAAGATACGGAGTTCGGGTAGTCGGATTGACTTGAAACTTTGGTGACTTGTTGGGTACGCCCTACAAATGTCATATTTGAGCCGATTTTGGCTCGGTTGACATAGAGTTGACTTTGTACCCAAAAGTCAACCGTAAGTCAACACTGTCTAGATTTGACCCAATCCAAACCAGAGTTGACCAGTTGACCAAAAGTCAACTGTTGGTCAACATTTGACCAGTTTGACCTAGAGTTGACCTAGAGTTGACCAGAGTTGACCAGGGTTGACCATTGACCGAAAGTCAACTGTAGGCCAACTCTTGACCCCGTTTGACCTTCTTCGACTTGTTTTGACCTGTGATGACTGGTATGACCTAGGGTTGACTTGACTTAGATTGACTTGATATAACTTGACTTGACCTAGATTGACTTGACAGGACTTAGTGTGACTCAGTGAGACCTAGTTTGACCTAGATTTTATATCATTCATTGTGAATCATTCTTAAACTTGTTTAAACCTAAATTAACATACATAATCTCATCTTTAGGTTTCTGATTACCGCTCTGAGCATTGATATACCCTATAGCTCGGGACAGCAGGCGAGTACATTTACTGATAGTTTTCACTGTCTTGATATCTGCTATATCCGATTCAGTCTAGTGTCTTACTTGATTCTCAGTCACGATAGTTCACGGACTAGTACACGTTGGATCATGACATGAGATATTGTTTCTAGATTTCTGGGTTTATTGGTACACTTCCTGTCTTGTTCCCTGTACTTGTATAGACACCAATTTCTAAGGGGATTTGCTACCCTCTTACGGAATCACGTACCATGATGTGTCATGTCCAGATCTATTGTACTATTCGGGGATGGAGAATTATTAGGGGCTATATGATCCAAGCCACCCTGTTACTATTTATGTGCTCGTGCCACTCTTCCCTCACGAAGGGTGTAGCGAGATCCTTTTGCCTTGTGCTCGTTATCCAGGTTGGCCGGCATGACTTTTCGTTTTGGTCACCTCGGATTGTCGGGCCAAGTGGATAGCCTGTCCTGTCACTTATCCCAAGCTGATCACATATCGCTCTAATAATTCAAGTCACTTTTTATATTTACTTTATCTTATCGTATATCCTGTTCTGTTCTACATTCAGTATTTCCTTTCCATGCCTGATATACAGTTACTCACATGCTCTACATGCCTTTACATTGTACCTTGATTGGAGACTAAGTTCTGCTCGGGAACAGAGTTACAACCCCGGTCCTTGTTTGGTTTAAGGGTTGTAACTCGGCTTTCGAACTGTCTCTTATAGAATTTGTCAATTCACATGGAACGGCTGTTAGTGCTTGTACTTGCTCATTTTCCTGACAGGATACCGTTATGATATGTTACAGATGATTCTGAGGCGGACTGCTCGACCTATTAAGGGCTCGAGTTAGATGGAGTAGTCCAGGACCGTGGCCTTATAGTAGAGCCACTAGATTTTGTACTCCCGGAGTAGTGTAGATTAGCTAGGTTTGACTGGACTGCGATCCTGCTAGCTTTATCAGACTGTAGTTTCTATAATACATTTTGAGATCCTGTGATATTGTATATATCTGGACTTGTATTGGACTCTGGACTTGCTTACTCTTTCATCTATCATATGTTCTCTTTCTGAGCTATCTACCTTAGTTTTATTCTGTGATTGAGACTGTATTGATATGTCACCTCCATTCGGAGAGTATATACTGCACAGGTACCTTTATACTGTTAGTCGGAGTATTTACAGACGTTATATACAGCATTCTACTGCCGATACTGCGGCGTAGGCTGGACGTACCTACGTCCTCGTGCCCCTCATAAGGGTGCAGGTCGTGACACATTTTTGTGGTGGCCCACGCAGGTCCTGTGCGCAATTAGTACGATCTCGTAATGGTGCTCGACTTAGAGTACTAATTACAAGCCTGCAATTAGGACGTAGGACCTAGGACATGATAAGAGTTTCTCAATCACACCTAGAAAATTTCTGATCTTTGATTATCATGATTATTCACCTTGTATTAAATTAACTGTCCTTCTTTGATAATCTACTCATGTGCCATATTGATCTCTTGTTTCAATTCGTCTCCAGGATGACGAAGACGCACCCGCAGGCCACTGGATCGAGTAGCTTGCCCGAGAGATCTGATCAGGCTGAGGAGGAGGTTCACGAGACTGCCTCCAGTGATTCCAATATCCCAGAGGCCCTGGCAGTTGCACAGGGAGGTCTACCACCTCCACCCCAGAGGGTTACGGTCGTTGTTCCAGAGATACTCCCGCCATCACCACCGATACCGACGGATACACATCATATGTTCCTTCTCCTTCAGCAGATGATGGAGACACAGCGGGCCCAGGCAGAGGCGTCACAGCGCCAGTCGGAGGCATCACACAGTCAGATCGAGATGCTGAGACAGAGTATGGAGAACTCGCATCAGCTTGTACTGGCAGCAGTGGAGAGAGTGGCACCGGGTACGGTATAGGGCCCTACCGGCCAGCAGTCGTACCAACAGCAGTCCAGGCCGGGGACAGTATTAGACTTTAGAAAGATGAGCTCTAGGGACTTCACGGGCACAGAGGGCATCCTTTATGCAGACGACTAGCTAGAGGATGTGCAGCGGAGCATGGAGCTGGCAGAGCTTCCTAGAGCACTTTGGGTTTCGGCCGCAGCCAGCTGATTTATCGACATTGCGCTGACATGGTACCGCACAGATCCTCGTGCGTCGGTGAGAGGGCTGACATGGGAGAACTTTCGGAGGCTCTTCAAGGAGAAGTTCTTTCCGGACGTGGCTCTTACAGCGTTGGAGGGCCAGTTCGTGGGTCTAGTGCAGTGGAACTCGTCGGTGGACGAGTATGCAGCTGAGTTCTTCCGCCTTAGCAGGTTTACTCTCGATATGATCCAGGATAAGGGGCAGAAGTTTCGTAAGTTCCACAGGGGACTTATTCATGCAGTGCACACCTGCACCTTGGGTCACCGTAATGCGACGTTCGATCAGATATTGATGGACGCGCAGATTACAGAAGAAGACTTTGGCCTCAAGCCGAAGAGGAGCAGAGATACTATGGAGGCGAGTTCCAGTGTGGGACCGGCCAAGCACCCCCACTTTCAGCATCAGCAGAGGCCATTTCAGCAGCAGCAGCCTTTGTTGCAGATTCAGCAGGCACCGGTGCGTGCCCAGCAACACCAGGGACAGGGCCAGAGACCGGCTACTCCGTGCGGCTTCTGCGGGAAGTCGGGGCACACCAGGGAGGCATACAGGAAGAGGTTGGGCGTCTGTCTCTACTGTGGGGCGCCCGATCACCAGCTGAGGGATTGCCGCTTTCGCGGAGTCCGAGGAGGCCATGACAGAGCGCAGCCGGCTAGAGGACCAGCAGTTCAGCAGAGGGGTCCTCCACTTCAGACCCAGCAGCAGCGTTTTGTTCAGCACCAGAAGGGAGCACCCGGAGCCAGGGTGTTCGCTTTGGCAGCAAAGAAGGAGGTAGAGCCCATAGGAGATGTTGTAGCAGGTCATGTTCTCCTAGATTCCTTCCCTGCTTTTGCCTTGTTTGATTCTGGGGTGACCCATAGTTTTGTGTCTGTTTCTTTTGCTCTGAGACACAATATTATTGCTGAATATATGGGTAGGACTTGCAAGATTATGACCGGGGGAGACATTATCCTGGTTAATAATATTTGCAAGGGACGGAGAGTCACTCTGAGAGGCCGGGACTTGAGTGCGTGTCTGCTCGTAATGCCCCTACCGAGGTACGATATGGTACTCGGTATGGATTGGTTGAGCATGCACCATGCTAGCATTGATTGTAGAGGAGGCAGAGTTCTTTTTAGGATGTCGGGAGAGCCAGAGATCGAGTTTGCTCGAGGAGCCGCGGAGCCGGAGGCTGGATTCTGTGGAGCTTTGTTGGCGGGGTAGGATTTGCCACATCCGTTGATAGCTGAGTTCTCGGATGTTTTTCCCGAGGAGTTGCCGGGGATGCCGCCAGACAAGACATTGAGTTCACTATAGACTTGGTGCCGGGCGTCGAGTCCATTTTACAGCATGTCTATAGGGTGAACAACAGCGAGTTGATAGAGCTGAAAAAGCAAGTCGACGAGCTGCATGACAAGGGGTTCATCAGATCCAGTTCTTCGTCCTGGGAAGCGCCAGTCCTTTTTGTGCTGAAAAAGGATGGTACGTCCTGCATGTGCATTAATTACCGGGCGCTCAACAACCTCACTATCAAGAATAGGTACCCTTTGCCGAGGATCGACGACTTGTTCGATCAGCTGAGTGGGGCAAAGGTCTTTTCGAAGATAGACATGAGGTTCGGGTATCACTAGCTGAAGGTGAGGAGGGATGGCATTCCTAAGACGACATTTCGGACTCGGTACGGCCAGTACAAGTTTACAGTGATGCCATTTGGATTGGCCAATGCTCCCGCGGTGTTCATGAACTTGATGAACAAGATATTCCATCAGTACCTTAACAAGTTCATGGTGGTCTTCATAGACGAGGTCTTGATCTATTCGAAGACGCAGGAGGAGTATGAGGAGCACTTGAGAGTTGTGTTAGAGACTCTGAGGAGGGAGCAACTCTACGGGAAGCTTTCGAAGTGTGAGTTCTTCTTAGACCAGGTGGAGTTCTTAGGTCATGTTGTGACCGAGCACGGGATTTCAGTGGACCAGAGGAAGATTTCGGCAGTGGAGTCTTGGTCTACGCCCAGTTCAGTTGCCGAGGTTCAGAGCTTTCTGGGTTTGGCTGGCTATTACCAAAAGTTCGTCCAGGACTTCTCGCGGATTGCAGAGCCGATGACTAGACTCACCAGGAAGGACGTGGAGTTCGTCTGGACTATTGAGTGTCAGGCTGCATTCGATGAGCTGAAGAGGAGGTTGACTTCAGCTCCGATCTTGACTTTGCCATCTGGGTCAGGTGGGTTCTCGATCTTCAGCGATGCTTCCGGGAAGGGTTTAGGGTGTGTTCTTCAGCAGCACGAGAAGGTGATTGTCTATGCATCCAGGTAGTTGCATCCTCATGAGAAGAACTATCCTACTTATGATCTGGAGTTCGCCGCGGTTATATTTGCTTTGAAGTTATAGAAGCATTACCTGTACGGAGAGCGAGTTGAGATCTTCACAGATCACAAGAGGTTGAAGTACGTGTTCACTCAGAAGGAGTTGAACATGCGGCAGAGTCGGTGGTTAGAGCTAATAAAGGACTTCGATATATCCTTGCAGTACCATCCAGGGAAGGCCAACGTAGTTGCAGATGTCTTGAGCAAGTATCCAGTTGCTATGTTCTTGACGACATATCGTCATTTGTTGGCCGACCTGGATAGTTTGGGTATCGAGATCATCATTCCGGGTGTAGAGATCTAGATGTGGGGTTTATAGATTCAGTCTGAGCTGATGGATAGAGTCAGGTCAGTGCAGTATGATGATGTTGCCCTAAGGAGCATCAGGGAGCAGGTGAGGACGGGCTTGCTTGACGATTTCTCTGTAGTCGAAGATGGGTCATTGCGGCACGGTACTAGGCTGTGCGTTCCGCGTAGAGAGCTTCGGGAGGAGGTTCTTCAGGAGGCGCATCGCTCTCAGTATTCTATGCATCCTGGGGCCAACAAGATGTATAAGGACCTGAGAGAGCACGTATGGTGGTATGGCATGAAGCACGAGGTAGCTCAGTTTGTATCTCGTTGCCTTGTGCGTCAGCAGGTGAAGGCCGAGAGACAAAGACCAGGTGGATTGCTACAGCCGCTACCCATTCCCGAGTGGAAGTGGGAGCACATCACCATAGACTTTGTATCTAGACTTCTACGATTGCCAGGAGGGAAGGACGCGGTTTGGGTCATAGTTGATAGATTGACCAAATCGGCCCACTTTTTGCTTTTCAAAGTGGGTTTGTCTACGGAGAGGCTGGCTGAACTGTATGTTCGTCAGATCGTGAGATTGCACGGAGTTCCGATGAGCATAGTTTCAGATCGGGATAGCCGATTCACTTTCCACTTCTTGAGGAGTTTACAGGCTAGCTTGGGCACCTCGCTCAAGTTTAGTACCGCTTATCATCCACAGACAGACGGGCAGTCGGAGAGGACCATCCAGACTTTGGAGGATATGCTTCGCACATGCGTGCTAGATCTCGGGTGTTCTTGGGAGGACCATCTTCACCTGGTAGAGTTTGCTTACAACAACAGCTACCAGGACAGTATAGAGATGTCACCATTTGAGGCTCCATATGGACGGAGATGCCGTACTCCTTTGTCTTAGGACGATGTCGGCGAGCGGGCGCTTCTTGGGCCGGAGATGGTTGTGGATACGGCCGAGAAGGTCAGATTGATTAGAGACAGACTTCGGGTGGCTCAGGATAGGCAGCGACATTGGGCCGATAGTCACCGAAGACCGTTAGAGTTCGAGGTTAGTTTCAGTTCTTGTCGTGTTTATTGTGATTGTTTGTTAGTTGTGTGTTGAGTTTTTGTCTTGTGTCTAGGTTGGTGACATGGTATTTCTGAAAATATCCCCGACACGTGGCATTATTCACTTTGGCGGCGGTGGGAAGCTCAGTCCGTGCTACATCGGACCTTTCACCATCTTAGAGAGGATCGGTGCAGTAGCCTACCGACTGGACTTGCCTACCAGGCTCGAGGAAGTGCACAACGTGTTTCATGTATCGCAGCTGAGGCGGTACGTGGCAGATCCTAGCCATGTATTAGACCATTCAGCGATATAGGTGGGACCTACTCTCAGCTATCCAGAACAGCCGGTGGAGATTCTAGATCGCAGGGAGAAGGTGCTCCGGAACCAGGTCATACCCTTGGTTCGGGTTGTGTGGAGGCATCATTCTCCAGGTGAGTCTACCTGGGAGAGGGAGGATGACATGCGGGAGCGTTTCCCTTATCTTTTCGTGCCCTGAGGTATAAATCTATTTCTTTTGTCTTTCTGTTTGTGATTTCCTGTGCTTGTTGTCTTCAATTTCGAGGACGAAATTTTTTTAAGGTGGATAGACTTGTCACCCTCACTTTTCCAGTTAGGGTAAAATGGTAATTTTCTATTTTATAATATTTTTGGGAATTTTATTTCATGAATATTAATATTTAATTATTATAGGAGTCGGGTTCGAATTTTATCGCATTCCGAGTTAATTCGGGACCCCGGGGAAATTCGACTTGAGTCGTAATTAGCATATTAATTAACCATGGCCCACCACACTAAACTTTTAGGTTTAGGAGTTTGGACTAGTCCTCCATGAGTAATTAAGTTTAATTATGATTTTTATTTAATTTTAGCAATTTCCAAAACCAATTTTGGGATTTAACTTAGCCTAGAAGCAAGGGAGGGGCAAACTTGTAATTACAAGTGCCCCTACCCCAAGCTCCCATGGCCGGCTACATAAGGCCACCCCCTCCACCTTTTTTACTTCACCACCAAGTTAAAATCTCTCCCTCTTCATTCATTTCTTCCCACTCCTTCTTCTTCTTCCAAACCTACACATAGGTACATCATTAACTCTCATTTATTTCTCTTTTTGCATTCATTCCTTCACATAAATTAGAGAGGGGATCATTCTCTACAAGTTGACCCTAGATTTGGTAGGTTCCCCTAAAATCTAGTTTAAGGATTATTTATGGATTTATCCTTTTAGAGTGGTATATAATATATATATATATATATATATATATATATATATATATATATATATATATATATATATATATATATATATATATATATATATATATACATGTGTATTTGTGTGTGTGGAGAGGGAAGAATGAGAGAGTAGTGGTGTATATGTATATGTGTGTGTTTTTGTCTATGAGTATGTGTGTGTCCATGTGAGAGTGTGTGTCCATGTGTGTGTGTGAGTGTCTATATATATATAGATACATATAAGTGTGTGTGTGTCTATATTTTTTTTTTGTGTGTGTCTATATATATATATATATATATATATATATATATATATATATATATATATATATATATATATACATTTATATATATATATATATATATAGATATGTATTGATATATATATATATATGTGTGTGTGTGGTCATGTGTATATATGTGTGTGTATTGTATGTGTAGAGTGGGAAGGGAATGAGGAAATGTATGTGAGTGATATATATATAATTATATTAGAGAGATTGAGAGATAGAATAGATAATATAGAGAAGGAATTAGAGGGGGAAAGAGTAAGAGAATGGAGGGAAATTGGAGAGGAGAAGTGGGGAGAAAGGGGGAGTGCTCAGCAGCAGCTAAGGGGGGCCCAGGGGGCTGCTGCCCCCTCCAAACAGCAGCAGCAGCTGCAGCAGAATCAGCAGCAGCAGTAGGAGCATTAGCAGCAGTAGGGAGCAGTAGTAACACCCCCAAACCACCACCCTTTTAGCCCCTAAGACCCACACTATATACCCATATATATATACATATATACACCCTATTTATTAGCTATATAAACACCTATTTAGCCCTCTAAAATAACCCCCAAAACTTGTCCCAAGAGAGTGTGGAAAGAGTGTTTGAATGAGTGAGTGAAGGGTTGAATTAGAATTAGTGAAGGAGGGATTTTGAGTTCCGTGATTCGGAACGCGTCGAAACTTGGAGGGGACTTAGCAAATGTGGTTTAGATTTTGTGGGTAAGCTTTGGAGTTGGAATCGGGGTTGCGTGTGTGCTTGGGGAGACGGTATCGCACCGTACCATTCCGTATCTTGAAATATTCAAGATAACGGGTAAACGGGCGATACGGACCGTAAGATGGACTGGATGTCCACTTACCCTAGAAAACTTGGTAGGTAATGGTTGTATAGGCTAGTACCCTACTACCCTAGGAAGCACGGAGTGGAATTCCTAAGGGAAGGCCACTTGGCGTCGAGTTAGAACGGTTTAAGGGTAAACGTTAAGGGGTAATCGGGTAAATTCAAGATACGGAGTTCGGGTAGTCGGATTGACTTGAAACTTTGGTGACTTGTTGGGTACGCCCCACAAATGTCATATTTGAGCCGATTTTGGCTCGGTTGACCCAGAGTTGACTTTTTACCCAAAAGTCAACCGCGAGTCAACACTGTCTAGATTTGACCCAATCCAAACCAGAGTTGACCAGTTGACCAAAAGTCAACTGTAGATACATATAAGTGTGTGTGTGTCTATATATATATATTTTTTGTGTGTGTCTATATATATATATACATTTATATATATATAGATATGTATAGATATATATATGTGTGTGTGGTCATGTGTATATATGTGTGTGTATTGTATGTGTAGAGAGGAAAGGGAATGAGGAAATGTATGTAAGTGATATATATATAATTATATTAGAGAGATTGAGAGATAGAATAGATAATATAGAGAAGGAATTAGAGGGGGAAAGAGTAAGAGAATGGAGGGAAATTGGAGAGGAGAAGTGGGGAGAAAGGGAGAGTGCTCAGCAGCAGCTAGGGGGGCCCAGGGGGCTGCTGCCCCCCCAAACAGCAGCAGCAGCTGCAGCAGAATCAGCAGCAGCAGTAGGAGCATTAGCAGCAGTAGGGAGCAGTAGTAACACCCCCAAACCACCACCCTTTTAGCCCCTAAGACCCACACTATATACCCATATATATACATATATACACCCTATTTATTAGCTATATAAACACCTATTTAGCCCTCTAAAATAACCCCCAAAACTTGTCCCAAGAGAGTGTGGAAAGAGTGTTTGAATGAGTGAGTGAAGGGTTGAATTAGAATTAGTGAAGGAGGGATTTTGAGTTCCGTGATTCGGAACGCGTCGAAACTTGGAGGGGACTTAGCAAATGTGGTTTAGATTTTGTGGGTAAGCTTTGGAGTTGGAATCGGGGTTGCGTGTGTGCTTGGGGAGACGGTATCGCACCGTACCATTCCGTATCTTGAAATATTCAAGATAAAGGGTAAACGGGCGATATGGACCGTAAGATGGACTGGATGTCCACTTACCCTAGAAAACTTGGTAGGTAATGGTTGTATAGGCTAGTACCCTACTACCCTAGGAAGCACGGAGTGGAATTCCTAAGGGAAGGCCACTTGGCGTCGAGTTAGAACGGTTTAAGGGTAAACGTTAAGGGGTAATCGGATAAATTCAAGATACGGAGTTCGGGTAGTCGGATTGACTTGAAACTTTGGTGACTTGTTGGGTACGCCCCACAAATGTCATATTTGAGCCGATTTTGGCTCGGTTGACCTAGAGTTGACTTTTTACCCAAAAGTCAACCGTGAGTCAACACTGTCTAGATTTGACCCAATCCAAACCAGAGTTGACCAGTTGACCAAAAGTCAACTGTTAGTCAACATTTGACCAGTTTGACCTATAGTTGACCTAGAGTTGACCAGAGTTGACCAGGGTTGACCAGTTGACCAAAAGTCAACTGTAGGCCAACTCTTGACCCCGTTTGACCTTCTTTGACTTATTTTGACCTATGATAACTGGTATGACCTAGGGTTGACTTGGTCTGACTTAGATTGACTTGATATAACTTGACTTGACCTAGATTGACTTGACATGACTTAGTGTGACTCAGTGAGACCTAGTTTGACCTAGATTTCATATCATTCATTGTGAATCATTCTTAAACTTGTTTAAACCTAAATTAACATACAGAATCTCATCTTTAGGTTTCTGATTACCGCTCTGAGCATTGATATACCCTACAGCTCTGGACAGCAAGCGAGTATATTTACTGAAAGTTTTCATTGTCTTGATATCTGCTATATCCGATTCAGTCGTAGTGTCTTACTTGATTCTCAGTCACAATAGTTTACAGACTAGTACACGTTGGATCATGACATGAGATGTTATTCCTGGATTTCTGGGTATATTGGTACACTTCCTGTCTTGTTCCCTGTACTTGTATAGACACTGATTTCTAAGGGGATTTGTTACCCTCTTACGGAATCACGTGCCATGACGTGTCATGTCCAGATCCATTGTACTATTCGGGGATGGAGAATTATTAGGGGCTATGTGATCCAAGCCACCCTGTCACTATTCATGTGCTCGTGCCACTCTTCCCTCACGAAGGGTGTAGCGAGATCCTTTTGCCTTGAGCTCGTTATCCAGGTTGGCCGGCATGACTTTCCGTTGAGGTTACCGCGGATTGCCGGCCAAGTGGATAGCCTGTCCTGTCACTTATCCCAAGCCGATCACATATCGCTCTAATAATTCAAGTCACTTTTTATATTTACTTTATCTTATCGTATATCCTGTTCTGTTCTACATTCAGTATTTCCTTTCCATGCCTGATATACAGTTACTCACATGCTCTATATGCCTTTACATTGTACCTTGATTGGAGACTAAGTTCTGCTCGGGAGAAGAGTTACAACCCCGATCTTTGTTTGGTTTAAGGGTTGTAACTCGGCTTTCAAACGGTTCCCAAGTCTTCATATATCTTTGTCTTGTAGTTCATTATACTGTCTCTTATAGAATTTGTCAATTCACATGGAACTGCTGTTAGTGCTTGTACTTGCTCATTTTCCTGACAGGATACCGTTATGATATATTACAAATGATTCTGAGGCGGACTGCTCGACCTATTATGGGCTCGAGTTAGATGGAGTAGTCCAGGACCGTGGCCTTATAGTAGAGCCACTAGATTTTGTACTCCTGGAGTAGTGTAGATTAGCTAGGTTTGACTGGACTGCGATCCAGCTAGCTTTATCAGACTGTAGTTTCTATATTATATTTTGAGACCCTGTGATGTTGTATATATCTGGACTTGTATTGGACTCTGGACTTGCTTACTCTTTCATCTATCATATGTTCTCTTTCTGAGCTATCTACCTTAGTTTTATTCTGTGATTGAGACTGTATTGATATATCACCTCTATTCGGAGAGTATATACTGCACAGGTACCTTTATACTGTTAGTCGTAGTATTTACAGACGTTATATACAGCGTTCTACCATCGTTACTGCGGCGTAGGCTGGACGTACCCACGTGCTCGTGCCCCTCATAAGGGTGCGGGTCGTGACATTAGTCAATATCAGCCAAATCCAGATAATGTTATATCCTGCATACTTTTATTAGCATATCTGCATACCTTGGTTCATTGCATGACACAGTGTCCTGCACTGATGTATCTGTAATTACCCTTGATTTCACTACATGTTAGCCACTGCAACTTATTTGTCCAACATCAAGACATGTCCCAGACTTCACTTAGCCACTGTACTATATGCAAGTGCCACTACCAAAATACAGGAAAATAGCGACTGAAAATTAGCGACGGCGTAATCAGTCGCCAATTAGCGACCGACAAGCGACTTACGGGCGACAGATTTTTTCACTTAAATTTTTTATAAGTTTAGCGACGGATCAGCGACCATTTACCGATGGAATATGTCAACCGACTGATTAGCGACAGATATATATGTCGCTAAGCTGCTGCAAACGTCGACATTTTTATGTAGCGACGGCGTAGCGACGGAAAATTTTCGTCGCTAATTTGCTGTAAAAATTCGAAAGTTACTGAAATTTTGAAAATTTCCCAATCTCTCTCTCACTCTTAAAATCCTTCTCTCTCCTCCCCTCTCCCCCCCGACCGGCGATCACCCCCCCGACTGCGGCCCCCTCCGGTGACCCCCCTTCGATGGTCGCCTCCGGCGCCCTCCCCCACTCCGGCCCCCTCCCTCTTCTTCTCCTTCGATCGAACCCCCTCTTCTCCTCCTCTGTGGAGCCCCCCACCTCCGACGACCACCTCCCTCCGGCGTGCTCCCCCACTCCGTCCCCCCTCTTCTCCTCCTTCGAAACCCCGTACACCCTCCCTCTTCTCCTCCTCCGTCGTGCCCCCCTCAGGCGACCCCTTCCTCCGGCGACCAGCCCCTCCGGCGCCCACCTCCGACGTCCCCCTTCTCCGAGATCCTCTCCGTGACCAACCTCTTCAAGGTCTGAAACCCTAAACCCTAATTTGTATTTATTTTTATTTATGCTTTGTTTGTGTTTTCTCAACATGTTCTAGGGTTTCAATTTCAATTTCGTGTTTAAAATTTATCGGTATATTAGTGGGTATAGTAGATAAATAAAAATTTATCAGTATAATAGTTTTAAAAATTTGACGGGACACGGACATGAAATAATTAGGTGTAGTAGTTTTAGATTACTAAGGTAATTGATTGATCAATATGATATATACTTGAGTATCAATTTGATACTTGAGTATCAACGTGATACCTAATTATACTAGGTTTGTTTTATGAGTGAATGTACGTGAGGGGTGCGTCATACCAAGTTATACTAGGTTTCTTTTATGATACCAAGTGATATATAGCATTTTAATTCTTGGTACAGAATCATTCACGTGGATTAGAACAATGAGTCGATACTTTCTTGACCATTCGTGGATGTACAATCGGCAACATGAGAGTATAATTGGCTTGACGGACAATTTCAAGGCGGGCGCCGAACAATTTCTCATATATGCAAGTAGCCATGCAGATTTCATGGACGGAAGGCGCATAAAGTACCATTGTGTCAAATGTAAGAATATAACATTTAGAGAGGTGTCACTCGTGAGAGAGCACCTTTACAAGAAGGATTTTATTCCGAACTGCAACGTGTGGATTAATCAAGGAGAATCTCCGGCTTCGCAATCTTAGTCCTTCTTCAATACCGAGGTGAGAGATTCTACTCTGAGAGATTATTTTGAATATCGGCAACCAACAAACTTGGCACATGAGATGGTATTAGATTTTGCTGTGGCACGTGAGGATCCGAATCCTGATGCAAAGGAGTTCGACGATATGTTCAAGCATGCTGATACTCCGTTATATCTGGGTTGTGATTCTCATTCGGTATTGTCGGTGGTAATGTAGCTGTTGAACCTTAAATCTGATTTTAACTTACCGCAAGAATGCTATGATCGGATAATTCAGCTTGTAAGAGAGTTGTTGCCAAAAGGATCAAATGGTTTGCCTGAAAGCTTCTACAAGTCGAAGATGATGATGCGAAAACTCGGATTGGACTACCAGAAGATAGACTGCTGTCGAAATGGTTGCATGCTATACTACAAGGAGAAAAATGATAAAGACAAATGCATTTTCTGTGACGAGGACCGGTATAAGCCAATCCAGGGCAAAGAAAAATCAATTGCCCGGACGCAATACTCTTGTTGGCCGGTGATTTTGACCCCGTATAATCTACCATCGTAGATGTGCCTGAAAACTCCATACATGTTCCCCACACTTATCATACCCGGTCTAAGAAATCCAAAGAAGAACATCGATATCTACTTGCAACCGATGGTGGACGAGTTGAAACACTTATGGCATTTTGGCGTCCAGACGTTTGATATATCAATGGAGCAGCACTTTCAGATGAGGGCGATGCTCATGTGGACCATCAAGGATTTTCTATCTTACGAGATGTTATCGGGGTAGAGTACTCATAGTATTATGTCATGTCCGATATGCATGGGGAAGAGTAAGGCATTCCGCCTTCAGAATGGAGGAAAGGCGTATTTTTTTATTGCCACCGCCAGTTTCTTCCTTCGTAACATTCGTGGAGAAGGAACAGAGATGACTTCAGGGCTGGTAAACGGAAAGTATCTCTTCTCCCATTGATATTAACGGGAGATATAGTTTGGGAAGAGGTTCAAGATTTACCGATTGTCATGGAAAATCCGGGATCGGGCCATCACATTGAAGGCTTTGGACAATATCACAATTGGACAAAATGAAGTATCTTTTGGGATTTGCCTTATTGGCCGAACAATCTCATAAGAAACAATCTTGATGTCATGCATATTAAAAAAAAATATTTGACAATATATTCAATACTGTGATGGATATTAAGGGAAAAACGAAAGACAGTATTAAAGCAAGAAAGGACTTAGAAATTATTTGCAAGCGTCCAGAGTTGCATCTGTCACAAAGGTCCAATGGTAACTGGGTGAAGCCTCTAGCACCATTTACATTGAGTAGAGATGATAAACTGATAATATGTAAATGGATTTCAAAGTTGAGATTTCCTGACTGTTACGTATCGAATCTGGCGAGATGTGTTGATCTCAACGAACGTAGGTTGATAGGGATGAAGAGTCATGATTGTCACATTTTCATGGAGCGATTACTTCCTATCGCTTTTAGAGAGATGCTACCTTCTCATGTGTGGACTCCACTGGCCGAGTTATCTATCTTCTTTAGAGATTTGTGTTCAAGTAAGTTGACGGTGCAACATATGCTAGAACTTGAGGAGAAAGTTGTAGTGACGTTGTGCAAGTCAGAAAGGGTGTTCCCTCCCGGCTTCTTTGATAGTACGGAACATTTTTCGATTCATCTTGCATACGAAGCACGTGGCGGTGCTCCCGTCCATTATCGATGGATGTACCCATTTGAAAGGTATAAAATAATCTTCTAATTTATAATTTTTTTATTTAAATAATTCTAATATTCAATATATTTTTTATAGATATCTAGGTCACCTGAAGAAGAAAGTGGGCAATAAGGCTCATGTAGAAGCTTCAATATGCGAAGCGTACATCATTGATGAGGTTTCTAACTTCTGTTCGATCTACTTCGATACTCATGTTCGAACAAATCGGAATAGAGCGCCGAGGAATAATGAAGGTGATATCAATGCACCGAACAAAGGGATCCGTACAATCTTTAATGTGGGGGGGCAAGCCGACAAGTGCGACTAAATTACGGTGGTTGGATGACGATGAGTTTGAAGCCGCACATCGGTATATATGCCTCAATAGCGGTATCCAAGAGATGGAAGATATTGAAAAGTAAGCGACACCATTTAGTCATTCTAAATTTGATATTTAGAAGTGTGCTAACGTTTCTCCCTATTATTACAGTACTTTTAGAGCTAAGATTAGAATAGAAAGACCTGATATTGATGATGATGATCTTGCTACAGAGGTCGATATGAAGTTTCCGTCGTGGTTCCAAAATTATCTAAGGATTATAATCATTAGCCATTCTAAATTCGATATGTTACTACCCACACTTTGTCTAATGACTTTTCTGATACTACCTACACTAGGTCTTCCGTCATGGTACACAGTTGCAGAACAAAGGGCTAAGAGCAATTGCTATTGGACCGAGCAAGAAGGCGAAGTGTTGGAGCAGATATACAATCAATGGCTTTAACTTTAGAACTACTGATAAGCCTATCAATCATTCATTTGTCGATGAGGAGGCTAATTATACCAAAAATTTGGGAGTTTGTGTGAGAGCCTTAGTCTACGATGCCGATCCCGAATTCGACTATGTAGCACCCAGATTCCCAAATGAGGGTAATTTTGAAATTTCGTGTTTATAATTATTTTAATAATGATATTTAATTCATGATATAATTTTTGGTGATTTTAAATCATTTTAAAATTATTTAAATCAATGACTTGTGGTTTTGACGTTTTGCTAGTGAAACCCTAGAGACTGTTTGACCTAGAGCCTAACCATGTGATTATGATATTTTAATGTCATTTTTGGCCTAAGGATATTTTTTTGCATTTGACCTCTTTGAATTATTTTGATATTATTTTATTATTTATGATATTGTTTTGGGGTTATTTGAGTCGGTTCGAATTTCAACTCAATCCGACTTGAAACGGGGACCCGAGGGTAGTTTGACTCTAGTGGGACCCACACACTAGTTAGGTATGGCCCACATGATATTAATTTTAGTCCACATGATAGAAATATTTTAGTTAGAGGTTAGACTAATTATTATGGATAAGGTTAGTGTGATTAGAGACTTTAGAATGACTAATTTAGCCCCAACCAATTAGCCCTTTCCTAATACTCATAGAATAGGTTAGTGGAGGCATTTTGGACCTTACCATAATAGGACAAATAGCCCCATATGGCCAGCCACTTTGGGAGAGGATAGGCTCAAGTTCATTTCATTATTCTCATCCACACTCTCTCTCTTGTTCTTCCCCAAATTCCTAGAGAGCAATTCCTAGCAATTTCTCCACCAAATCCTTCTATTTTACCACCAAATCTTCTTCTTTCCTTCTCCATTCTAGCCAAGGAGGAAGCTACCCAAGTTTGGGAGGATTCGGAGCTCGTTCGTGTCCTTCTGGAATCTCTACGTGTCGGTGTCGCTCCGGAAAGGCTTTTCTTCGATTTGATCTACCGGAAGGTATAAATTCCTTCTCTTTTTCATTTTCTCATGCATATAGATCTATTTTAAACCCATGGGAATGACCCCCATGGTTGTATCTCCATTTGTGTCCATTTGGAGGTCATAGGAGTGTCCTTTGTGTTATGGTTGTGTCCATGTGGGAAAATCCTAAATTTGGACACACTATGTGTTGTTGTTATGTATGAATGAATTATTACATATTTAATCTCATATTTTTGTATTGGAGATGTGTTCTATAGTGTCTCATATATATATATATATATATATATATATATATATATATATATATTAGTGTAGAGAGTGAGTTCTTGATATATTATGTTATATACTTGTGTTCTTTTGTCTCAAACTACATAAATTCGTCATAATTTTTATCCACGTTTTTAATTTCAGCCCTAATTTAGAAATGTCATAACTTCTAGCTCAAAGCTCGGTTTAATCTCCTATTTTTTTTAAAAGAAGCGTATTGAAGTTAGCTTTCCAAAAACATGTATTAATAAGCCTAATTCTTTCTGTAACTTTTTGGAAAATTATTTGAGTGTCAGCTGTACGAAAGACAAACGCGTTCTCGGTGTTTTTGCGATTCCGGGAGTTTTCGGAAACGAAAACGCGATCCGTTTGAAGTTTCGGAAAGCTAAAACATAGATATATAACATACTTTAATTCTAAATTTTAATTCATGCTGAGATGGTACAGTATTGATTATTAGTAGGAGTTACTATTCGGCATATGCATTTTGTGTACCCTTGTGTGTAATATAATGTTCTATTTGATTTTAACCCATGTTAATATATATACATTATGTAATTAAATAGAGAATGCAAGCATGAGTAAATGGTTAAATAAATGATGTAGGAGGTGTAAGTATCCTATCTAATGTAAGCATGTATAAGTATGGCTTGTAATGAATATGTAGGTTCCATAGTATGTAATGTATGGTGCATATAGTGGTGCAAGAGAATAAATGAATGATGAATGAATGCAAGCATGAATGTAATGTAATAATAGATGTAATGTATGCAATATACAAGTTAATGAGATGTAATGTTCTATGTTAACACAAATCCTATATTACCTCATGTACCCCCTTATACTATGTTGACACTATCACACTTGACACATTGTTCACTTATACTTTGACACTCTTTGATATGTATATACTATGTATGCCCATTTAACCCTCACTTGCCCCTTTGCCATGTTCACATACACACACATAGCCTCTTAAATAAGTATTTATGAATATAGTTAACTTAGCTATGTATGTATATTATATATATGTTAGCATATTGTGTTGTAATATATAAGTTTATATAACCATTTGAAATACCATAATTATAGACCTAATGTTGAATACCAATATAAGCATGTGTATATATGTGTAGACATATATAGCTTAAAGTAATAGATTACCTAGTGTATATCCAATGTGAATTCTTGCCTATTTGAGTATTGAATAATTGCATGCTATATAGAATTGGGTGTATGTTGGCTTGTATAGCCTTGTATTGATGTGTGCTTGCTAGGATAGTCTTGGTTAGGCCTAGTAAGACTTACTGGATTAGGACATGACCTAGTTTGACCTAGTTTGACTAGTGCAGTTGACCAGAGTTGACCAATGGTTGACTTTGGCCGAGTTTGACCTAGATTCATGTAGAATGCATTGTAGTGCTTTATATTACCCTTCTTGACATGTTGTGACTTGTGATGTTCTAATTAGGAGCCAGACACCTCTCCTCGGACAGTATCTTTACCTTGGACATTCAGATATCAGGCGAGTACATTCTCTGATCATTTCATATCCTGCTTAGAACTATTTCCTGTAGTAGATTACTTTACTTGTACTGTCACGTTGGTCACACGGATTGGTACTATATGGATCCCTTCTTGAGATATTATCCTTAGGGAGCATCGGGTACTCTATGTTCTGTGCGTTTAACTTACATAGCGTATCACTATGCTTCGTTGATTCTTCGATCACTTGTGACATATACTCTTATGATCACAGAGTCTTCCTGGAATCCTTATCCCATTTATGGGTCTACTATGTATCACCCTTCGGGGGCTTATCACCTTTCGAAGGCTTACCACCCTTCGGGGGCTTATCACCCTTCGGGGGCCTTACATAGTATCATAACATAGCCTGGTTGGATCTTTGTGTATTGATTGGGGGTACGGGGGAGTAGAAGTGGACATGTGAATAATACACCAGTAGTGTAGCATCAGAATCATTCCATAGTGTAGCATCAGAATCATCCCATGCCATTTACATGTCCATGTTGTACTCTGACTCACTAGCCACATGTTAGTTCTCTATTTATAGTAGATATTTCTATTACAGCTCCTTCTCTGTTTACATACAGCATTTCTTTCAGTACCTGTATCTTACTTTACTGCATGATTATATTTTCTAACCTGCTATGAACTGTTGAGATGTAATATGCTCGCTCCTGTCCTGACTGGACCTGTTGATAAATTTTACAGATGGCCTGGGATTGCCTGCTAGCCTAGAGGAGACACAGTAGAGGTTATTTATATAGTTATTTCATTTTTGTCTGGAGTTGTATTTACTTTATGGATTACTGTATTTGAGTTTTGAGTTGTATTTTTGGGTTTATGTATCTTAGACACTTAGACTTCTATCTCATTTTTTTATTTTGGATTTTATGTTTTATCTATCCTTGTCATGCTCTACCTTAGATGTGATTGAGTCCATATCTGCTATGTCACCCCCATTCGGGAAGTATAAACTGCTTAGCATTATATTGTTAAATGTTGTGACCTAGGACAGCGTTCTACCGCCGACACTGTGGCGTAGGCTGGGCGTAGTTACGTTCTCGTACCCTAACAGTGGGTGCGGGTCGTGACACGTTTTTAGTGGTGGCCCATGCAGGTCGAGTTTGTGTAGTGGTATTCGAACTAGAGTACCACTACAGCCTGCAGTAGGATTAGGATATATTTTTGAAGATACTCAATCACAATTAGGATCCCTTGAGAGATTCCTGGGACGACCCTTGAGAATCTTGTTTAACTCCGATTTGAAAACTCTTTTCTTTTTCCTTGATTTGATTTATCTTTACTTTCTGCTATTGAATTTGATTTTGATGGATTATTATTGAATTTGAGTTTGTATTTATTGATTTTGATGAAGATTGTTGAAATTTGAATCTTGATGTTAGCTATAGCATCCGAGTTTGTACTTATATGATTTGAAGGATTTTGTTCATTTCTGAATTTTGATGTTCGTTGATAAATTTAATTTTTTTTTGTATTAATTGTTGATTTAATTTTTGGCAAGATGAAATTATATGGGCTAGGTCATCTAAGTTATGGAAATCTTGTCTTCTATAGTTACATTAGCCAGCATGGTGAGGACATATAGTCTGATTTTGGATATATTTTTCGGGTGTGAAAATTTAAGGTTTTCGTAGCCAAGCTAGCGGCATCGCGAAAATGTTAAATACCATGATTCTAGAGGTATGTGCATAAGTCAAGGACTCTGTGATTATCGTAGCCTTGCTCACTAGTATGACGAGGATTTAGAGTACCATAATTTTGGATAGATGCCTATGATTATCAGATTGTACCTTAAATATTTTTGAACATGTTTTGCTACTTTTGTTTCAGTCATTCAAAAAAAAAGAGAGGGAATTATTGTTGTTTTGTTTTGTTTTGTTTCTCATTGTTTACTTAGGATGTTGCTTTAGCTATTTTTATAAACCTTGTGTAACTTCTTACATAAATTTATTTCTTCTTAATACAATAAACCAATGATTTTGCTAGGCCTTATTTTGGATTTGGTATTATAATTCTTGTTTCAAAAAAATGGGTCCCTCTTTTAAATAGATAAGCAGAACAGATTCTATTATCATTCTTTTCCTGCCAATATTTTTACTACCATCATTCCTTGTCTTATATACCTGTCCTGATTATATCAATTCCCTGTCTCGTATATAATTCTGTCAGCTATATCTTGACAACTCTTGAATCTTTATATTATTTTGTCTGAGAAATGTTAAGGAAGTGACGTAAATTATGTAGCTCAGAGAAGACGTAACTGGTTATTTTATGATGATCTAAAAGAAATCAAATGTGGAGTGTTCCATATGGAAACTTGAGATAGAAATATGGTAAAGGTCTCGAATAGAATCAAGAGATGTATACTGTCAATCTGGAAACAATTACATTTAGAGAAATTTTGGGGTTATGAGATAGTTTATAGGTGTATTCAAAACTAATGAGGATATCAGAGGTCAACCTAGTTTTGAGAACTTAGAAAATCTTGGTTATTGAGTCTGGGGAAAACTTTTACTCTGAGGCTATGTAGAAGGTTAGTAATGGAAAAGAGAAGTTAATTGTGTTTAATAAGGATATTAAACAAGATGTTGCGAGGAAATGACTAGGGATAGAGAGAGCACAAAGTTATGAAAGTTTAGAGATTGTTGTGAAATATTTTTAGGAGAATAATATCAAGGGTGTATGTCGAAGAAAATACGGAAGTTGATTTTATAATGAAAGATAAGTTTTGTATGGCCTAGAGATTTAAATTAAATAATACGAGGAGAACAATTTGAACAAGTTCAAGGAATTCGTAAACGGGATTTAGAGGTTTTGGGTCAAATTTAAGACAAGGTGAAAGAACTTGGAAATTTAAATAAATGGTTAATGTTGATTCCTAAATGTGAGGGTTGTGCTTCAAGAGTGATGTTTGGAAATTGGGAATTGCCTACGGTAGTCATGGTAAGGGTTTAAGTAAAGGTTAAATTTTCATATGGAGACTGGTGAGGTAAAGATATGATTGGCAAGTTATGACCAGATGAACTTAAGAGTATCAGAAGCAGATGACTAACTCGATCTTCATTATTTTTGTGCATTAATTACCACCTCTTGAACTCCCACTTTCTAATTGAGATCCTTGACGTTCCTTATCGTGACTTTGATATTCGGAATGTAATACTAGCTGTTACCCTCCAACAAATCTTATATGCAAGACCTAGACGAGCTCACCTTCGTGTAGGTATATCATGTCCCACTAAAACCCTTCTTCTTGTACTCTATTTTCTTGATATGATTTTCTGGTCAACTGGCTAAACTATAACCTCTACCATTATACTAAATTTCTTCTTATTTCAATTAGAAATCCAGCCTTGATTCAATTCTTTCGACCCGACATGTGATGGTGTTCTGCTTGTTTCCTTAGATGCTTAACCTTGTACCTTATCTGATTACTTGACCCGTTGGTTAAGAAACTTGGACTATGTAATTCCTTTCATTATTACCACCCTTATATCCTGTGCTGCTAAATTAGCCTTAGTTTTGCAAGCTTATCTATTTTCGAGCTTGGTCATGACATATTTTATTGGGTGGCCACCCACTAACATATTGTCTAATCAGAACCGGTATATGATGGTCTGATCAACCTATTGCACTTTGGTTCGCTTTTTTTCATGTATCAATCTACGAGAATGGAGACATAGTTAAACTTGACCCTAGAGTCTCATTCGCGACAGCCTTGACAATTCTCCTTGAAATCTTTTCATCGCCTATCAACCTCGTATTCGTACTCAGTCGAATTAAATTTAATCATGACCTGAACCTCTATCATTGGATGCTCGTGTTCATACTTTGATTTCATTGATTTCCCTTCTTGCCCAAATCTTGTTTTATCCCAAAATTGATCAACTTAGATCGTGTCAAGACAAAAATCTATTTGTGATTTGTTGTGCCTAAATTTTTAATTTTTGCCATTTTATGGAATAGTAACCTTTTAATAATTTCTTAGTTGTTTGTTAATGACCAATTTTTATATAGGATGGTAGACAACCCTACAACCTTGATGATTGTTGTTCCCTTACCTTCCCAATTAGGACACCCTAGATTGTTTGTGTGTTAATACCATAGTACTGTTTTGACCTAGAATGATTAGTGTACCTAGGTGAGACTTCCAACTGCTACGGTATGCCCTGACCTTGTATACTATTCCTTCAAATTGCATGATTTAGATAAAATTTTTTAGACCATGATTGTTGGAAAATAGGGATGTCACTCCATTAGTATCAGTTGTAGATATATATGGGTTAGTCCTGGATGTGGGGATGTGTGTCTATAAACATGTAGCTTAGGAGATTTAGGAGAGATTATAGTATCAGCCTTGATAGCATGTACTAGTCTTTTGGTGAGTATAAATGTGTTATGAGAGATAGGGGCCTATATGTCTTAGTAATGCATCGTTCCTATGGTAATAGAATATATTAATAGATGGTTAATAGGAAGATAATAGTTTGAGCATACCTATAGCCTATGATCAGTTCCTTTTCATCCTTAGTTAAGACCACTTTAAAATAGGTCCAGTCCCTTGGATATAGGTTCCAGTCCATATTCTATTGAAGTTCCATTACCGCCGTACAGCAGAGCAGTATTGGAGGTATTCCTAGATTAACACTTTTTAGATGTCCGTTTATTATTCCAGTGTTATGAAGTGTTACCTTAGATATTGGGTAGGTTAGAGGCTCTAGAAGGAGTACTATCGATCTTAAATTTCGAGGACGAAATTTTTCTAAGGTGGGTAGAGTTGTAGCACCCAGTTTCCCAAATGAGGGTAATTTTGAAATTTCGTGTTTATAATTATTTTAATAATGATATTTAATTCATGATATGATTTTTGGTGATTTTAAATCATTTTAAAATTATTTAAATCAATGACTTGTGGTTTTGACGTTTTGCTAGTGAAACCTTAGAGACTGTTTGACCTAGAGCCTAACCATGTGATTATGATATTTTAATATCGTTTTTGGCCTAAGGATATTTTTTTGCATTTGACCTCTTTGAATTATTTTGATATTATTTTATTATTTATGATATTTTTTGGGGTTATTTGAGTCGGGTTCGAATTTCAACTCAATCCGACTTGAAACGGGGACCCGGGGGTAGTTTGACTCTAGTGGGACCCACATACTAGTTAGACATGGCCCACATGATATTAATTTTAGTCCACATGATAGAAATATTTTAGTTAGAGGTTAGACTAATTATTATGGATAAGGTTAGTGTGATTAGAGACTTTAGAATGACTAATTTAGCCCCAACCAATTAGCCCTTTCCTAATACGCATAGAATAGGTTAGTGGGGGCATTTTGGACCTTACCATAATAGGACAAATAGCCCCATATGGCCAGCCACTTTGGGAGAGGATAGGCTCAAGTTCATTTCATTATTCTCATCCACACTCTCTCTCTTGTTCTTCCCCAAATTCCTAGAGAACAATCCCTAGCAATTTCTCCACCAAATTCTTCCATTTCACCACCAAATCTTCTTCTTTCCTTCTCCATTCTAGCCAAGGAGGAAGCTACCCAAGTTTGGGAGGATTCGGAGCTCGTTCGTGTCCATTTGGAATCTCTACGTGTTGGTGTCGCTCCGGGAAGGCTTTTCTTCGATTCGATCTACCGGGAGGTATAAATTCCTTCTCTTTTTCATTTCCTCATGCATATAGGTCTATTTTGAACCCATAGAAATAACCCCCATGGTTATATCTCCATTTGTGTCCATTTCGTGTCCATTTGGAGGTCATAGGAGTGTCCTTTGTGTTGTGGTTGTGTCCATGTGGGAAAATCCTAAATTTGGACACACTATGTGTTGTTGTTATGTATGAATGAATTATTACATGTTTAATCTTATATTTTTGTATTGCAGATGTGTTCTATAGTGTCTCATATATATATATTAGTGTAGAGAGTGAGTTCTTGATATATTATGTTATATACTTGTGTTCTTTTGTCTCAAACTACATAAATCCGTCATGATTTTTATCCACGTTTTTAATTTCAGCCCTAACTTAGAAATGTCATAACTTCTAGCTCAAAGCTCAGTTTAATCTCCCATTTTTTTTTAAAAGAAGCGTATTGAAGTTAGCTTTCCAAAAACATGTATTAATCTAGAGAATAATTTGAGTGTCAGTTGTACGAAAGACAAACGCGTTCTCGGTGTTTTCGCGATTCCGAGAGTTTCCGGAAACAAAAACGCGATCCGTTTGAAGTTTCGGAAAGCTAACACATAGATATATAACATACTTTAATCCTAAATTTTAATTCATGCTGAGATGGTACAGTATTGATTATTAGTAGGAGTTACTATTCGACATATGCATTTTGTGCACCCTTGTGTGTAATATAATGTTCTATTTGATTTTAACCCATGTTAATGTATATACATTATGTAATTAAATAGAGAATGCAAGCATGAGTAAATGGTTAAATAAATGATGTAGGAGGTATAAGTATCCTATCTAATGTAAGCATGTATAAGTATGGCTTGTAATGAATATGTAGGTTCCATAGTATGTAATATATGGTGCATATAGTGGTACAAGAGAATAAATGAATGATGAATGAATGCAAGCATGAATGTAATGTAATAATAGATGTAATGTATGCAATATACAAGTTAATGAGATGTAATGTTCTATGTTAACACAAATCCTATATTACCTCATGTACCCCCTTACACTATGTTGATACTATCACACTTGACACATTGTTCACTTACACTTTGACACTCTTTGATATGTATACACTATGTATGCCCATTTAACCCTCACTTGCCCCTTTGCCATGTTCACATACACACACATAGCCTCTTAAATAAGTATTTATAAATATAGTTAACTTAGCTATGTTTGTATATTATATATGTTAGCATATTGTGTTGTAATATATAAGGTTATATAACCATTTGAAATGCCATAATTATAGACCTAATGTTGAATACCAATATATGCATGTGTATATATGTGTAGACATATATAGCTTAAAGTAATAGATTACCTAGTGTATATCCAATGTGAATTCTTGCCTATTTGAGTATTGAATAATTGCATGCTATATAGAGTTGGGTGTATGTTGGCTTGTATAGCCTTGTATTGATGTGTGCTTGCTAGGATAGTCTTGGTTAGGCCTAGTAAGACTTATTGGGTTAAGACATGACCTAGTTTGACCTAGTTTGACTAGTACAGTTGACCAGAGTTGACCAAGGGTTGACTTTGGCCTAGTTTGACCTAGATTCATGTAGAATGCATTGTAGTGCTTTATATTACCCTTCTGGACATGTTGTGACTTGTGCTGATCTAATTAGGAGCCAGACACCTCTTCTCGGACAGTATCTTTACCTTAGACATTCAGATATCAGGCGAGTACATTCTCTGATCATTTCATATCCTGCTTAGAACTATTTCCTGCAGTAGATTACTTTACTTGTACTATCACGTTGGTCACACGGATTGGTACTATATGGATCCCTTCTTGAGATGTTATCCTTAGGGAGCATCGGGTACTCTATGTTCTGTGCGTCTCACTTACATAGCGTATCACTATGCTTTGTTGATTCTTCGATCACTTGTGACATATACTCTTATGATTACAGAGTCTTCCTGTAATCCTTATCCCATTTATGGGTCTACTATATATCACCCTTCGGGGGCTTATCACCTTTCGGAGGCTTACCACCCTTCGGGGGCTTATCACCCTTCGGGGGCCTTACATAGTATCATAACATAACCTGGTTGGATCTTTATGTATTGATTGGGGGTACGGGAGAGTAGAAGTGGACATTTGAATAATACACCAGTAGTGTAGCATCAGAATTATTCTATAGTGTAGCATCAGAATCATCCCATGCCATTTACATGTCCATGTTGTACTCTGACTCACTAGCCACATGTTAGTTCTCTATTTATAGTAGATATTTCTATTACAGCTCTCTCTGTTTACATACAGTATTTCTTTCAGTACCTGTATCTTACTTTACTGCATGATTATATTTTCTAACCTGCTATGAACTGTTGAGATGTAATGTGCTCGCTCCTGTCCTGACTGGACCTGTTGATAAATTTTATAGATGGCCTGGGATTACCTGCTAGCCTAGAGGAGACACAGTAGAGGTTGTTTATATAGTTATTTCATTTTTATCTGGAGTTGTATTTACTTTGTGGATTACTGTATTTGAGTTTTGAGTTGTATTTCTGGGTTTATGTATCTTAGACACTTAGACTTCTATCTCATGTATTTATTTTGGATTTCATGTTTTATCTATCCTTATCATGCTCTACCTTAGATGTGATTGAGTCTATATCTGCTATGTCACCCCCATTCGGGGAGTATAAACTGCTTAGCATTATATTGTTAAATGTTGTGACCTAGGACAGCGTTCTACCGCCGACACTGCGGCGTAGGCTGGGCGTAGTTACGTTCTCGTACCCTAACAGTGGGTGCGGGTCGTGACAGACTACTACGGTGTTCTAAGAGATATCGTAGAGATTGAATATTATGTTGATACGAAGATTGTGCTTTTTAAATGTCATTGGTTCGACACAACACCCAAGCAAGGATGGAAGATTGACAAACAATTTGGCTTTGTTGATATAAAACATGAAAAAAGATATAGAGGTTTTGAACCATTTGTGTTGGCTAGTTAAACCGTTCAAGTGTACTATACGAGTTATCCTAGCCGACGGCGCAGTACCCTGGATTGGTGGGCTGTATACAAAACCAAAGCAAAAAGTACATATAATGTTGGGGATGTAGCCTACCAAGAGGAAGAGGTGGTCAAGCCTCAACCAACATATATAAGTTTGGCTGGTGTTGAGGAAGAGGATTTAGAAGATATGGAGGTTGCGGTAGATGACGTTATGGAGGTTAACGTTGATGAAGAATTGGAAGATGTTGAGGAAGAAGTATTGGAAGATGAAGATGAAGATCATAGTGATAGTGAAAATGAAGAAGCAACTTCGGAATCAAGTGATGATTCAGAAGACTCTTGGGAAGATGAATCAGACTAGTACGTACGTTTTAATTTAATATACGAGTTCCATTAGTATAATGACATGACAGTAGTTTTTATTTTTAACGCATCATCACTTATTAATTCTTTCAGATTTTTCTATGGCACCGAGAGGTCGACGTTCACGTTTGCAGCTTGGATCTTCATTAAGTTTGCTGATAGGTCTTCATCATGCCCGTCGAGAGGTTTCCATCACGCCCGATGACCTAGATTTACTGTACCAGTACTTTCTTGTATTAAAACATTTTGGATATGTGTATTAATATTTCTTATATTAAAATATTATTCGTATGTGTGTATGAAGCTAATTTTGGATATGTGTGTATGTGTTGTATTAAGACATTTGGGATACGTGTGCATAAAACTGAGAATTTGTCGGAAACACAAATATTGATACGTGTGCCTACTGTAAAACTGTCGACAGGGATAAGGACTGCTGGAAACACGAATACTGATATTGTATTTGGAAACTGTTTATATGACTGTATATTATGTGTATAACTGTCAACAGGGATGTGGAGTGCAGGAAACACAAATACTGACATGCAATATTGTATTTAGCGACGGAATGGCGACAGAACAGCGACAGAAAACCTGGAACATTGCAGGCTAGCGACAGAACAACGATGATTTTTCTGTCGCTACATGCCTGGAAAATTTACTTTGCAGGCTACAGACGAAATATCGACTGTAGTTTCCGTCGCTAAGGTTATGAAAAATATTATATTTCAGTATAGCGACTGAATAGCGACGTAAGTTTTACTTACTATTCCATCGCTGTGTTCCTGTTCGACACCAAAAGCATATCGAAAACATCTTAGCGACGTAATTTTCGGTCGCTAGCCCGTCGCTACTCTCATGCTGAATTACGCCGCTGCGACGTCGGTAGTTCGTCGGTTACTATAGAGACAGAGTTTCCGTCGCTATTACGTCGCATTTTCCAATAAATAGCTTGTCGCTAAATGCGTCACTAATCAGTCGCTATTTCCGACAAACTAGCGACGGATTTAAATTAGCGACATGTGATTTCCCGACAAACCATTTCCGTTGCTGATATGTCGCTATTTGGCTTTAGCGACGGAAAAATAAATTTTAGCGACGGATCCCGCCGTCGCTAAAAGCCTTTTTTTGTAGTGTGTGTAGAGCCTACAAATTAAGTTGCGCCATGTTTTTACCACTCAGCAATCAAGTTACGCACCAGCAATCAAGTTGCGCCACTGTTATGAAGCTCAGAAATCAAGCTGCGCCATATATCAGACTGCGCTCAGTCATATTACGCCAAAGTCTACGTGGCATCTAACATTTAATTGCCATCATTGCCTGACAGCACTGACAACTGACAGCACAGTAAACGAAGAAAATCTCTTCGAATCCCTCAAAACGTGCCGTTCGAGGAGATTTAATTGACAGCTGTCCTGCACATCTTGTGAGTTGCGCCTAGGCGCAATCTAAATAAATTTCTTAGTTGCGCCTAGGCGCAATCTGAATAAATTATTCTCATGTATCCAAAAAACTGCCATGTATCTAGGCGCAGCCCAATCAGGCGCAGTTTAACTCGTTGACTGAAGCTCACGCAACCTGATGAAGTTGAGACAACTTACATTCTAAAGCAGGATGACGTGGCGAACATGCCACTAATCTCTCAAAATGTGTCCACTATTCTGTACACGACCATGCGCATCTCAATCACATGATGCCACGTATCAAAATACAGTTAGCACATAATTGAGTAATTAAATGGAATTTGGCGCAACATAAGGTTGGCGCAACCCGGAGTGGCGCAGTTCAGTCTCGCGCACATCAAAATAACTGCTAAAACAGTTATTTCCAGAACTCTATAAATAGAGTTTCCAATCATTATCAACACACACAGAGATCAAGTACTTTTGCAAAATTGCTGTTGCATTCTCCAGAGGCTCTCGTCTTCAAGTTTACATAGTCTAAGAGATAAAGTGATCGTCTTCTGATCAGATTCCTACAGTTGTACTTCTCCAAAATTTAAATTGTACTCTTATACTCCTTTTCAAAGTTTGTAATAAAATACCTATTTTTTTCAAACAAAATGGCGACTCTGCTGGGGACGACTTTCTCCTCCGATGAGAAGGTGACAACTCAATGTGATGCTGCATCGATCGGCAAGATGCAGAAGACTCTAGTTGTTCAGATCAACCAGAAAGCTTATGAAGATATGATCAACAAGAAGAGCAACAAGCGCACTGTGGCTATCACCAAGAACAAAACTGTGTGGACTCCTAAGTCTTCTACGGTTGCTTTTGCCTGGCGTAACCTGCTTCTATTGCCAAGGCGCAATCTGCCTCTATGGCTCAGGCGCAGTCTGCTTCTACTTCCTGCTCACAGCCCACTCTTTCTGTTCCTGTTGCCCACGTGCAACTTACTCTTACTGTTGCCCGTGCGCAGTCCACTCTTTCTGCTGCCCGTGCGCAGTTCACTACTCTCTTTGCTGCCAAGGCACAGTCTGTTCAGGCTGTTGTTAAGGCGCAATCTACTCATGTTGCTGCCAAGGCACAACCGGTAGCCTATATTGCTAGGGTGCAACCAGTAGCCCATATTACTGTGGCGCAACCCAAGCAATCAGTTGTTCGGGCTCGGTCTGCTGCTCTGGCACAACCCAAGGGAACTAGTCTTTTAGCTATTCCTTCCTCTAATTCTCCAATTCTGAACTTAGAGAAATAATTTTCTGGCGCCAAAACTAGATAAAACAAAGGGAAAGGCCCTGTTACACTCCTTCAATTGGCGCAACCTGTGCCTAAGATGGTCTCATAACAAAACAGAGGGAAATGCTTCTTAGCTAACCCTCTACAAAATAAAAGAAATCACCCTTTGGTCTTTTCTCAAACTTTCCTAGTCTATGACTCAGAGGAAGATATATCAGATTCCATTCCTTTAAACAGAGGTCTTCAGATCTCTGCTATGGAAAAGAATAATGATCAAAGAGACATTTTGCCTACCCCTATCACGACTGATCAAGATCTTCCAACCTTGCAAATTTCAAGATCCAAGCAAGGAAAGTTGATTGTATCTCAAACAGAGACATCCGGAGCAGAATTCTCTGATTTACGCGCTTACCTCAATAGGCATCAATCAATATCAACTTCGGTAAAACGCAAGAATCCTATGCCAAAGGCCAATCTGTACCAGAAACAAAAATTTAAAAAGAAAGACCCAATCAGTTATGCTAATGAGTTAAGTACCTCTTTGTATACTCAGGGAACTAAACATCTGAAGAATAGAAGGCATGTTCCTAACATCATTAAGGAATATGTTCCTACGACTTCTTCTCGTCCTGTAGTGGTAACTGATCTTCAGGAACGTCTTACACAAAGACGGGAGGTCACAAGGATGTCTTCTTTACCTCTAAATCACTCTTCAGATCGCCACTGCCTTCATGAAGTGGTCTTCAAGTGTTGTTGCCAATCAGCTAAACGATCTGTCTTCGATCGTCTGAACTATATTTCAACTCCTGAACCTATAATGGAAGATGAAGATGAGCCGTTGTATGCTTCTGTCAACATGACTTCCCAAGGCACTAGGGGTGGAAAATGTCCAAGACGTAATGCGTCCCGTAATCCCTGTCAGCAATACTTAGATCGGATTCATGCATCCAGTGAAGGGGTCTTTCAATACACCAGATCAAGAAATCAAAATTTGAACCAAGGTGTCTTTAATAAAGAAGATCTCCTCATCGCTCATATGGGAGAGGACTCTTTATCTGATTTGATGCAGATAGTAAAAGTTCTGAACAAACTATCTCGTCAATAGTAGCAAGAGAAGTGACGACATATACCATTACAGAAGATCAAGATGCTTCTAGTTCAGCCAATCAAGAACAACTAATTGTTGCACTAGAGGATAAACTGAAGACCATGGCTGAAATAGTCGCAAGTATGTACACTATAATTGTGGCTCAACATACAGTACCACCGGTTATAAACCCTGCTACAAATCCTGAGCTTATAGCATCTTCTTTACCTGTTAATGTTAGTCTGGGGTACCGCCTCCTCAGGTTGCTTCTGTACCAATTCAAGCTGATCCCAGTCAGTCTGGTGTTGGGGGTGGTAATTACCACGCTATTCCTCCTAACAATTCTAACCAGCCTACCAATTCCCAAACATCAGGTGATGCTAATGAGGTTGTGAAACTCTTATGCACTCAATTTGAGGCCTTCAAGCAGAAGGATGGCCTACAAAGACTTGGCATAAAATAACCTTATCCTACAGAATGGAAGAAGCTTCCATTCCCTCCTAAATACAAGCTTCCAAATATTATGCTGTTTGATGGCAGCACTTCTCCAAGCCACTACATTAATCACTTTGAAGTGATGACTGACCAATTATAGCCAAATGATGCTCTCCTTACCAGAGTGTTCGTCGGTTGTTTAGCCGGCGCAGCATACGACTGGTATCGTAGTTTGCCTGATGGTTGCATAACTTCTTTTGCTGGTTTCAAGTAAATATTCTTGGAAAATTTTTATGAGGGAGTCAACGACATGACGATGTCTGCCCTCATTAAGATCAAACAAAGACACAATGAATCCACAAAGAGTTTTATTGAAAGATTTTGCCGAAAGTCACTTAAAATGCCTTTAGGAACTCCATCTACTGTAACAATAGACACCTGCAAATCAAACTTGTTGCCTATTATCAGCATATGGACAGGATCTACACAATTTCAAGATTGGCCTTCTTTCATTGTGAATGCCAAAGCGACAGAGGTCAGTGCTGAAAAATTCAAACAATTAGGAGTTTAAATGACTCATCCTAACCAAGATGAACATTCTATACCCGGAGATAATAATCGCCAGAATAATCATAAGGGTAAAGAAATATTGGCCATCAATCTCAAGGGCAAGGAGTCATTGGCTGTTAATGTTGCTCAGACAGCACTCACTCCATCAGCACCCCCACAGAAAACACCTCGTCCAAAAGAAGAGTATTCTTTTGATGAAGATGATACTTTGAGCATTTTCGATTGCTTAATTAAAAGTAATAAGCTTCAACTGTTAGAGGTAAAACGACCAGAAGAAGTAGGTAAAACTGACCACCCTAAATATTGTGTTTATCACAGATTTATAGGGCATCCAACCAGAGCATGTTATGTGCTCAAAGGCAAAATCCAAGAGATGGTCAACTCTGGAGCGATTACTCTTCAGCAGGATGAAAAGACAGTGACAGCTAATGTTGTTTCTATACAATTTGGTGACTTTCCACCCCAACCTGTGCAAGATGGTTTTGTCCCTATCCCAAGGGCTGCTCTCAAGATCGTGAATCACCCACCTCTCCAAAATGAGGGTCTTGTTCCACTATCCACTAATAAAGGAGAAATCATGTGGATTCATCCAGATCTGGTAGCAGATTTTGAGACGCCTTCCTCGTCCAAGCAAAAGAAGTACTCCAAAACTAAATCCAAAAGCTGAAACATGGTATCCTTTGAACCAGTAGCGGAAGAAGAAATTCTAATTGGTACTAAATCTGGAAAAACTTATCTTCAAAAATATCCCAAAATTTAAGAGAATTCTACCTCATCTCCTAATGCTCCTCCTACATCATCTTCTCCTGCTGAGAATATACCATCTACATCCTTGCCGGTAGTAGAACCAACTCCTCCTAAATCGACATCAGCAGACAGGGGAAAACAACCTGTTCACTTTGACAAAGTACTGAAAAAGTCCTAATCTCTCGGACTTGAGGAGCCATACAATTTTGACATATTAGCTCAATTAGCCAATACTCCAGCAAGATTGCCAATTTTTGAACTCTTACGTCTCTCAAAAGAAACTCGAGAGACGTTAAGTGAAGCTTTGATGCAGGCTGATGCTTGTCTTACTCTTTTCAAGAAGCCTGAAAAGGAGCCAGTCAGCTGTGCACGTTGTCATAGTATGTTTGAATTAATGCCCAATACTACTTTTACACAAGATGACATGTTGTTAGAAGATAATCGTCATGATTGCCCTCTATATTTTACGGGGTATGTGGATACCATGAAAGTTGATCGCATTCTGATTGACCCAGGGTATGCTCTTAGCATCATGCCGAAGTCTTTGCTAAATGCTTTGAACATCCCAGTACATAATCTTTCTACAACTATCACTACCATCTTGGGGTTCAATCAAGGAAGAAGTGAACCTTTGGGGAAGATACGCCTAAAATTTCAAATTGGCAATCTTCGTACAAAGGTGACTTTTTATGTAATTGACAATCATGGCTCATATAATGCTTTGTTAGGAGGGCTATTCCTCAATGAACACAATATTGTACCTTCTACTCTCCACCAATGTTTTAAATATATGGATGGTAGTGGAGAAGTCAAAAAAGAGGTTGCAGATCTGAATCCTTTCAAAGGAGTTGAAGCATATTACAATGATTCTCGCATGTACAAGGAGGAATTCATGAAGGTGGTATTGGCAATGGACACAGATGAAGAATATAAAGGTACACCAAATGATACTCTGGTGATCCCTGTCAAAGGGTGTACTTTATATCCTCAGTCTTCCAAACCACTGACTATCTATCTTCCTTCCCACGAGAATCAGCCTCTTGGTGATAGTCAGGAACAAAGGGAGCTCACCTCTTCTGAGCCACTTGTAATTGACCTTCGTCGTAAAAAGCCCCCTCCTCCTTCTCACTCTTCTTATCCCCCTCTTATCATCAATCTGACTAAGCCTGCTAAGGCTAAAGGTCTTGTTGTAAATGATGGTGTAAAAATCAATAAAGCATCTCCTTTGTAGTATACTGATGTCTCTTACTATACTCAATGTTATTTGGATATGCTAGATGGCTTTAAACCACTTACAATAGGAGTTGTATCATCTCTACGAAGTGTAGTATCATTGGATTCAATACAAGAATTGTACTTCTTAGTACCGTCTCGAAAGAAAGATGAAAAGCCTATACTTTTTAATAAAAGAGAGGAACAAAAAATCATGCTCTATAATGATAGTAGAGATGATACAGGAAGACTACAATTACGTCGTTATAGTCCACAAGCTAAAGCAATCATCCGTAAAATGGGCTATGATTTCAGAACAGGCCTCAACAGCGGTAAAGGAAGGCGAACTCCTATTCGTATTTCTGTTCTAAAAAGAAAATCACAACAATACTACAGTAAAACGAAGCGGGGATTAGGTTACACTTCACCACTTCCGACTCCAGAACCTTTCGAATCTGACGAAGAAGAACGATCTAACTCTTCTGATTCCATCTCATGGGATTCTGATACCAGCATTAGTCATGTTCATCGGATAACAGTATCTTCTAACATGGTGTCTGCCGAATTCTCAGAAGATGACGAAGATGACATTGAAGAAGCTCCTGAAGTGGACCCTTGGGGACAAATGATGGATAATCAGTGGGAACATCATTTTGTACAACGAGAACCACCTACCGAGGAACTAGTCCAAATCGATATTGGAGAGAAGGGCGTATCACGACCAATCTTTATTAGTAAAAATCTCTCTGAGGATGATAAACAAGAATTAATTCACCTTTTTCGTGAATATATTGATGTCATAGCCTAGAGTTATGAGGATATGCCGGAATTAGATCCTCAAGTTGTAACTCACAAACTTAATATCTTGCCGAATGCTAAGCCAGTCAAACAACAACAACGGCAATTCAAGCCTGAAATGATGGATGCAATTGATGATGAAGTCAAAAAGCTTATAGCTTACGGTTTTATTAGAGAAGAACAACATCCTTACTGGGTAGCCAACGTTGTACCAGTTTTGAGGAAGACCGAAAAGGTTCGGGTTTGCATAGACTTTTGGGATCTCAATGATGCTTGCCCTAAAGACAAATTCTCTCTCCCAATTACTGATGTCATGATCGATAATACATGTGGATTCGAACGAATCTCTTTCATGGATAGATTTTCTGGATATAATCAAATCCGGATGAATCATAAAGATGAAAAACATACTTTATTCCGTACTCCTCATAGAGTATACTATTATACAGTCATACCGTTCGGTCTCAAGAACGTAGGTACAACTTACCAGCAGGCTATGAGTACTATCTTTTGAGATCATTTGCGAAAGACTGTCGAATGCTATGTTGACGATATTGCTGTCAAAAGTCGTCTAAAGGAAGATCACATTCAAGATTTAAGAACTATTTTTAATCTAATGCGCCAGCATCAACTCAAAATGAACCCCACCAAGTTTTTCTTGGGTGTCTCTAGTGGCAAATTTTTTGGATTTATCATTACCTCTAAAGGTATACACGTTGATCCCGAGAAGATCAAAGCCATTCAAGAGATGCGTTCTCCATGCAACCTAAAAGAGCTACGAGGATTCCAAGGTCGACTTGCGTACATCAGGCAGTTCATTTCAAATTTATCTGGATGTTACAGACTATTTACTCAGTTAATGAAGAAAGGTGTATCTTTCGTTTGGATGGAATAATGTCAACGAGCATTTGACGACATAAAGCGATATTTAATGAGTCCACCGATTCTTGTACCACCGATCTCAGGAATACCTTTCTTAATGTATGTTCGGGCATTGGATCATTCATTAGGAGCTTTGCTGGCTCAGAAGAACAAGAAAGGTCATGAACAAGCCATCTACTACCTTAGTCGAATGATGATTGGAGCTGAACATCGTTATAGTCCGGTAGAGAAGGAATGTTTAGCCTTAATGTTTGCCATTCAAAAGATAAGACATTACATTATAGGCCAAACTATTCATGTTATATCCCGAGTGAATCCTCTTCGGGTTCTAATGAAGAAGCCAAGTACACTGAATTCCATGCTTGCTACATGGGCCATATTATTAGCACAATATGATATGGTTTATGTTCCTCAAAAGTCTGTAAAAGGCCAAGCACTTGTTGACTTCTTAGCAGCTCATTCTGTTCCTAAAACATCTAAACTCTATAACAAGATTCCAGATAAAACATTGGAATCAAATACGATCTCAGAAGAATTTTCTACTTGGCGTTTATTCTTTGACGGAGCATCTAGAATTGGACCTGGAGGCACCTCGGTTGCTGGAGTAGGAATTGTTCTTATTTCACCGGATGGATTAGCTATTCAGAGAGCATATTCTTTAGATAAGTCGTGCTCCAACAACATAGCAGAATATAGTGCCTTGCTCATTAGACTCCAATTAGCCAAACAGCTGGATATTGAATATCTCGAAGTATATGGCGATTCTAAACTGATTGTTAATCAGGTTAGAGGCATATATGAAGTTCGACATCAAGATCTGGTACCATACCATGAATCAACAATCAGAATAGCTTCTTCATTCAAAGGATTCTTCATCGAACAAGTACGTCGTATATCCAATACAGAAGCTGATGCCTTAGCTAACCTAGCTGCGGTATTGGCAGTTCCAATCAAAAGACAACAAATGGTTGTTATCTCTAATAGAGAACTATTTTGTGTTGAAAACAACCATAACATTGAATTCAGCAATTCAACTGAAGTCAATGTCATTAGCGAGGACTAGAGAGCACCTTTCATTGATTTTACAGTACATGACATATTGCCAGAAGATCCTAAGGAAGCTTCAAGTATTCATTGCCGATCGCTTCGATTCTATTATAATCATACTACTAAAACTCTCTATCGAGGAACTTTTGATAGATTACTTTTGAGATGTCTTGCTGGTGATGAAGCAAAGCAGATATTATGCGAAGCTCATGATGGCATTTATGGAGCACATCAGCTTGGTCCTAAACTATAGGATCGTATTCGACGTATGGGCTATTACTGGCCCTCTATGGTATCAGATGCCATTGATTATGCAAGAAAATGTCGAGCATGTCAGATTCATGCAGATTTCATTCACCAACCGTCGGAGTTTCTTCATCCGACTGCTACCTCATGGCCCTTTGAAGCTTAGGGCATGGATATAATTGGTCCGATCAATCCTTCTTCATTCATCTTGGCTATAACGAATTATTTCTCTAAATGGGCTGAAGCTATACCTTTAGTTGAAGTGAAAACTAGTAGTGTCATCAACTTCATCAAACATCATGTGATATACAGATTTGGTGTACCTCATCGAATTATCCATGATAATGGGCCACAATTCGTCAGTCAAAAGTTTATCAGGTTCTGTGATGACAACAGAATCAATAATGTTGCTTCTACGGCCTATAATCCTACAGCTAACAGGTTAGCCAAAGCATTCAACAAGACTATTATCAAACTCCTTAAAAAGTTTGTTTCTATTAACAAACGTAATTGGAGCAAGAAACTTGGGGAATGTCTATGGGCTTATCGCACTACAGTCCGTAATCCCATAGGTTGTACACCTTTTTCTCTGGTATATGGATGCGAAGCTGTCTTACCACTAGAAATTCAAATTCCTTCATTGAGAATCGTCATTGCTAACGAACTTACTACAGAGAATAATGATTGTCTTCGACTTTACGAATTGGAGGCGCTCGACGAGAAAAGGCTACTGGCTCAACAACACAACGAACTTTATCAAGCTCGGATCTCAAAAGCTTTCAATCGCAAAGTTAGAATGCAAACATTTCAGGAAGGTGAGCTGGTTCTTATATTCAGACGACCTATGACTATGAATCATATGAGCAAAGGCAAGTTCAAGGAAAAATTGGAAGGGCCGTATCTGATAAATAAGGTTTTCTCAAATGGAGCCTATCAATTAACAGATATGGATGACAGAGTTGCTATGATGCCTATCAATGGCAAATTTCTCAAGAAATATTATGTATAAAAGCAAAATGTACTTCATTTCGAAGAAATAATGTAAATAAAGTTTATTTTATTCAAAAGCAGAATGGAATTACATAATATTAAGGACGGGGAGGAGGCTCCGATCCTTCATGATTAAATATATAGTTTGCTAACAGTTCAAATATCTCATTGTCTGAACGCACCAAAAACTCACAAGCGACCATCCTCAATGCCTCTTCTTCGGCAGTCTTTCAAGGCTCCACAAGCTGGGCAATCAAATCTTGTCCTGGTGTAGAAGCAGTTGAGCCTTCACTTCTTTCTTTCTGAGGAGGCATCGGAGGCTCAGTAGGAGGCGTCTCGGTCTTTCCTTCAATCTTCAGAGTGAGCAAATCTTTGGAAGATATTTTATACAGAAAAAAAGAAATTGACGATATCTATGAAAGTTTTGCTCTATTTATAGACAGAACGACTAGATAGTCGATTTCGAGAACCGATACGACTTTCTGAAAGAAGTCCAACGGTTCATTCATTTACAACTATTCATTCATTCATTCTCTTCCTCGAGAATTGAGATGACTATTCATTCATTTATTCTCTTCTTCGAGAATTGAGGCAACTGTTCGTTTGTTCAGTATCTTTTCCTTGATAACCGAAGTGATTGTTCATTCATTCACTTTCTTTGACTTATCATTCATTTGGCATTTTTTGTCGCTTGTTTTAAATAATATGAATTCACGTCCTCTATACCTCTGAATTTCGATTATTTACATCAGCAACTTGTCACATCCATATTTCTTCTGGATTCTATTTTCCATATAATCACATCAAAATCATGAAAAAAAGAGAAAGAAAATCATTATTTATTCCTTCTTTGAAAACATAGATACATCTTGTTGGAAATCTACTACATCTCGGATTTTCATTCTAAATATAACAAATGAAGGTCTATTACAACTTTGGAACTTCTTATTGATGCCAGTTCCTTGTCATCTCGACCTGAAGCAGCGAGCAAGACAACGTAATCAACTCTGGTCTTCTCTCTCAGAAAGACGAGAGGAGAACCACAGAGTACAGCAGCTCAAAGATAAGCTGATATCAATACAACTGGTGGAGAAAAGACGACCCGTCATAAGTGTAACAGTATACTGAAAAGCAATGCTTTGAGTATAAGTGGGAGATTTTTAGGGTTATATACTAAAAGCATCACTTTTGTAGTAACCTTATTTCCTTAAATTTTGAATGAGAATCATATGGGCAAATATTTGCATATTGTATTTGTTGCAAGTGTTAATGCAAATATCTGATATTCTATATAATAGATAATATGGTGTGTGGTGTCACACAGAAGATCATATTATCAGTTTCCTATGGAGTATATAAATAGTTCACAACCTAGATGGACTTGGACAATCTATTGGAAAGGTTGTAGTGTAATCTGGTATTAGTCTATCTTGACTATAGGTTTACACTAGTACATTTTGTGTGTATTGAATATGACCACTTGAGGTTGTTCTCTTTGTACTGACTACATAAGAGAACAAACACCTCTGTTATTATGGATGCTTGTGCTCTTAATCGGGATATAATAACGGACATGTATATGCAGTGTGTATTACTTTGACTCATAAAAGAATGAGATTCATTATGGATCAACAACCTCTATGAATTGGGTAATAATATTATATATATGATGGGCTGTTGATTATAAATGGAATCTATGTCCCGATACATCGGGTTGATGATGTCCCCTTAAGGAGCTCATAAGGATTGTCATGTAAACCCTGCAGGTGGATTATATCCGACATGACAAATAAAGTTGAGCGGTACTACTTAAGGATAAAAGATGTCGAATTAATATAGTTGTCAGTAACTTAATTTGATCGACGGACATACGATATATTAACATGGGGAGCCAAACGAGCATATAATAAAAGGAGCCCACAAACATAATTTGGGATTAGGGAGATAGTGCAACAATAGCTCATTAGTGGACCGATCTATTGTTAATGGGCCTGGATTGTGTGTTCGGACTGAACACGGGATATCCAGATCCGTTAGGAGGCCTAACCCTAATTTCTTCTCATGGTCCCTGCCGTAGCCTATATATATCCTCTATTCTCTGGCCGCCAGACTACCGATCAGAAATCTAAAACTTTCTCTAAATTCGTGATTCACGTAAGGAGAGAAAGAGAGGGCTGCCAAGGAGAAGAAAAGGTTGGGAGATCGTCGCCCACACGACGTCCAACTCGAGGAAAAAATACGTGCAGAAGATCTTGGGATCGTCCGCTCGAGATTGCCAGGAATTACTTGTCTCCTTTCCGCCGCAGGTATAATTCGTAAATCCTAGTTTCCGCCTATGAAGGGTTAGAACACGTATTAGATCTGTTTAACTTTCTATCAATCAATACGCACACCAAAAGAAGGGTCCTGGGAATCCCCAGTTCCATCAATTGGTATCAGAGCCACTTTGGATCTACGTATTGATTGATACGTCCATGTTGTCCAATAAAACCTGCGTTGTGTAATAGTCGGTAGATATAGATCTGTTCTAACTCGATTTTACAGGCATCTTAGATCCAACTATTATGGTCCAATGCATGTTTCTGATTGTGTTATTTAAACCACGGACATGTCGTGGATGTTGTTGTTGCTGTGGATGTAATTAAAATCATGAGGGTTAATCGTGCTTATTATTTTAATTTTGCAATCTAGTTTATGTGTGAACTCCTTCGGGAGGCATACGATTGATGTAATTTTAATTATACTTGCGTGTTGGCTATAGTGCTTTCCTCCATATCGGATGAGTATAATTATGGATCACCAGTACAAACTTCCTTAGGGATAATTGTAGAAAGTTACCTAGTATGTGTTCACTTCTTCATCTGAAGGAACTCATTACAAGGTAATGGACTTAGTATTAAGTAATGGTATACACTTAGATACAAATAATGGTATCCTCCCCATCTGAGTCACCGCTATTATTTGTATGACTAGAGCAAGACCAGCATATTAATTTTATTTGTCGTAAAGTTATGTTGACATGATAGTAAAATTAATAAGAAAAACCTACTTGAACAAAGTTGAATTTGTATACGTCCACACTATCGTGGCATGCTAAATTCATGGTGTTCAAGGTGTTGGTAAATTTTTTATTATTGTTTTGAGGGAATCAATATTTAGTTAATTCAAAAAGTTTTTTTTGCCCTACATAATTTTATTTATGTGATTCTCAGGATTTCAAAAATGGGTTCTTTCAGTCCACTTATGGTGATTCTTAAAGAAAACAAACTTACTGGACCTAATTATATTGACTGGAAACGTAATTTGGATATTGTTCTGACTGCTGAGGAGTACAAATATGTACTTGTTGAGGAATACCCACCTAAGCCTGATGCTAACTCTGATGAAGAGGTTAAAAAGGCTTATAAGAAGTGAAAAAAGGCAGATGAGATAGCGCGGTGTTATATTCTGGCATCTATGTCAAATGTACTGCAACATCAGCATCAGGCCATGGCCACTGCTTATGACATGATGTATAACCTCAAGGAACTCTTCGGACATCAGAGTAGAGCAGCTAGGCAGTTTGCTATGAAATGTTTGATGAATACAAAAATGGCTGAGGGTACACCAGTAAGGGATCATGTTCTCAAGATGATGGGTCATCTGAATGAGATGGAGATACTTGGAGCTGAAATCGATGGGAAATTCCAGGTCGATATTATTCTCGGGACTCTGCCTAAAAGTTTTGACAATTTCTGCCTTAATTACAACATGAACAAAAGGTTGTATAGTTTGGCAGAACTTACAAAAGAGCTACAGGATGCTGAATCTTTCTTTACGCAGAGTGGTCATATTTTTGTTTCTGAAAAGGCTTCTACTTCTAAGCCAAAAGGCGGAAAGAAGAAGAATAACATTCAGAAACAGGCAAACTCAGCAAAGAAGGGCATGGGACCTCAAGGCGTGGTGAAAAAGCTGAAAGGCAAATGTTTCAAGTGCAAAGGGTCAGGACATTGGAAGACTAATTGTCCACTTCTCAAACAAGGAAACAAAGAAGGTATATCTCATTTACTAGTAGTTGAAACATGTTTAGCGGTGTTATCTACCGGCACCTGGTGTGTAGATACAGGAGCCACTAATCATGTCTGTAATACATTACAGGGGTTCCAGGAAACCAGACGGCTCAGTAATGGAGAGATATGCTTGTTCATGGGTGATGCTACAAAAGTATCGGTCGTTGCATTAGGAGATGTTACTTTATCTTTTGGTAGAAATAAGTCTTTGACATTGAGAGATTGTCTTTATGCACCTTCACTTAGAAAGAATTTAGTTTCTGTTTCTATGTTAGTTAAGGATGGATATTCAGTTTATTTTAATGACAATATTGTTATTAGAAAGAATAAACATTTTATCTGTTCTGGTGCATTGGTTGATAATTTGTAAGTCATTAATCCTATTTCGCCCACAATACAACTTATGGAAATGAATAATATGTCATCTAACTTAAGTAAGAGGAAAGAACCTTCTTGTATGACTCAAACATATCTTTGGCACTTGCGATTGGGGCATATTAACCTAAGAAGGATTCAAAGACTGGTTGAAGATGGACCTTTTAGTTCATTGGAAGTGGAGGCACTACCAGTCAGTGAATCCTGCTTGGAAGGTAAAATAACCAAAGGCCTTTTACGGCAAAGGGGTATAGGGCCAAAGATGTGTTGGAATTGGTTCATTCTGATTTGTGTGGACCCATGACTATCCAAGCTAGAGGTGGCTTTGAATATTTTGTCATATTTATTGACGATTATTCAAGGTATGGATACATTTATTTGATGCGCCGTAAGTCTGAGTGCTTTGAGAAATTCAAAGAGTACAAGGCTGAAACGGAGAAACGTCATAGAAAATGTATCAAGTCATTACGATCAGATCGTGGTGGCGAGTACCTCTTTGGAGGGTTTAGAGATTATTTATCAGAGGCTGGGATTGCATACCAATTGACTGCACCTGGAACGCCCCAACAGAATGGTGTAGCCGAAAGAAGGAATAGAACTCTTATGGAGATGGTTAGATCAATGATGAGTTATTCGGATTTGCCAGATTCGTTTTGGGGATATGCCTTAGAGACTGCAGCTTATATTTTGAACTTGGTTCCTTCTAAGTCAGTACCTCTTACTTCCACAGAGCTGTGGATTGGACGTAAGCCTAGTCTGAAACATGTTCGCATTTGGGGTAGTCCAGCACACGTGCTGAATGGGAAATTAGATAAGTTGGAATCTCGTACAGAAGTATGCTTATTTGTAGGCTATCCAAGAGGAACGAAAGGAGGTTTATTTTATAGTCCTAAGGATCAGAAAGTCATTGTTAGCACCAATGCCCGATTCTTAGAGGAAGACTATGTGATGAACCATAAACCCACAAGTAGAGTTGTTCTAGAAGAACTGAGACGTGAGACACCAAGTACTTCAGTACCAACAGTACAAGCGGATGAACCACAAATAAATATACAACGTGTCACAAATGTTATACCACAACCGATAGTGCCTCGTCGTAGTGGGAGGGTTGTGATACAACCTGATAGATATATGTTCTTGGGAGAGTCGTCAGACTTCGTCCCTGAGGAACAAGATTATGATCCTTATACCTACAATGAAGCACTCCAAGATAAATATGCAGAGTCTTGGCAAAAAGCAATGATATCTGAAATAGAATCTATGGATTCTAATCAGGTCTGGGAGCTTGTAGAATAACCCGTTGGTGTAAAAGCCATTGGATGTAAGTGGGTCTATAAGAGAAAAAGAGGATCAGACGGTAAGGTTGAAACCTTTAAAGCTCGGCTTGTAGCAAAAGGTTTTACTCAAAGAGAGGGTATCGATTATGAGGAAACATTTTCTCCTGTAACCATGCTTAAGTCTATTCGGATTCTTTTATCTATTGCAGCTCATCTCGATTATGATATTTGGCAAATGGATGTCAAGACAGCTTTCCTTAATGGAAGTCTTGAGGAAGACATCTATATGAAGCAACCAGACGGGTTCATTGAAAAGGGCCAGGAGCATCTTGTTTGTAAGCTCAAGAAGTCCATTTATGGACTTAAGCAAGCTTCCAGATCTTGGAACATATGTTTTGATCAGGTGATAAAATCCTATAGATTTGATCAATGTCAGGATGAATCATGTGTATACAGAAAGTGTGACGGAAACGTGGTGGTATTCCTAGTACTTTATGTGGATGACATCTTGCTCATTGGAAACAATGTGAAGGTATTATCTGATGTAAGGGTATGGTTATCCAAACAGTTTGATATGAAGGACTTGGGAGAAGTAGGTCACATCCTTGGGATCAAAGTTCTACGAGATCGCAAGAAAAGGATGTTGGGCTTATCCTAAGCTTTCTATATCGATACTGTACTAACTTGTTTTAGTATGCAAAATTCTAGAAAAGGTTTCTTACCTTTTAGACATGGAATTGCTCTATCAAAGGAGCAGTGTCCGAGGACACCTAAAGAGATAGAGAACATGAAGGCAGTTCCTTATGCTTCAGCAGTAGGAAGCTTAATGTATGCAATACTATGTACGAGACCAGACATCTGCTTTGCCGTAGGCATGGTCAGCAGATATCAGTCTAACCCAGGACAAGAGCACTGGACTGCCGTAAAGCATATTTTGAAGTACCTGAAAAGGACTAAAGAGTATATGCTAGTTTACCAGGCAGATAGTTTAGTTCCCTTGGGGTATACAGACTCAGATTTTCAGTCAGATAGGGATTCCAGGAAATCTACCTCAGGTTATGTGTTTACTTTGGGAGGTGGAGCCATTGTGTAGAGGAGTATCAAGCAAAAATGTATTGCTGATTCCACTATAGAAGCCGAGTATGTCGCAGCCTCCGAGGCAGCCAAAGAAGCGGTTTAGCTCAGAAACTTTCTGTTGGACTTGGATGTGGTACCTAGTTTGCCTAAGTCTATTACAGTTTATTATGATAATAGTGGTGCAGTTGCAAACTCGAAGGAACCACGAGCCCATAAGACAGGCAAACACATTGAGCGCAAGTACCACCTGATACGAGATTTCGTAAAGAAAGAAAAAGTTGCTGTGATCAAGATAGCATCAGCCGACAACCTAGCTGATGCCTTTACAAAGAGCTTACCAGCTAAGGCTTTTGACAGTCATGTTGAGGGAATGAGAGTCAGATGTGTAGCAACATGGCTTTAAGTATAAGTGGGAGATTTGTAACAGTATACTGAAAAGCAATGCTTTGAGTATAAGTGGGAGATTGTTAGTGTTATATACTAAAAGCATCACTTTTGTAGTAACCTTATTTCCTTAAATTTTGAATGAGAATCATATGGGCAAATGTTTGCATATTGTATTTGTTACAAGTGTTAATGCAAATGTCTGATATTCTATATTATAGATAATATGGTGTGTGGTGTCACACAGAAGATCATATAATCAGTTTCCTATGAAGTATATAGATAGTTCACAACCTAGATGGACTTGGAAAATCTATTGGAAAGGTTGTAGTGTAATCTGGTATTAGTCTATCTTGACTATAGGTTTATACTAGTACATTTTGTGTGTATTGAACATGACCACTTGAGGTTGTTCTCTTTGTACTGACTACATAAGAGAACAAACACCTCTGTTATTATGGATGCTTGTGCTCTTAATCCGGATATAATAACGGACATGTATATGCAGTGTGCATTACTTTGACTCATAAAAGAGTGAGATTCATTATGGATCAACAACCTCTATGAATTGGGTAATAACATTGTATGTATGATGGGCTATTGATTATAAATGGAATCCATGTCCCGATACATCGGGTTGATGATGTCCCCTTAAGGAGCTCATAAGGATCGTCATGTAAATCCTACAGGTGGATTATATCCGACATGACAAATAAAGTTGAGCGGTACTACTTAAGGATAAAAGATGCCGAATCAATATAGTTGTCAGTAACTTAATTTGATCGACGAACATACGATATCTTAACATGGGGAGCCAAACGAGCATATAATAAAAGGAGCCCACAAACACAATTTGGGATTAGGGAGGTAGTGCAACAATAGCTCATTAGTGGACCGATCTATTGTTAATGGGCCTGGATTGTGTGTTCGGGCTGAACACGGGATATCCAGATCCGTTATGAGGCCTAACCCTAATTTCTCCTTATGGTCCCTGCCGTAGCCTATATATATCCTCTATTCTCTGGCCGCCAGATAACCGATCAGAAATCTGAAACTTTCTCTAAATTCGTGATTCACGTAAGGAAAGAAAAAGAGGGCTGCCAAGGAGAAGAAAAGGTTGGGAGATCGTCGCCAACACGACGTCCAACTCGAGGAAGGAATACGTACAGAAGATCTTAGGGTCGTCCGCTCGAGATTGCCAGGAATTACTTGTCTCCTTTCCGCCGCAGGTATAATTCGTGAACCCTAGTTTCCGCCTATGAAGGGTTAGAACATGTATTAGATCTGTTTAACTTTCTATCGATAATACGCACACCAAAGGAAGGGTCCTGGAAATCTTCAGTTCCATCAATAAGAAATAGGAATGAGATCACCCTTATGATACGATTCCTAATTCTGTCTCTCCACCATCCAACTCTCATGTATAAAGGTTCTTCCTACCATCTGAGGAAGACACTTCTGGAACATGAAGAGTCCTGAGCTGTCTGATTTGAGTGTCAGAATCACATGAGCTGTCTGATGTGGGTGTCAGAAGAATGCTCTTCATACATTACCAAAATACACTCAATTAGCGACGGATATTTAGCGACAGAATTTTTCCGTCGGCGTTAGCGACGGCTTCGTGGCCGCACACCGACTGATTACCGACCACACGCCTTTGCCATTTTTATTTTAATTTTAGGGGAAGGAAAGGTCGCATATCCGTCGCTAGGCTGTCGGTATTATAGCGACGGATGTCGAGTCGTCGCTACGTAGTCGATTATTTGGCAGAAATTGTGTAGGAATTTTGTGGTACATTTCTTCGACTACGTAGCGACGGATATTCAGTCGGATAATCAATAATAGCGACTAATTGGCGACGGATTATTAGCAGTCGCTATTCCGTCGCTAAATTTACGTTCCAGACTTAAATGAAAAGGCGGGGAGAACTTTTCGCATTCCCCCCAAATTCAATCTCTCTCCTCTCTCACTCTCTCTCTCTCTCACGCGGCTTCGGTGAACGGCGTCGGCGTCCTCTCCTCTCTCTCTCCCAAAGGTAATCCTCTCTCTCTGTCTCTCTCTCTCTCTCTCTCTCTCTCTCTCTCTCTCTCTCTGTGTTGCGGTTTGTCGACGTAGGGGCAGCGGAGGCGGCAGGCTTGGGGACATTCGGGCTTGGGGCGGGGGCGTCGGGGGCTGGGCGGTGGGCTTGGGGCGGGGGCGTCGGGGGCTGGGCGGCTGGCTTAGGGCGGGGGCGTCGGGGGCTGGGCGGCGGGCTTGGGGCGGGGGCGTCGGGGGCTGGGCGGCGGGCTTGGGGCGGGGGCGTCGGAGGCTGGGCGGCTGGCTTGGGACGGGGGCGTCGGGGGCTGGGCGGCGGGCTTGGGGCGGGGGCATCGGGGGCTGGGCGGCGGGCTTGGGCCGGGGCGTCGGGGGCTGGGCGGCGGGCTTGGGGTGGGGGCGTCGGGGGCTTGGCGGCGTGCTTGGGGCGGCGGGCTTTGGTCGGGGGCGGCGGGGGGCTTTGCTTATCAAATTCATCTGAGTTTATATATTGGCTAAATAATGTGTTATCCATATTGGATGTTATCTATTACTTTGGTGGTGTTTGGATTAGTAAATGTGAATATGGAGTTTGGGTTCATGGTGTATATGTTCACTGTGTCAAGGACAGTGTGAGTTCTTCATCTGCATAAGTCAGTTGTGTGCTTCTATATAGATGTATATATCTATACATCTAACTGTGATATACATATATGTGTGTATGTGTGCTTTAGAGAGTGAGGAATGAAAGGTAGGCCTACCATGCCTATTAGCATGCAGGACGGCTTGGGGTGTAATGTGTGATTGTAGACATGGTAGGAATTATAGGTAATTAATGCTAGTGTGACTAGACTAAGGTAGTGCTTGCTAGATAATAAGGACACTCTAGTATCCTAACCAAGTTAATTTTAGACTAGATATTTAGGATATAGCTGCCATATCCTAGAAGTGGACTCTTGCAATTTAGAAATAGATAGATTGACTCAGTTTGGTATCGGTATCGCACTATCTGTATCGGTATCGGTATCGCACTATCGGTCAAGGTTCACAATATCGGTATCGGAATCGGTTTCGGACTATTCCTATGAGTATTGGTATCGACGATATCGGTAGTATCGGCGGTATCGTATCGGAGTATCGAACATTGGTATCGGAAAACAAATAATTATTAATAAATTATTTATATTTAAAAACATATATTTTATACATTTAGGCATAATTTTAAGTATTTTAGCGTTATTTTTTAGTAGTTTTGAAATTATATGAAATAGTAGTCACCCTTACCGATTGGTTTTACCGAATTGACCGGAACAAAGACCCCCAATGTCGGTATCGGTCAATATTTGGTATCGGTCGGTATCGGATCGGAACATGCCAAACCGTATCGGTATCGGCCGTATCGGATCGGTATCGGCCGATACTTTAAACCATGCTATCGGTATCGAACTATCGGTATCGGTATCGGTATCTCACTATCGGTATCGGTATCGCACTATCGGTATCAAAATATCGGTATCGAACTATCGATATCGGTATCGGTATCGCACTATCGGTATCGGTATCGGTATCGCACTATCGGTATCGAACTATTAGTAACAACTGTATTTAGATTTTTCTCTTCTCGAGCTAGAATACTAGCGGATCCACCAGTTACATGATTATATACTAATTCTGTTTAGTTTGTCTTACTATACAGATTTTTATATCTAATCTGTGATGGATCGTTATTTCGTTGATCGTCCATGGATGTACAAACGACAACACGAGAGCAGAATAGGTATGAGTGACGATTTTTAGGCAGGCGTGGAAGTGTTTCTTAAGTATGCCATGAGTAAAGCTCAGTTTATGGACGGTAACAAAATCAAGTGTCCATGTCGTAATTGTCGCAATAGACGTTACGAAGAAGTGGTGAGTGTAAGAGATCATTTGACCCGTAAGGGTTTCTTACGTGAATACGACCTGTGGTCGTTGCAAGGTGAACTATATGTCGGAAGACAGGTTACGAATGCTGCTACTTATGTTTTTGATGATAATGCTGTAGCGGATTTTGTCGTCGATGACGACGAATGCTCCGTTGATTATGGAGACGTGCAGAACCTTGCACGAGATATGGTGTACGACGCGACATGGCCTAATTTTGATCCGGAGGATCCTAATCCCGAGGCGAAGGAGTTATATGATATGTTTTAGGATGCTGAAACTTCTTTATATCCTGGTTGTGATCCACATTCCGTACTGTCAGTGACGATGCGGTTGTTGAACATAAAGTCTGATTTTAACTTGCCACAAACTTGTTATGATCGGATTACACAACTAATGAAGGAGGTGTTACCGAAGGAATCAAAAGAGCTTCAAAAAAACTTCTACAAGTCGAAGATGATGGTCCGACATCTGGGACTGGGGTACGACAAGATAGATTATTGTCGCAACGGATGCATATTGTACTATAAGGAGAACGAGGATGTAGAAAGTTGCCGCTTCTGTAATGCGGATCGTTACAAGGAAGTCAGGGGAAAAGGAAAGTCAACTAGAAAATAACGTCCTTACAAGTATATGCATTACTTGTCGATCACGAAGCGCTTGCAGAGGATGTATATGTCTCAGAATACAGCAGAACACATGACGTGGCACAACGAAGAACGTACAAAGGATGATGGAGAATTGTCACATCCTTCGGATGGAGAGGCGTAGAAATATTTTGATTTTCGCCATCCAGATTTTGCTGCAGAGCCCAGAAATGTACGCATGGGGCTATGTTCTGATGGATTCACCCCTTTCGGGCAGTCGGGATCTCAATACTCCTGCTGGTCGGTCATTCTGACCCCTTACAATCTGCCACTATGGATGTGTATGAAGACTCCTTATATGTTCTTGACAGCTATCATACCGGGTCCCAAAAATTCGACGAAGAATATCGATATATATTTACAGCCGTTGATGGATGAGCTAAAACAGCTGTGGGAGATCGGCGTCACGACGTATGATATTTCCAGGAAACAGAACTTTCAGATGAGAGCTTCACTGATGTGGACAATCAATAATTTTTCGCATACGGTATGCTGTCGGGATGGAGTACTCACGGCACCCTGTCTTGTCCGATATGCATGCAAAATAGTAAGGCATTTCGCCTTAAGCATGGAGGAAAAACTTCTTTCTTTGATTGTCATCGTCAATTTCTGCCCGCGAGTCATCCTTGGAGAAAGAACAAGGACGCATTCAGAGCTGGAAAACAAGAATTTTCTCATCCGCCTGCCAGATTGTCGGGATACGATATTTGGGAAGATGTAAAGGATTTGCCCACTGTAATGGAAGATCCATCGAACAATCGTGTCGATGGGTTCAGACAAACCCATAACTGGACCAAACGGAGTATCTTCTAGGACTTGCCTTATTGGAAAGATAATCTTATAAGGCATAATCTTGATGTTATGCATATCGAAAAGAATGTGTTCGATAATGTCTTCAATACCGTCATGGACATTAAAGGAAAGACGAATGACAATCCAAAAGCAAGACCAGACATTGCCGAGATATGCAAGCGTCCTTATCTGAACTTGATACAAAAGGGAGCTGCTGGACAATTAAGTAAGCCGATAGCACAATACACATTGAGCAAGGAAGATAGATTAAAAATCTGCAAGTGGGTATCTACTTTAAGATTTTTCGACGGCTATGTGTCGAATTTGTCTAGATGCGTTGACCTCAATGAACGCAAGCTAACGGAAATGAAGAGTCATGACTGCCACGTATTTATGGAAAGATTACTGCCCATTGCTTTGAAAGAGTTATTGCCTTCTGCTGTATGGGTTCCGTTGGCCGAACTATCAATATTCTTTAGGGATATTTGTTCAACTAAGTTGACTGTGCAACACATGGTTGAACTTGAGGAGAAGATTATCTTAACAATTTGCAAGTTGGAGAAAATATTTTCTACTGGCTTCTTCGACAGCATGGAGCATCTACCGATTCATCTAGCATACGAAGCCTGTGTCGGTGCATCTGTTCATTATCGATGGATGTACCCATTTGAAAGGTACATAAATATCGATATAATTTAAGCTGAATTTCAGTGGGTTTTAAAATTCTTTCTTAATTCTCAAGATAATTTATCTCTCTAGATACCTACACCATCTAAAGAAGAAAGTTGGCAACAAAGCTCATATAGAGGCTTCGATATGCGAAGCATATCTTATCGAAGAGGTATCAAACTTCTGCTCCATTTATTTCGATACTCATGTTAAAATAAATCGAAATAGACCATAAAGGAATGACGAGGACGTTGAGGATAGAGGAAGATTCAATGTAAGGGGCAAGCCTGTTGGGGCTAGTAAAAGACGGTGGTTGACAGACGACGAGTATGATGCCGCTCACCGATATGTCTTGTTAAACTGTGACATACAAGAAGTGAGAGATTTGGAGAAGTAAATCAGTACACTTGCACTCGTTATAATCTCGAATTGATAAAGTAAGTGACTATACTTATATATTCTTATTTTCTCTAATAGTGTATTTAGAGATAAAGTCAAAATGAGGAGACCCAATATTACCGATGAGGGACTTCAAAGAGAGGTTGATTGTACATTTTCGTCATGGTTTCGCAAATACGTAAGTAACTGTGATTATAATTGAGATTATTAATATATAATCTGTAATATTTAAATTAAAAATATTTATTTACAGGTTTTATTGCCTGAAACAACACTCACTCATGAGAGTGTTCATTATCTGACACTGGGACCGAAGAAGCAAATAAAGACTTGGCCAGGCTATGTCGTTAATGGCTTCAGGTTTAAGTCAACTCAGAATGCTATAAATTTCGAATTTATCAATGACGGCATCAGTACCAAGGATTCCGGTATTTGCATAAGAGGCACCGTCTATGACAACGAGCCAGACTTTGACTATTATGGAGTGCTTCGGGATATTGTAGATTTACAATATACTGGCCCATATGATATACATATTGTGATATTCAAATGTGAGTGGTTCGATACGACACCAAATATCGGTTGGAGAATCGATAAACAATTTGGATTCGTCGATATAAATCATCGCAGGAGGTATAGAGGGTCCGATACATTTGCGATAGCAAATCAGGCTGTTCAAGTCTACTATACAAGCTACCCAAGGCGTCGTAGAGATCGATTTGACTGGTGGGCTGTATGCAAGATTAAACCTAGAAATACATTCAACGTTGGAGACCCAACATACCAAGAGGACCAGATCAAAAAGTCCCAATACTTGGGACAACACTCAGATACAATAGATGTTGAAGATATTGTTGAGGAAAATAGAGGAGAGGAAGAGGTTGATACACAAGACTTAGCTGTCAACCAGGGGAGAAAGAGGCGCTTGTCCCAAATTTTGAGGCAGAAGAAGAAGAAGAAGAAGAAGAAGAAGAAGAAGAATTTGATGGGGATGAGGATACAGATGAAATCAACGATGAAGATAAGGATGAGGATGAGGATGAGGATGAGGAGGATGATGATGAAGACGAGGCCAAGGATGAGAACGAAGACGATGATTAGGTTAAATATTGTTGTATATTAAAAACACTTCCAATTACGTGAATTAAGTTTGACCTCATAAAAGCAATTACGTGAATTCATGTTTATTTTATTCGATTATTTACTTATTGCAGATGGCACTCCTAGTCTTTTTCGTCGCGGCGACACTCGTCTCCCTACTGGTGGTATGTATATTTTAGTTTAGTTTTTTATATCAATTTATACTTTTATATTGTTAATTATGTTTATGTGTTCTATTTACAGGTTATGATGGCTGGCCGTGGTCGTGGTGCTGGTTGTGGTGGTGGTGATGGTGCAGGTCGTGGTCGTGGTCGTACTGGTGCTGGTGGTCGTGGTCGCATTCAAAGTTCCCGGGATGTGACCCCATCGAGCGAGCCCGACCCGGAGAGTACCCCGGGCACAGACGCATCCCGCCCTCGATCGACCACTTCATCGAGGCATGAGTCCGGATCTGCTAGCGGATCCGTTCCGCTATCGGAACCACCAGCAGCGGATCCACCAGGGGATGCCCCAGTTACTGTACAGTGGGCCCCGGAGTACCCCCATACTCGGTTCCATCCGGTTACTGGGGAGTACATACGCGGACCCGCGGATCCTCCGACGGCACCAGAGAGGCCGAGAGGCGAGTTCCGACGAGAGCTATGGCCCACGGGGACCTCGTAAGTAAATTTAAGTTAATTTATTACATTTCTTTCATTTGTTCAAGTTAATAATCCAGTCATTTCTTCTTTGTAGATTTTTTCCGTTTAATGTTGGCAGGGCCCTTGGAAAAATTATCAGGGCTAACTTCCACGGTCCCTACCTCAACTTTTCGTCGGTGCCCCCAAACGTGTAGTACGTCTGGCTCGACGAGTTGAGGGTATATATCTATATCTTCTGGTTAATTATTAGTTACTCTTTAATCAACCATTTTTTAAATTACGTGATAATTGATTTTCTATGTTAGACAACGTACTGGTGGCCCCCCCATCGTGAGAAAGGGATCCGCAGGACCTACAGAAGCGCTTGCTCGAAGAAGATACGGGATATGATTCATGACCTAAAAATGGGGCATACGAGGCCGAATTGGATCCGGCAGGAGTATTATGAGGACCTCTTAGGCATGATGGATACCCCTGCGTATAAGGAGAAATCAGAGAAGGCGAAGGTGAACCGATCTACCGCGGGCCTTCATACGGGGGGATCAAGGTCCCACGCAGCGACACTTGCAGATCTGGTGAGCAACCGTAAATTTATTTCACTATCGAATTAGGTATTATTAATTAAAGGAGTTAATTAGTTTCTACGGAAATTTCGTATGCAGGCCCAACGGGCGGTGAAGGAAGGAAGGACACCAGAATCGGTCACCATGCACGACGTGTTCCAGCATACCCACAAAAGACGGAAGGACGGGAGCTTCGTCGATGAGAGGGCTAAGGAGACTGATGTAAGTACTTATGTTTATGAGATTAACGTTAGAATTAAAAGTATTCAGACTATAACTTAGGTAAACTTAGGATTCACACTTAACTTAGTGAAACATAGGATTTAGATTACAACTTAGGTAAATCTTATAATATAAACACATTCATTTGATAGGCTGCGTATCGTGAGGCCCTTAGTCGGGCTCAGTTAACTGACACCGAGGATGTCGGTGAAACGACGCCATTCCAGATGCCCTCTTCTTTGGCCGCTCGGAACGACTTGTTCGTAGATACCGTCGGCGGCTTTAAGAAAGGGTTCATGTACGGAGTCGGCTCCCTAGGGCCATTGTACGTGGCAACGCAGAGATTTCCACCGACACCGCCTCCTCCCGTGGCCCCGGCGAACGATGATGTTAGGTCGCAGCTTACGCAGCTGCACGAGGCGGTGTCGTCTTTGCGGGAGCAATTTGCCACATACTTTCCGCCTACGTCTGCTGCTGCCGGTCCGTCTGCTGCTGCCGGTACGTTTGCTGATGGTGCTCGTCCGTCTTCTACTGGTCCGTCGACTGCAGGTGTCGGTCCGTCTTCCGTGGGCCATCTTTCTTTCAACCCTGATGCCCCTGTGGTACCGCCTACGACTGTGACGTCACTCCTGGATCTCATGTCCGCAGAGCAGCTACGCCAACTTCCGAGCAGTGTCTACGATGGCTTGCCTCCGTACCTTATGGAGGAGTATATTCGTCGATCGCATATGGGATTACCACCACCGGACAATCGACCTCCTCCTTCTTAAAATGTTGTATTAAGAAAATTTGGATTATTTGTGAGAGCTTTGGATTAATTGTGCTATAATCGGCTTATAGCACCAGATATTATGTTACTCTTTAGGATAATTGATATTTATTTTCTATTAATTTGGTTTGGTCTGTGATTCTTGGATAATTGGTGTGCATTAAATTCGTATGTGCATATTTGGTCTATGTGATTCTTGGATAATTGGTGTGCATTATATATTTGGTCCGTGTGATTGTTGGATAATTGGTGTGCATTATATATTGGTTTGGTTTATGCATATATTTGTGAACAGGGAAAGTGCTGCAATTTTTTTCCCAAAAAACTCAGTTAGCGACGGACTAGTGACCGTTTAGCGCCGGATAATCCCAGTTGCCGACGGTTTTTCGACGGATCAGCCGTCGCTATCTGGAGTTTTTAAAGTATTTCTAGGTAGCGACGGATGATCGACGGATTATCCGTCGGCAAGGTTCTGGTGGTATAAACTTCGACGGAATAGCGACGGTCTATCCGTCGCCAGAGGGACTGATAATCAGCCGCTAAGCAGTCGCTCGCTCTAGCGACTGCTTAGCGACGGACAATCCGTCGACAAGGTTCTGGAAATGTTTGACATTTCCAGATCGATGGCGACGGATAATCAGTCAGTAATCCGTCGCTGTGGCGACGTTGTAGCGACGGATTAGCGACTACTATTCCGTCGCCATGGTGCTGGAAATGCCAAGCATTTCCAGAACCTGGTCGACGGATAGTCCGTCAGCAAGCCGTCGCTAATCCGTCGTTCGTTACCGATGAATACCGACGGATGAGCGACGGAACGATACGCTCCGATACGCTGTTACGACGGGTTACCGACGGAATTTTACGTCGCTATTGTCTACACAGTTCAGTACTTAATAGTTGAAATGGACGACAGTCCGTCGGAAATGCGTTGCTAATGCTTCGTATTGTGACGTCGACAATCCGTCGCTATTACGTCGTTTGACGACAACATAGCGACGGACCGTTATTAGCGACGAGCTGATTGCCGACGAATTTTTTTGACCAAAATCTGTCGGTTATCGGTCGCTAATGCTAATTACCGTCGAATTGGCGACGGATAGGGCCGTCGCTAAAACGATAAATTTTGGTAGTGATAGCATCCAGGTCGCCAATGCCAGTTTTGAAGAAGCTTGCCAACCAAACTTCTGTAAATATTAACAAAGAAAGAAAAGTTAATAAAATCTATCAAAACTGCGCACCTTTGATCAATAGGCGCATATCAACAGTGTGCGCCTCTGACCAAAGTCAGGCATTGGATTGCAGTGTGCGCCTATTCTCAGATCAACAGGCGCATATCAACAGTGTGCGCCTCTGACCGAAGTCAGGCACTGGATTGCAGTGTGCGCCTATTCTCAGATCAACAGGAACATATCAACAGTGTGTGCCTCTGACCAAGTCAGGCACTGGATTGCAGTGTGTGTCTATTATCAGAACAACAGGCGCATATCAATAGTGTGCGCCTCTGACCGAAGTCAGGCACTGGATTGTAGTGTGCGCCTATTTCCAAAATAATAGGCGCATATTAATAGTGTGCACCTCTGACCGAAGTCAGGCACTGGATTGTAGTGTGCGCCTATTCTCAGAACAACATGGGCATATCAATAGTGTGCGCCTCTAACAGAAGTCAGGTACTGGATCGCAGTGCGTACCTCTTCTCAGAATTTCAGGCTCGTATCTACAACATGTGCTTTATTTCTACAAGTCAGCACCTATCTTCAAAACTGTCGCAAAATAAAATGCTCATGTGTGGAAACCACTGGTTCCTTGTTGGGACTTACCATCAAAATCAACGGTGTTTGTGCTGAAGAACGTCAATAATATAGAGCACAGCAAACCAACATCCGAAGGTGCGACATGCAAAAGAATAGCATCAGGTTGAAGTAGCGTAAGTGAACTTATGGATGTTGAATTTTTGCTGGACAGTGGGACCTTGTGAGAAGTCATCTTTTAATAAAATGAGAAAGCATGAATGTCTCTTTCCTTCCATTTTGGCTACCCTTTAAAAAGCATTGAAGATGTGAACAATACGTTATTCTAGGAGTTTATTTCGGGAAATAACCAAATAATAGGCGCTTATAACCACATGATGACTGCCATGTGTCTCTAAAAGAAACATCAAGCATTGAATTAGTCAAAGGAGCGCATTTACATGCGCCACTTGAAATCAGAAAATGGTCCTACAATTAATAGCCACACAATAAAGATGCCAGAAATTATAAGTTTCATTTCATAAAGAGGGGTAGACCCCTACAGACAAAAAGGACATGACACATGAAAAGAAATAAAAAGATGGCACGCTTAACATTGTTTCTTTTTCTCTTCTTCCTCGTTGGTCTGACGAAGGGCATCGTCCAACTCTTGTATGTTGTGGATTCCCGAGAGACACATCAGACTAAGAAATCCCTCCGAATTGCCGCGCTCTTCAGAGGAAAGTGATGGCCCACCACTCGAGTGATTGAAGACTGTTGGAGTTAAACCAAAACAATCTAAGAAGTTTACCACCCTTAGTGACGTGTCAGCCTCTAACAGATAAGTCGTAGGCATGACATCGGATTTTGCTTCAGGGGACTTGACTTCACTATCAGCATTGGTCTCCATCTCCTTCTTCATAGGTGCCATCGAAGTACAGAAGTGAAGAATGAGTATAAGGACCAGTTCCTATATATATAACCAAACCAACTCTTCATATTCCTCATGGGAAACCGAAAATCATCAATAAAACTCGGGAAGACGAAGAGGAGATCGAATGTTTTCGAGAAAAAAATTTATTATGACGGCTGGGCATTGACGGGCACAATCTAAGCAAAACTTGACTCAGTCAGTTTGCATAATTCAAAGTATTTCAAAACTTTGAAGTATTCTTAAGTTTTGAAAACTTTGAAGGGGGTCTTGTAGAGCCTAAAAATCAAGTTACGCCATATTTTTACCACTCGGCAATCAAGTTGTGCCTCAGCAATTAAGTTGCGCCACTGTTATGAAGCTCAAAAATTAAACTGCGCCACTGATCAGGTTGCGCCATATATCAGACTGCGCTCAGTCATATTACGCCAAAGTCTATGTAGCGTCTGACATTTAATTGCCACAATTGCCTGACAGCACTGACAACTGACATCACAGTAAACGAAGATAATCTCTTCGAATCCCTCAAAACGTGCCACTTGAGGAGATTTAATTGACAGCTGTCCTGCACATCTTGTGAGTTGTGCCTAGGCACAATCTAAATAAATTCCTTAGTTGCGCATAGGCATAATCTGGATAAATTATCTTATGTATCCAAAAGCTGCCACGTGTCTAGGCGCAGCCCAATCAGGCACAATTTGACTCGTTGACTGAAGCTCGCGCAACCTGATGAAGTTGAGACAAATTATATTCTAAAGCAGGATGACGTGGCACATATGCCACTAATCTCTCAAAACGTGTCCACTATTATGTACACGATCATGCACATCTCAATCACATGATGCCACATGTCTAAATACAGTTAGCATATAATTGAGTAATTAAATAAAAGTTGGCGCAACATAAGGTTGGCGCAACCCGGAGTGGCACAGTTCAGCCTCGCGCACATCAGAATAAATGCTAAAACAGTTATTTCCAGAACTCTATAAATAGAGTTTCCAATCATTATCAACACAAACACAGAGATCAAGTACTCTTGCAAAATTGCTGCTGTATTTTCCAGAGGCTCTAGTCTTCAAGTTCACCTAGTCCAAGGGATAAAGTGATCGTCTTCTGATCAGATTCCTACAGTTGTACTTTTCCAAAATTCAAATTGTACTCTTGTACTCCTTTTCAAAGTTTGTAATAAAATACCTTTTATTTTTGCAAACAGTATGCATTCCCAGTATGCATATCCCTCATATTCTGTATATTACATTTTCTATACTTAGCCCTGCATACATTGTAAGACATTGTACCTTCTCGTTGCATTCACTTCACATTTGTATTTTACTTTCAAATCCTTGCATTCACCACTGCATTGTTCTATCAAACTATATCCTTGAGTTCACTACATAACAAGTAATCACTACCACTCATCAGGAACTAACCAACCACTGCAACATACTCACATTACACTACTGCCTGCCCCTTTTGTTTAGACATTACCTACTTCTTTGGTCTAGACCACATGTCCATCCCCTTTCATTTAGGCATCAACCAATCTTAAATGCCATTTATGAATTAAACCCTTAAAATGGTCTTGCCCTCACATGTGACTTGACTTCACATAGGGCCAGCCTCATTTAGCATTTTCTGATACATATCATGTATCAGAACAGTGCTCATTCTGCATTTAGGATACATTATATATACATAACTCATTACGTACGCATTCATTCACTACTTCTTTCACACATTACCTTGTATTCATATATCTTGTCACTACATTTCCCTTTTTTATATGTTCTGTTCTGCCCAAGTAGTTCAAGTTCAGACCTTGAGCACTCCTTGGTTCTGCCTATTTCTTATATTTCATATCATTTGGTTTAGTTATCCCCCCATTCATTTTTTTTAGGATATTGCCCTGTCCATGGTAAATTTGTGTTCAGACTTGAACATCTGTGATGTTCAGTTGGGACCTTTAGTCCAGTCAATATTTGATGTCCTTTAGTTCCCCTTTGTTCCATATGATTTGGTCATTATTCCCTTTTATATATCCTGCATATCCTTGCTCTGTCCCTTCAAATAGAACCTAAAGTCCACTTCTTACCTTGTTACAAGCCCACTTTTGAATATGCCATAGGTAGTAGTTGTTGACCCAAATCGGATCACAGTCAACCTAATCTTAAAAATTAACAAAACAATATTTGTCATAGTCCAATTTGACACATCGAGCTCGAAATCAATCTACTCAGCTCATTGGTTCAAGATCACAGCAGCTTGGAGTTTTACTATTTTGTGTATACTGGAGTCTGTATTTTTTATTATTCTTGAGTATAGGATAATGTACGTTGGGTCATACTGAGCACTTTGGGCTAGCCATAGCTTTATAGGTTTACTTAGCCCAAATCCCAATCAACCCATTCATCCAAAGCCCACAAAGAATATTCTATCCATAGAAGACAGAGTTTGGGCCGAACTCTGCCTCACACAGTGTTCGGGCCGAACTCGGTCCCCTAAAATTCAGGATGCTGATTTTTAGGTCTTCATCACTACTAGTTGTCCAACGGCCAAACATTTAAATTATTTATACCAAATTCTGGCCGAATTCTGCCTACCCCAAACCCTATAAAAGGCCTTGGTTTCTTTCATTTGAAACCATCCACTCTTCTCTTCTTCTTCTCTTACATAGCCTATATATTCAAGAGCCTTACCTTCCCATCCACTTAGCATTCAAACTTCCCAACCGTCCAAGTTGCTCGGTATGATCCAGCTACAAGTTTGAAGTACAAGAAGTTGTAAGTCACTTGGAAAAGTCCAAGTTTCGCCAAAGCGATCATTGAAAGAAGTTTGGCATGCTCTTCTGTGAAAAGGCACGTGGTTGTAACCCTATTTCATAAATAGTGGATTTCAATCCTGAGCTAGAGTGCTCAGGCCTGGACTAGTCCTCCACAATGAAAACCAGGTTAAAAATCTTGCTGTGTTTGTGCTTGCTCTCTACTCTTTATTTTCGTATTTATTTTACTCTAATTATTTAGTTGGTGAAGTGAGTCTAAATTTTTAATTGATCATTTTTGATACAAACTCTATTCACCCCCCTCTAGAGTTGCCAACTTGTACTTCAATTGGTATCAGAGCTCTGTTCTCTTATCAAGGACTAACATCCTAGAGCTGATCCATGGCAACCACTCAACCCATGTTTTCCAATCACGGTGAAGGGCAGTCCACTCATAGGCCTCCCCTATTTGATGGAACAAACTACACCTATTGGAAAACAAGGATGAGTTTTTATCTCAAGTCGCTAGACTTCGACCTGTGGACCATTGTCACCGATGGTTACAAAAAATCCGCCAGGATAGTTGTCAATGGTGATCTCGTTGAGAAACCCTACGACAAATATTCTGACAAGGAGAAGAAACAGGCGAGTCTAGATGCGAGAGCTATTAATACTTTATTTTGTGTAATAGACAGGAATGAGTTTAACAGGGTCTCAACATGCACCACCTCTCATGAAGTATGGAGACTTCTAGAAGTGATGCATGAAGGAACCACCCAAGTCAAGGAGTCAAAAATAAGTCGTCTCACTCAAGAATATGAGGCTTTCAAGATGAAGCCAAATGAGACGATCACACAAATGATTACAAGATTTCTCGACATCATCAACCCCTTGTCTTCTCTCGGCAAACAATATACAAATCACGAAAAGATCCGTAAGATACTTAGGGGGCTACCAAAGATTTGGTACCCTAAGGTGACAACCATCATAGAAGAAAATGATCTCACTATAATGTCCATGGAGACTTTGATGGGAAAGCTGATGACTCATGAGCTTGACCTCAAAGACTTCGAAGAGCCTGCTCCTAAGGCAAAAAAGATTGTCCTTAAAGCTCACTGTCGAAGGGCTGATCCTGAAGAGACGGATGACGACAACTCGGAAGGTGATGATCAAACTTTCCTTGTCCGCAACTTCAAGAAATCCCTTCGCTTCAAACAAAGAAAGAAGGAACCACAAGAAGATAACGAAGAAGAGCCAATATGCAACGACTGCAAGAAGACTGGACACGTCCGAAAAGACTGTCCATTCGCAAAGAAGAGCAACCGATATGAGAAACCATACAAGAAGGCTTCCTCAAGAAAATATGCCAACACAAGTATTTGGCATGAAAGTAAAGCTAGTGACTCCGAGGAAGAAAAGGACTCTCCTCAAGACACTGCCAATGTATGCCTAATGGCAACATCCGACAAGGTAACAAGCGAAACTCTCGATGATTTCACTTTTGATGAACTTGGCGATGCATTCAATGATTTACTCGATGACCACAAGAAAATCGTTGGTAAATATAAACACGCCAAGGAGAAGATCAAAAGTTATGAAGTCGAGATTCAAAGACTCTCTTCATTGCTTGATAATATTAGAGACACTTCATCCACGGAAGTCACAAATGAGGTGTCTAAGTTTAAATTAAGCCTACATGATGCCGAAGCACGTATAGAAAAGCAAACACAAGAGATCACAGCACTCAACACTGAGCTTGCTGAAGAAAAGAATAGATACAAGATCTCTATTACTATGATTTGTGGTTTGAATACTAAGATTAGTGAACTACAGGCTGTTTCTAAGAAATTAGAGACTAGATTGGAAAAACAGGTTGCTCAACCTCAAACCCAATCACATAAGACACATACAAAGCACAACACTACTCAAAATAGTCAAGCATGTCATCCACGTGCAGCACACAAACATGCTTACATGTACATCCACTTTCATACAGCACACAAACCACATGCACGTAGAAATCATTCTCATAACTATCATTCAAATGTGACACATAATCACCATGCTACACATAGATATAATCATCACCATGTTGCACATAAACAAAATCACCACCATACTGCATTTAGATACAATCATCATCCTGCTACTATATATAGTCATTATAATGCTGCTCCACACCACTCTTATCATGCTACAAATAGATATCATCAACATGCTCCTAACATAAATAGGAATGCTATTTGTATCTACTGTGGATTGCATGGACACATCTCACCATAATGTAGAGTTAGGAGATTAGTAGATAGGAATATATATGCATGGATGCCAAAAACTAACTTTTCAGGACCCTCAAGAATTTGGATACCAAAGGTCACATCTACTCTTGATGTAGGTGGACCTTCCTTCCTCAAGTAAAAGTAAGTAGATTCTCGATAGTGGATGCTCGTGACATATGACGGAAGACGTAAATCTTTTTGCATCACTATCGATGAAGAGAGAAGGATATGTATCCTTCGGCAACAACCTAAAAGGGTATATTATAGGTAATAGTACTATTGGTCATCCTCCTTCTCCTGTAATAAAGGATGTCTGCCTAGTGACCGAGTTAAAGCATAACCTGCTCAGCATTAGTCATCTTGCTGATCATGGATATGATATTAACTTTGGACAAAATAAATGCTATACTTATGATAGGTCAACGGAAGACATCGCTTTTGAAGGGATAAGAAAGGGTAATATTTATATTTTCTATCTATCTAGAGATACTAACAGTGCAGGAAGATATCTCTATGCTCACAAGGATGAGAGATTATTGTGGCACCAGCGTCTTGGTCATGCCAATATGGATACTATATCTAGGCTATCGACCAAGAAGCTAGTTAGAGGCTTGCCCGACATCACATTCAAAAAGGACACGGTATGTGCCGAATGTGAGTTGAATAAGGCAACCAAGTCCTCATTTTATTCCATAAATTCTGTAAGTACTACTAGACCCTTGCAATTACTTCATATGGATTTATTTGGTCCTAGTAGAGTAGCCAGTCTTGGTGGAAAACTCTACGCTTTTGTGATAGTAGATAACTTTTTGAGATTTATTTGGGTTTTCTTTCTTACAAACAAAAGTGATACCATTTCTGTTTTTAAAATATTTGCTAAAAAGGTTCAAAATGAAAAAGGCTACATGATTACTCGAATCCGAAGTGATCATGAAGGCGAATTCGAAAATACTGATTTTGAAAAGTTTTATGATTTAAATGGTTTTAATCATGAGTTTTCTTGTCCGAGAACTCCTCAACAAAATGGTGTTATGGAGCGGAAGAATAGGACTCTTGGCGATATGGCTAGATTCATGTTAAATAAATTCTCTCTTCCAAAATATTTTTGGGCTGAAGCTGTCAGTACAACGTGCCATATTTTAAATAGGGTACTCATTCGTCCTATTATAAAGAAAACACCCTATGAGCTTTGGTTTGGAAGAACTCCAAACGTTTCATATTTTCGAGTTTTTGGTTGTCGATGTTTTATCCTTAACACCAAAGACAACTTAGGCAAATTTGATGACAAAGCTGAGGATGGTATATTTCTTGGCTATGCGGCCAAGAGCAAGGGATATAGAGTGTTAAACAAACGCTCTTTAATTGTGGAAGAGTCTACAAATGTGACTTTCGATGAGGATAACAGTGCAGCAGCTACTCTTGATGATGATATTGAGCTATCAACTTCTACTCCGATGATTACCACCACTGAAACAAATTCTCTAGAGGGCTTGCCAAAGAAATTCTCTTTCAAGCCGTCACATCCAGAAAATTTGGTTATAGGTGAGGTTTCACGCGGAGTAAGTACTAGGTCATCATTAAGAGGCTCCATTGCTAGTACTGCCTTCATTTCATAAATTGAGCCGAAAAATATTTTAGAAGCTTTTAATGATGAGTTTTGGATTTCTGCCATGCAAGAAGAACTCAACCAATTCGTGAGGAGCCAAGTTTGGGAACTTGTTCCTAGGCCAGCTAATCACTCGATTATTGGTACGAAATGGGTTTTTCGCAACAAAGTAAATAAAGATGGTTCAGTTACACGCAACAAAGCTCGTCTAGTAGCTCAAGGATACAACCAAGAGGAAGGTATCGACTACGATGAGACGTATGCTCCTGTTGTAAGACTTGAATCCATTCGGATGCTTTGTGCATTTGCTAATTTTCAAAACTTTAAACTGTTTCAAATGGATGTGAAAAGTGATTTTTTGAATGGATTTATTAAGGAGGAAGTTTTTGTAAAACAACCCCCTGGTTTTGAAAATCACAAATTTCCCGACCATGTTTTCAAACTCAAGAAAGCGCTTTATGGCCTCAAACAAGCCCCTAGAGCTTGGTATGAAAGGTTAAGCAATTTCTTGCTTGAAAAAGATTTTTCAAAACAAAAAGTTGATACTACACTCTTTATAAAATCTTTCAAAGACACCATTCTCTTAGTGCAAATTTAAGTTGATAATATTATATTTGGTTCTACTGATGAAACTCTCTGTTAAGATTTTGCTAAGTGTATGCAGACCGAGTTTGAAATGAGCATGATGGGAGAGCTCAATTACTTTCTTGGACTGCAAGTCAAACAAACATCAAATGGAACTTTCATCCGTCAGTCAAAGTATACAAAGGACATGCTGAAGAAATTTGACCTTGACAACGTCAAACCGATCGGCACCACAATAGCTACTACAACCAAACTAGAACCAGATGAAAGCGGTAAACCTGTTGATCAACGTAAGTATCAAGGTATGATAGTCAGTCTACTTTATTTAACTGCTAGTCGCCCCGATATTATGTTTAGCGTTTGCCTGTGTGCTAGATATCAAACAAATCCTAAGAAATCATACATGTCCGCTGTTAAGCGTATCTTTCGAAACCTTAAGGGTTCGGTTACAGTAGGCCTATGGTATCCCAAATCAACATCATTTGACCTCATTGGGTACTCTGATGCTGATTTTGCTGGATGCAAGATCGACTGTAAAAGTACAAGCGGCACGTGTCATTTATTAGGAAAGGCTCTAGTCTCTTGGTTTGGCAAAAAACAGAATTCTGTCGTACTATCCACAACAGAAGCTGAATATATCGCAGCTGGTCGTTGTTGTGCACAAATTCTGTGGATGAAGCAAACCCTTGAAGACTATAACTTATCTTTTATGCACATTCCTATATTTTGTGACAACACTAGTGCTATAAATCTCACTAAGAACCCCATATGTCACTCACGCACGAAACACATTGAACTTTGTCACCACTTTTTGCGTGATCACCAACAGAATGACACTATTAATTTAGAATTTATTGACACTGTTCATCAGTTGGCCAATTTCTTTACAAAACCATTATCTGAGGAGCGATTCAATTTTCTTTGTCGGGAATTAGAAATTTTAGATGAAATGGTTATACATTAAATTGACCTGCGTAATTATTGATTATGTCACGATTCTCTATGCTGACTTTGCTATGGGTATAAGCCGAAAGGGTCCTTCTGACAACAAGACGTAAAAGCCTAAGCGACACGGTGCACTAGTCTTCGGACTACCGCTAGCTGGGATCCGGCCCCTACAGCTATCCCATAGCAGCTTCACCATATTGCTTTATGTCATAACTCCTTAGTTATTATATGGTTAAATTTTATTTATAGCCTGCCTCATTTGAAAATTCTAATTTTCAATCTTGTTTTTATTCATCTCTTTGACCATTTATTCAAATTTATTTCAAATCTCTTTTTTATTTCCTGCTTGAAGTTCTGGCCTAAGGGACCAGAACTCGGGCCGAACTCTGCCCCACCCAGAGTTCGGGCCGAGTTCGGTGTCCTTGTTCCAGAACCTCAGATCATTCTCAGCCGTCCATCTTTTCTTCATCCGATGGCCCATATTTCACCCGACCAGCCGATTAAAGGGACATAAATTCGAAAATATGTCTCTCTCTCTCCTCCATTGTCTTCTTCCTCCATCTCTACTTATATTTTCTTCAAAACCCTAACCCTAGAAGGCTCCAATCCTTGGGAAATTTCTTTCCAAACTCAAGGAAGTCAATCTTGGAGTTGTTCTCCTCCATCTTATGTCTCTTGTAAGGTATATCTCTCTCTTTCTCTTCACATCTCAATTTTTTTTTCATGGCTCCTAGGTTGCTTGGTAGGGGTAAAAGACCAAGGAGAAGTATTGGTGAATCCTCTACTAATCCTAACCCAAACCCTCAACCTAATCCTCCACCACAACCTCTTCCTCATCCTCCTCCTAACTTGGTGTACCCTCTTTTTAATCCACCTCCACCTATCAATGTCGACACATACGATGACCATCTTTTTGTGTCCTTAGATGCGTCCAACGCATGGTTCTTCGACTTCCGTCATCGTTGTGTCTTTGCGGGACACCCTATTAAATTTACGGTGTTTTTTCGATTTTCTTCCTAATTTTTGTGACTTATGTCTTGATGAGCTTGTTGCAACTCGTGAACCGGTATATGTGAATGCCATACAAATGTTTTATTGCAACATGACTTATGACCGCACACGCATCTATTCACGTGTCGCCGGTGTAGACATATCTTTTGATGATTTTGAGTTAGCCGACCTACTTGGTTTGCCCGACCCAAACACTTAGGAACGGCTTGATGATGCTCAGGACTTTGTTTTTCCTGGAGAGACCACGTTGGAGAGTTTCAAGGGTGATCTTTGTTCTCCAAATCCTTTCCCTCGAAAACTTATGGCTAAACATCTCAATAATCATTTCTATGAACTTCATCGAATTATATTTTCTTCGGTCTTGCCAAAAGCTGGATCCACAGATGAAGTTACTTACTTTGAGATTACTGCTCTCTTCTTTCTCCACTTTTGCATCCCCTTCAACTTCCCTCGCACGATGATGGATTGAATGATTCGTGCTCGGCCTAAACCAAAATCTTTGCTTTATACCATGTATCTTCCTTTGATCTTTTGTGCCTTTCATGTTCCATTGGATCAGTGTAAGTCCTTGCCCCCTCCTGCCTTTCTGACTAAGGCGAGGAGAACTGTTGCTGCTATCGCCTCTTCTGAGTCCGATGATGCTGAGGAGCCTGACTCTCCTGTACCCTTTGCTGCTCCTGATTCACCTGCTCCCGAGTCTACTGCTACACTGGACTCTCTTCAGACTATGCTTCGCGATCGCTTCCGTTTGGAGGACGAGCGCTGGGCCGAGATGGATGATCGCTGGACGCAGATGGACTACCGCACTACTCTGCAGATGAGTGCGCTCAGCACCTCCATCCATGACATTCAGTACTCCATGGCCTCCCATCCAACGATGCCGATTCCGATGATGCGTGATCCGTCTCGCGACGGTTATCGCATTGACGATTCATGGGTTCGTCGCTATCTTGATCCGACTTCGGCTTTTGTGGTTCCCCGTCGTACCAGTTCTGATGTTGCGGGGCCTTCACATGCTCCTTAATGGATATGGCTATTGTACTGCTACTGATGCTCAGGACTATGTTTAGTTTGGCACTAATGTTTCTTTTTGCTTATGTCTTTATGTTTTTAAACTCAATGGCTCTGTTTGCTATTAGTTAGTACTACTACTTGTATGATTCTCTTTTATTATGTGGTTGGACGTTTTTATTTCTATGTTTTTGTCTCCATTTTTGTTGATTATCAAAAGGGGGAGAACCATTGATATTTGTCTTGATACTATGACCATTGCTATATTAGCACTATAAATTGTGTATCCTTGGATATGTATATTTGGATGAGTATTTACAGGAAATATCAGTTTACGGGGGAGTATGATTGTTCAAGTACGGGGGAGCCATAATGTGTCCAGGTATGAATATTGGACATACAAATATCATATTTTGTCAATTATCAAAATGGGGGAGATTGTTGACCCAAACCGGATCACAGTCAACCTAATCTTGAAAATTAACAAAATAATATTTATCATAGTCCAATTTGACACATCGAGCTCGAAATCAATCTACTCAGCTCATTAGTTCAAGATCACAGCTGCTTGGAGTTTTACTATTTTGTATATACTAGAGTCTGTATTTTTTATTAATCTTGAGTATAGGATGATGTACGTTGGGTCATACTGAGCACTTTGGGCTAGCCATAGCTTTATAGGTTTACTTAGCCCAAATCCCAATCAACCCATTCATCCAAAGCCCACAAAGAACATTCTGTCCATAGAAGACAGAGTTCGGGCCGAACTCTGCCTCCCACAGAGTTCGGGCCGAACTCTGACTCACACAGAGTTTGGGCCGAACTCTGACTCACACAGAGTTCGGGCCGAACTCGGTCCTCTAAAATTCAGGATGCTGATTTTTAGGTCTTGATCACTGCTAGTTGTCCAACAGCCAAAAATTTGAATTATTTATACCGAATTCTGGCCGAATTTTGCCTACCCCGAACCCTATAGATAGGCCTTGGTTTCTCTCATTTGAAACCATCCACTCTTCTCTTCTTACATAGCCTATATATTTAAGAGCCTTACCTTCCCATCCACTTAGCATTCAAACTTCCCAACCGTCCAAGTTGCTTGGTACGATCCAGCTAGAAGTTTGAAGTGCAAGAAGTTGTAAGTCACTTGGAAAAGTCCAAGTTTCGCCAAAGCGATCATTGAAAGAAGTTTGGCGTGCTCTTCTGTGAAAAGGCACGTGGTTGTAACCCTATTTCACAAATAGTGGATTTCAATCCTGAGCTAGAGTTCTCAGGCCTGAACTAGTCCTCCACGAGGGAAACCACGTTAAAAATCTTGCTGTTTTTGTGCTTGCTCTCTACTCTTTATTTCTGCATTTATTTTACTCTGATTATTTAGTTGGTGAAGAGAGTTTAAATATTTAATTGATCATTTTTGATAAAAACTCTATTCACCCTCCCCCTCTGGAGTTGCCAACTTGTACTTCAGCAGTCACTCGACCTTGTTCAGATTTGAACACCTATTTTGTTCTGCCATGTTCTAAGGATCAATGGTTATAGTACCCTGCTTTTAGACTTTTAGTTCAGTCAGTAAGAACAATCATTCAAACCTTTGATTACCTGGCCTATCCACCTGAGGGTTAGTCATATTTACATTTTTGGTTGAGATCTCTAATTGTTTGCAATCCTTTTTCCCTTGTGCAGTCCCCCTAATGTTCCTGCATTTATCTTAGAATGCAACCCTCTATCTTATAGGTATCTTTGTATATGTCAGTTATAAATATTGTATTATATATGTATGAGGATATGTGAGGTTGAGGGATGTGTAGTAGTGTTGGTATTTACATATATTCCTCTTAGCTTGGACAGTTATATGTTAGGCTTAATGGTATACTCTCTCTCTCTCTCTCTCTCTATATATATATATATATATATATATATATATATATATATATATATATATATATATATACATATATATATATATACATATATATATATATATATATATATATATATATTTTTTGTATATATATATATATATATATATATATATATATATATATATATATATATATATATATATATATCGAACGAAACTTTATTGATTGAAAGAAGAAACTGAGATACAATCAGTACAAAAAATTACTGCAACATCATAGGTAAAGCTGGCGAGTGCCTACACCTATTCAGAACTTTATGAATCTGCCTTCTGATTCCGAAAAGCAATTGATCTCGATCATAGGAATATGATTCATAACGCCACTTATTCCTATTCTTCCAAGATACCCAGCACATCGTACCCCCGACAATTTGCTTGAGATGCAAATTCCTCCGAGACCACCATAATTTGAAGAATCCAAGTAAGGATCGACTCTGGCCATGTATACCTAAAGCAGGATTTAATTGCAACCATATATCTTCTATCAGCTGACCTTCCTTGAATATACGAAGAAGCGTTTCTTGGGCTGCCTCTCGACAGCAGTGACACTTAGACGCCATTTGAAACCCTAGCTTTTGAATCTTGTCATCAGTTGGTAATTTATCCAGAAGTATACGCCACATTAGTATAGACCATTTCAGCAGAATATAAGTACCCCATATGTGTTTGTAATAAGGATGTTGCATATTTGGGGTGCGAATATGTTTCCAAGCTGACGATAAACTGAATGAGCTTGTCGGTGACGGAGACCAACGCCAACTGAGATTGTCGTCAATTTGTATATGATCAATGAGATGATTTGTAATGTCCCTTCCCTGTAACAGTCGTTTCCAAATTCTAGATGATTGAGGATTAGGCATGATCGTATCACTCGATTGTCAAGAGCAGTATTTGGCTCTAAGAAATTGAGTCCATAGTAAATCCTGAGCCTTGAGTTTCCACCACAGTTTCGATGTAAAAGCATTCATAATTTCAGTGAGACTATGTACCCCCAATCCAGCTTCATTGTGTGGTCTCGCCAAGGACTTCCAGCCCACCCACGGACGCTTGTCAAACCCATCTTTCGAGCCCCAAAAGAATCGAGCAAACATGAGCTCCAGTTGGTTAATAACGCTAGCCGGAGGATGGCAAGCCGCTAGCGTGTATATTGGAATAGAAGTTAGGACCAATTTCAGAAGGACCAACTTACCACCATACGAGAGTATCCTCTATTGCCATCCATCCAAGCAAAGTCGAACCTTCATGACCAGGTCTTCATACATATTCGCGTTCTGCTTGCCCGCCATTAATGGACACCCCAGGTAAGTAAAGGGTGGGGAAGCAACTTGAAATCCTGAAATATCTTGTAGATGCTGAGATCTCTCCTGCGGGAATGTGTCATGAACATATATAGAGGACTTTGCATAATTAATTTTCTGACCGGAAACCAATTCATAACGTTGCAAGACTCTGAGAAGATGCTGAACAGAAGATGAGTCCCCTGCTGAGAAAATAATTACGTCATCTGCATACGCTAAATGTGTAATCGGTTGGCAACCACTTGGAGTGTAGAAAGTATTGAAAGAAGGCTTGTGCACAAGATCATTTAGGTTACGGGATAAAGCCTCAGCTGCTATGACAAATAGGGCAGGAGACAGCGGATCACCCTGTCGAACACCCCTAAAAGCCTTGAAAAAACTCGAAGATGCACCATTAACAATAGTTGAGAACCAAACATTGTTCAGTAGTTAGAAAATCATGTCGATCCATGTTTCATTAAATCCGAACCTTCGCATTACTTGTATCAGGAAACCCCAATCCACCCGATCATACGCCTTCATCATATCAAGTTTGATCACAATATTACCTCCTCTGTATTTTTTCTTCATTTTGCTCATCATCTCTTGAGCCAAAATCATATTGGCAACAATTTCTCTGCCCTTCACAAAACCACTTTGCTCCTCCGAAATAGTTTGGACAATATTGGTAATAATCTTCGAGATAGCAATTTAGATATTATCTTGTTCATAACCGAGCATAGGCTAATCGGCCTAAAATCAGTCATTGTTGTTGGGTTTTTGTTCTTCGGGATGAGCACAATTGATGTAGAAGTAATAGATTTAGTGAGGTGGAAACCCGACATGAATAGTGATGTAGTAAGAAGAACATCCTGCGCAACAATATCCCAGTATGAAAAAAAGAGAAGTGTACCCGTCCGGACCAGCCGCAGAGTTTGGATCCAGGCTTCGAATAACATTAAGTAATTCTTCCAAGGTAGGGGCCACAGTGAGATTTTCATTGTCCTCCTGCGTGACCAGCGTCGGAATTACCTTTAGGAAAGCCTCATCTTGCACGGTTGCCTCCGATTTATACATTTGCACATAGTAGCCATTTGCTATAACTTGAATGTCTGACAAAGAGTCTTTAGGAACACCATCCGCCCCTATGAGAGAGTGTATCCGAAGTTTACGATGCTTACTATTGACGCATTCGTGAAAATATGCTGTGTTCTTATCCCCTTCCATATCCCATTTCAAGCGAGCTTTTTGTCTCCAGTAAGCTTCTTCAACAATCACCCTACGTTTAAGATTAGCCACAGCATGATGTAGAGCGACCTTGTTCTCTAAGGAAGCGTCGACCTCGAAGCAAAGCTCTGCTGCTAAGACACAGTCTTCCGCCGTTTTTACCTCCTGAAATATATTACCAAAATTTAATGACTCCAATTAGACAATGCTTTGCGACAAGCTGTCATCCGCATCCCTAATCGAATTAACCCATTAGGATGGGTTACTGATGTCCATGCGGATTGTACAATAGAGTAAAAATTTGAATGTTTGGTCCAGAAGGATAGAAAGCGAAAATGCTTGGGCCCCCTAGCCTGGGAGTTTCTCAAAGACAACAACAATAGAGCATGATCAGATTCAGTACGGCTAAGATGTTCGACCACTGATGCTGGAGCGAACCGTAACCAAGCAGTATCCAATAGGACTCTATCCAATCTCGAAGAAGCCTGCCTATCACCCTCAGTTGATTTGAGCCATGTGAAACTACTTCCTTTAAAAGGAATTTCAGTAACCCCAGCTGCCAATTGAAAATTCATAAACTCTTGCATCGAGACTGGACACGCATGCAATCCTCCTACTTTTTTCTCCGAGTAACAAACAGCATTAAAGTCTCCTCCAACTGCCCATGGCAGTTGATATCTATGCTGAACCCCTAGGAGCCTACTCCACATCTCTCGTCTTCCCTCCTTCTTACCATGTCCATGCACCAAGGAGAACATAACCTCCTTTGGAAATAGTTCATGGCGAACGGAAATGGTTAACGCCTGATCAAAAGAATCAAGCAATACCATCGAACAAGAATTTTTAGCAAAGACCCATGCGTTCCCTCGATCATTCGCTAATGCAGCAGCAAAACCCATCTTCAACTGGAAATTCAGTAGCTGATTATTTTAAACCTTCAACTCAATTATAACTAGTAATTGAATTTTATGCAGTCTACAAAGACTCTTGATTCTTTTAAAAGTCGACTTTGTGGCAATCCCCCTCACATTCCACAGAAGTGTGTTAAACATTAAGGGAGACGGAAGAGGTACCAATGTTTGAGGGTTTTCCAGAGGAGCGAGTGCACCGATCCGTTGGCTCTGGAACTTTCTTTTTCCTGGTCTTCTTAGTGGTGGCTGAGACTCCCTGTTCTGCATTCTCCACTTCATCCGCCCAAGAGATGGCCTTCGTTTGTATTTCTCCATCTTCCAATTGCTCAGTCTCCTCTCCTTTATTCTGGTCATCATCATCCGTCCCCTCACCCGTCGGTTCTAATACGCCAGGCTCCACTTCAACGCTGGCTTCCTGCAATGGTAATTGTGTACGCAAATTTGTACTGCATGGATCCGGATGAGCCGCCACTTGCTCATTTAATACTCCTTGATCAGCATTAGGATTCGAAGATGTGGAGGGTGGGGCCTCATTAATGATAGTGGCTGGGATATCATTATCCTTTGGGTTTGCTGCCTGTCCCAAATTATCGGGAATTATATCTGAGGGTTCTTCTTCAATATGAGTGATATCGGCATTGCTAGGTTGTGGATCAGCTATCACGTGCGGTTCTTTGCTTCGTTCTTTGTTTTTCTGCTTCACCTTGCAATAGTCGACCATATGACCCTGATGTCTGCAATGAGAACAATATAAGGGAGATGATTCATAATCAACTGTTAGCCAAAAACTCCTTCCTCGCGACAAGTTTATACGGATCCTTTGTTGTAGTGGTTTGGATGCATCTACTTCAACAAAAATTCTAGCCATGCTTGGTCGAGATAAATCCGCAGTAGCTTTATCGATCTTTAAAGGAGTTCCTATAGAAGAAGTGATTGCAAATAACGCCTCCTTATTGAAAAGATGATGCAGAAGGTTGGTAGAGACACCCACGTAGGCATGATGGATGATTCACAAGAAAGAGAAAAGTCTGGATCCCATTTGAATAATCTCATAGGAGCCCGGACAATATACCAAGTATCTTTGGAACGAAGACGAAGATGGTCCTCGACATTAGAAGGATGAATGAGAATGTGCTTACCATCAATAAGACCTGCTTTGATAGACCCAGTGAACTCAAACCCCGTCAGCGCTTTATGAATTAAATCGATAGGCGGCCGAGAATGTGAGATCTTCCCAACTAGAGCATACTTCAAAGGATCAATCAATGACTGTTCCTCCTCATCCGAAAAGGAAACAACGGGGGCTCCCTTGAAGGAGGATATAATTCTTTGGGGAAAGGCATGGACGACCGAGGGTTGGCCCCCAACGACTTCTGCGAACGACTTATCCATGAAACCCCGACAACAGAGTCAAACCAGAGGGGTGGGGCCACGCCGGAGTCGGTAGAGATCGAGAAGGCTAGGGTATCAGGATCGCACGGGAGTGCCGCTCGACCATATATCATATACAACATCATATATATATATATATATATATATATATATATATATATATATATATATATATATATATATATATATATATATAGGGATATGTTGATACCTTGAGTATACTATGTACTTGTAACATTTGGGTTTGTGTGTTTAGATTATAGGTTAAGCCATGGGTGACTTGATAGATAAGGGATAGTGTCATATACCTTATACTAAGATATGGTTTATAACTAGGGATCTTTGAGTTTAGTTTGATATGTAATTAGGCTAATACCAAGTTAGCCTCTACATAGCCTATTAGCCCAAAACTTTAGACTAGACTAGTAGGGACCAATGTGGACCCAATAGTCCAAGTTTGACTTAGTTTGACTAAGAGTTGACCAAGAGTTGACTTTGACCTAGAATGACCTAGTATCATGTAGATTGCATTGTATACTTCAATTATTATATGTTGAACACATTTTAACCTGTATTTCTCTAAATAGGACTCTATGACCCCAGTTCAGACATTTGTACACATCTGTTGCTTAGGTTATCAGATGAGTACATTCTCTGATCGTTTCATACTTGCTAGGATTTATATTCTTGCTCTAGACTACATTAATTGATGCTGACACATTGTTATCACGGATTGGTATTGTATAGATCTTTTCTTGAGATGTTATCCCCTTAACGAGTGCATCGGGTACATCATGTGATGTGTTTCATGTACATTATGTGCTCTATGCATTCGTGTTATTTATGTACTCTTATGTGCAATCATGTACGCTCATGTGCTCTCATGTACTTTCATGTGCTCTTATGTACGCCAAGTTCTCACATGTGCCTCGTGTATAACCAAAAACTCATGTACGTAACGTAACTTGACTGGATCATTGTGTATTGATTGGGGGTAGGGGTGAGTATAAATGGTTATGTGATCTTTTTTCATCATGTGCAATCATGTTACTTATTCATACGCAACTCAGTTAACTTAGGCATGTGCAACCCAAGCCGACTACATAACCATCTTGTGCTCTAAATTACTTAGTCACTTATAGTTCTTACTTACCATATAGATATCTCCAGTTTACAAATATCTCTTTTATCTTTCATGTACATTTCTTACATCACTTCATATATTATTCTATTGCTTGTTTTATATTTCCTGCCATGATATGAACTGCGTGAGAGTTATGTATTTGCTTCCATCCTGACAGGATAACGTTAAATTTTTTACAGATAACTTGGAGGATTCTAGCTAGCCTATGTAGAAGCATGAAAAACACAAGACTATGTATCCCACATGAAGAAGACAAAAGAAGCTATGTGCCCATATAACCAAATGGAAGCTATGCGCCCACAGAGCCAAAGGGAGTCTATGCGCCCACATGATCGAAGAGGAGCTATGCGCCTATATTGTTTTCATGCAGATCAAACATGCACTCAAGTGTGGGCGCATAAACTTACTCCCACACTATGCGCCGAAGGCAGCAGATCCCTACGACTCAGTCAACATCTACGATCAATCGTGCACCGAAGCATGCGGTTACATCAGTCTCCACGAGCAATCGTGTACCGAAGCATGCAGCCATGTCAACCCACGATCATCCAGTGTCCATGCGCCTACACCCTATGCGCCCAAAGGGGTGTTATGCGCCCACAGTGAAATCAGTTTATTTTCTACCTGTAGGCGTATAACAGTCATTTTTAGTACAAAACGACTATAAATAGGGGTCTCATACCTCTTCAAAAACAGACAGAACGGAAAGCATTTCAAGAGCCAAATTGCTGCCCTTCTTGCCAGTGAGCCGAGAGTCAGCAATTTTTTTAGGTTTCCTCCCACTTTTGTAATCGGAGTGTCAACGGAGTAAAGGAGCAACTGCCACTCGATCTCTATCGTCCCATTCTTCAGACGGGGATCCTCCGTACATGATCTCTCAGGCGTACTCGATTTATGGAGCCTTGCGCTAATAAGAAAAGATAGTATTTCTTCTTCTTTTTTGTGTGTGTCCACAAAAATGACGACTCTGTTGGGGACTACCTTTTCCTCTGACGAGAAGGTGGTAACGCAATCCGATACCGATAAAGTGGGGAGCACTCAGAAGATGTTGATCGTGAAGTTCGATCAGTAGAAGTTCAAAGAGATGCCCTCGAGGGACGGCTCTACTCCCTCAAAATCAATGAGGCCAAACAAGTCTCGCAAGACTTGGCTTCTGAAGGCTCGTGGTGCATATCCTACCAGTGTTGTAGAAGATATGCAATCGAAGAACTCTTTCACGTGGGTGCATAGGCCTTCCACATGGGCACATGGAGCTCCCCTATGGGTGCATAGTTCTGCCACAGAGACTCCTGACACGAAGAAGGCGCATACCATTCTGGGCTCTACTAGCCCAACGACTTCCCTCTTGTGCAATCAACAACAGAGTGTCCAACACTCGAAACTTGGCAAAGAAAAATACTACGATGCCAAGAATCGAAGTGTTCGGTGCTCTGGACAAACTTGACGAGGCTCACAAACGAAGAAGGCAAAACTGGGAGAAAACAACGCTGTTTTCCAAAGCATGCGCCCAGAGGCATTCGCCCAAGGCAGTATGTGGGCGCATAACTCTAGCCAGAGGACTTCTGTCTTCGATAGGCTATGCGCCCACATCCAGGACGGTCAGGCATGCTGCCAAGACTTTCGGAAAGCATGCACCCAAGGGTATGCTCCAGGGTCTATGCGCCCACATCAAAAAGACAGACCCCACCGTGTATAGCATGGGACTGTCTTCAAGGTCATTACGGAACTTAGGTGTGGGGGTTGTCCCTACACATGAACTAAGTCCCAACGTGCCAACTCCCCTTATAAACCTATATGCAAAGCTCGGTAATGCACGTGACATGGGTTTTAAGGCAAAACTTCCTTACGCCGATTTATGCGATATGATAAATAATAAGCGTAAAGCAAGGAAGGATACTGCAATTTATGGTGTACATCCGTGCACCAGTATTGTCATCAACTGTTGCTGCTCCAAAGAAATGAAAGTGCCTGAGAGGCAGTCCGTGTTTCGACGACTGCATCGCTCTGATGATGAAAAGCCGCTATGTGTTTCATCCAACATGACTTCATGGGGTCCTCCTTACGGGAGCCCCAATCAAAGAAGGCAGGCCACTAACCCAACTTTTTCTATCAGTTCTGCTAACAGAAGAAGAAAAAGTCTACCAACAGATAGCCAACGAGCTATTACATCTGAAGGAGTCTATATGGGTACTCGGTCTAAGATGAGATTCTGTATAGATGACGAGGACTTCGAAGCTGGGGCTGACGATCCTTCAGCTGGGGGTAGTATTCCTTCAGAATCTGAAGCAGACGACCTTCATACCGGGGGTAGCCTTCCAAATCTTTTTGAGTCCGACGGTGACTATCTACCTCCCCTGTCCAAGACAGGGGTCTTTTTAATTCAAACACAGATAATATCAGCACCAGTTGTACTGTCTCCTCTATTCATCCTCGCATGTTATCTACGTACAAGGTGTTGGCCCATTGGTCATAGTCAAACCTGATTTTAATAATTGATCAAACTCTGTCTCGATATACGGAGCTACTCAAATATTTACTCAAGACATTTTGGACACTTGGACACTGATCAAGATCGAGTATCTACTCAGTTCAAGACCGATGCTATGTTTGCCACTTGAGTCTATATTTCTTTATTCAATATAATTTTTACTTTTATTGAGTCTAGGAATACATTGTACATCGAGTCATACTGGCAAATAGGCTATCCAAAATCGTTTTTAAAAATGACCTATGTTTTTTAAAAATATGTCTTATTTACAAAAGCTTCTGAAAAATTTTAAAAAGCCAAAAAATCACTTTTGAAAAACCCTGACCAACCCTGACAGAACTCGGCCTGAGTTCGACCTGAGTTCGGTTAGTGACCGTTTGATTTTCGAATGTTTGAAAAACATGGTCTCCCTTCAGTTGCGGATTGTTACATAGAGTTCTGCCCGAATTCTGCCAGAGTTCTGCCTTTGGAAAAACTATAAATCAAGAAGAATTCTAATCATTTCAAATTACTCATTCACTTTCATCTCTTCTCTTCTAAGCTTACATTTCTTTCCAAAGAGTTCTAAAAAGCTTTCATTTTCAAATCCCAAGCCAGTTACAATTCTCTAGTCAATTTGCTGGTACGGTACGGTCTAGAAGATTTCAGAGAAATTGTAATCACAGGCTTGATTGAAGAAATACTCTTCAAAATTGAAGTTGGTCGAGTTCTTCGTATCAAAGCTCGCGTCTGTGGAAGTTGCAATGACTTCGTATAAAAACTTACATGATTTTCCAATAGTGGATTCAACTGGAAGCTAGAGTTCTTCTGATTGGAATAGTCCTCACAAGAGGGAAACCAGTATACATCGCCGTGTTTGCATTTGCCTTCTGATCTCATTTCTTTTACAGTTATATTTTTGTGATTATTGATTTAATTCTGTGATCTTACTTCTAACAAGTTTTTAATTAGCAATATTTTGCTGCCTACTCTATTCACCCCCCTCTAAAGTATTCTGCTTTACGACTTCGTTCCTACAATTGGTATTAGAGCGGGTTATACAGGTAAAGCAAGGTAAAATTGCAGTTATATTCAATTATTCTTAATTGCTATATAAATCACAGAATAACACATGGAAACTGTGAAAGTCACAAGTGAAGGCCAAGCCACAAACAAACCTTCACTGTTTGATGGCACAAACTACACTTATTGGAAAATACGGATGAGTTTCTTCTTAAAATCTCTTAATTTTGACTTATGATCTATAGTTATTGATGTCTACAAAAAGCCTCCTCGTATTACAGTTGAGGGAGTTTTAGTTGATAAACCCTATGATAAATATATACTGAGGATGATAAGAAAAAAAGACAATCTTGACACACGTGCTATTAACGCTTTATTTTGTGCTTTAGACAGAACTGAGTTTAACAGGGTGTCGACTTGCACAACATCGAATAAAGTGTGGAAACTTTTTGAAGTAACCCACGAAGGAACAACGCAAGTCAAGGAGTCAAAGATCAGCAGACTTACTCAAGAGTACGAGGCATTCAAGATGAAGCCAAATGAATCCGTCACTCAGATATTTACGAGATTCCTGGATATTGTAAATCCTTTGTCTTCATTAGGCAAGGAATACAGTAACCATGAGAAGATTCACAAACTTTTATGAGCTCTTACGAAGAATTGGATTCCAAAGGCTACAACAACCATTGAAGGAAATGACCTCTTAATAATGTCGCTGGAAACACTCATGGGTAAGCTACTCACTCATGAGTTGGAACATCAAGACTTTGAAGATGCTACACCGAAGGAGAAGTTAGAGAAATCGATCGCCTTCAAGGCTCAACATAATAGAACTGTCGAAGATGATTCTGACGACAGCGACTCTGACTTTGAAGATCAAGCTTTTCTGTTAAGAGAATTCAAGAAGTTCATGAGATTCAACAGAAGAACAAAAGACAGCAACAACAACAATAACAACAACAACGAGGAAGATCCTATTTGCTACGGATGTAAGAAGAAATGATATAGGAAGAAAGATTGTCTAACGACATCATCATCAACAAGAAAAAATAGCAAATATGACAAAGGCTACCTGAAGAGATCTACATCAAGAAAGTACGCCAATATAAGCATATGGCATGAGAGCTAAGCCAGCGACTCAGAAGACGAACAATCGGATGACGCTGCAAATATATGCTTGATGGCTTACGATCAGGTAACCACTAATCCTCTGTTTGATCCTTATGATGATTTTACCTTTGAGAAACAAGGAGAGGCTTTCAGTGCCCTGTTAAATGACTACAGGAAACTGCGTAGTAAATATGAAACCTCTAAGAAGGTACTTAAAGAGTACAAAGGTAAGATAGGAAGACTTACCGACCAACTAGCTGATGTTAGGAATAATTTTTCTTCTATTGAGTCTGGTGAGCTTTCTTCTATTAAGTTGTTGTTACACGAGACTACCAAGTTATCCGAAGAAAAAGACCAAACTATCATCCAGCTAAAGGAAGACCTATCTAAGGAGAGAAAGAGTCTTCAGTGTGCACAAGTCAGAATGGAAACACTTACATCCGACTATACTAGATTATATGACACCTCCAAAAAGTTGGAAATTAGTTTAGAAAAATGGCCTGAAGTTGCTTCTTCCTATTCTAACATATGTCAATTTCCGAATCATCATAATACACTCAAACTAAACACTGTCAGACCAAACCATACCAAACCACTACCCAAGAAGACTAATAGACATGCATTTTTCTATACTAGAAAACCAAAACCTACCAATCATGCACCTCACACAACTTTCAACACTCAACATACAAAATGTCATTATTGTGGCCTCATTGGTCATATATCCTCTGCATATACAATCAAAAAGTTAGTAGATTTAAATGTTTATGCATGGATACCAAAGACTAATATGTCAGGACCCTACAAGAAATGGGTACCAAGAGTTTCATCTGTAAACTGTTTTGTATGTGGGATGCCCTTCACATGCTAGATGTAAATGGATCCTCGACAGCGGTTGCTCACGGCACATAACCGGTGATGCATCATTATTCGCAACACTGTCAAAGAAGAATAAAGAAGGATACGACTCCTTCGGTAATAATTTGAGAGGGTACATAATCGGTATCGGTGACATTGGTAAGGCTCCCTATCCTGTGATTAAAGATGTTTGTCTAGTTACCGAGTTAAAACATAATCTGCGCAGCATAAGCCATTTGGCTGATCACGGTTATGGTATTAACTTCGCCAAAGACAAATGTACTATAGTTGATAGCTCAACTGGCATTACTATCTTTGAAGGTATCAGGGAAGGCAACATATATGTTTTCTATCTGTTAGAAGATACTAACAAAGCAGGTAGATGCTTGATGGCCAAGAGTATTGAGAGTCAACTATAGCATATGAGACTCAATCATGCAAACATGGACACAATTTCAAAACTATCCATAAAGAAGTTGGTACGCAGCATACCAGACGTATCTTTCAAGAAGGATACGGTATGTAGCGAATGTGAAAAGAACAAAGCTACCCGATCCATCTTTAAGTCCAAGATCGTTGTAAGTACCACTAGACCTCTATAATTATTGTATATAGATATATTTGGACCTAGTAGAATTGCTAGTCTATATGGTAAGTTATATGCATTTATCATTGTAGATGATTTCTTTAGATACACATGGGTATATTTTTTTGCACGCAAGAACAAAGCTTTGTCAGAATTCGTCACCTTTTGCAAGAAAGTATAGAATGAAAAAGGTTTCATGATTACTCGCATTCGTAGTGATCATGGTGACGAATTTAAGAATGCAAAGTTTAAGCAATTCTGTGACACACACGGTTATCTGCATGAGTTTTTCTGCCCTAGGACTCCACAACAAAATGGAGTTGTGGAATGTAAGAACAGGACTCTATCTGAAATGGCTAGAGTAATGTTAAACCAGTTTAGTCTACCAAGATACTTTTGGGCTGAAGCTGTCAATACAACGTGCTATATTCTCAATAGGATTCTGATTTGACCTATATCGAAGAAGACTCCCTATGAGTTATGGTTTGATAGAACACCCTCTGTTTCATATTTTAAGATATTTGGTTGTAAATGCATTATTCTTAATACTAAAGACAACTTGAGTAAATTTGATGAAAAGTCGATAAAGGTTTCTTTTTAGGTTATGTGGTCAAAGAGCAAAGGGTACAGAGTCTTCAATAAGAGAACCATGATCATCGAATAATCAATTAATGTCAAGTTTGATGAACTAAATCAACATTTAGTCGATGACGATATGAAGACGTAAATACACCAAGTACAGCTACTGCAAAACCTTCACACAAAGATGCAGAACCTTCACACCAAGCACCAGCTGAATCTTCAAGTAAATCACATACAGAACTAGAAGTCGAAACCAGTAATCCCAAGGATATGCCAAAAGAGATAAAAATCCTGGCAGATCATCCAAAGAACTTGGTAATTGGTGAGATTACCAAGGGTATAAGTACTCATTCCTCTAATAAAGATATAGCTTCCTGTGTTGCTTTTATCTCACAGCTTGAACCAAAAAATATTGAAGAAGCATGTAGTGATAATTTTTGGTTAAATGTTATGCAAGAGGAATTAAACCAATTCAAACGGAATCAAGTTTGAGAACTTGTTCCCAAGCCCATTGATCACCCGATCATTGGCACCCGTTGGGTGTTCCGAAACAAACTGAACGAGAATGGTTTAATGACTCGTAATAAGGCATGACTTGTAGCTCAAAGATACAATCAAGAAGAAGGTATCGACTACGATGAGACTTATGCCCCAGTTGCGAGATTAGAATCCATTCGCATGTTATATGCATTTACATGTTTTCATAATTTCAAATTATTTCAAGTGGATGTTAAAAGCACATTTTTAAATGGTTTTATATAAGAAAAAGTTTATGTAGCTCAACCTCCAGGTTTTACTGATTTCAAAAATCCTGATTATGTTTTCATGTTGAAGAAAACCTTATACGGTTTGAAACAAGCCCCTCGTGCTTGGTACGATCGTCTAAGCACTTTTCTACTTGACAACAGTTTTTCAAAGAAAAGGTTGACACCACACTGTTTATAAAATCTTTGAATAGTAATCTTCTTTTGATTCAAATATATGTAGATGATATTATTTTTGGATCCGCTGATTAATCTCTTTGTCAAGAATTTTCAAAGTGTATGCAGAATGAGTTTGAGATGAGCATCATGGAAGAGCTAAAATTCTTTCTCGGGCTTCAAATCAAATAAACCAACAATGGGACGTTCATAAATCAAGCAAAGCACACAAAAAATTTATTAAAGAGGTAAAACCTGGAAGCAGTCAAACCACTTAGCACTCCAATGGCTACTTCAACCAAGCTTGATATTGATGAACAAGACAAACCCGTCGACATACGCAAGTATCGAGGTACGATCGGTAGCTTACTGTACTTAACTGCTAGTCGACCTGACATTATGTTTAGTGTTTGCTTGTGTGCAATTTTTAAGCCAATCCTAAGGAATCACATCTGTGCACAGTTAAGCGTATCTTTCGATAAAGGCACTTCTTCTGTCGGTTTATGGTATCCTAAAACCACATCGTTTGACCTAACCGGTTATTCTAATGCTGATTTTGCCGGATACAAAGTAGATAGAAAAAGTACCAACAGCATGTCATTTTCTAGGAAAAGCCCTAGTCTCTTGGTTTAGCAAGAAGTAAAATTTTGTCGCATTATCAACAACTGAGGCCGAGTATATCGCTGTAGGACGTTGTTGTGCACAAATTTTGTTGATAAAGCAAACTTTAGAAGCCTTTGGATTATATTTCACACACATACCCATTTTCTGTGATAACACTAGTTCTATTAATTTGACTAAGAATCCAGTATGTCATTCTCGTACTGTAACGCCCCAGTCCCAAAATACGTAGGACTAGGTGCATCGACATGCCAGCTGTATTCATACGAAATATACTCCAATATATGGAAACCTCATATGGATACATAAGCTGTAAAATGCAGTAGAACCATAACTAATCTCATCCACCCAAAAATAAAAGATATCATATAATGATAAAGAATTGTCTTGACATAATATGTTGGGCGGAGACAAATCCACTACCAACAAGTAAAAATAATGTGGGAAATAAAATAATTTTGGCGAGCGAAGCGAAGACGATCCAAGTGCAATCATCCTCGAAGAAATAGCGATGAACACGGCTAGAGCTGAAACACCTGCGAAAGACAATAGCACACACCTGGCGAGATAACCAGGTCCTCAGAGGGACGTAACAAGACACATAATATCATGTCATATAAACTGAATAAATATTGCTCAAATAAATAAGGGACGCATGCAATAGGGTACCTAACTGTACTATAGTAAATATGCAATAAAGAACAAACCTTTGACGCATGGGCCGGGTCAGGAATATCAGGAATCAGGACCGTACCTCCCACCGGAGATAACCGGCAATCAGGACCGTACCTCCCACTTGAGATAATCGGCTATCAGGACCGTACCTCCCATTGAAGATAACCGACAATCAGGGCAGTGCGTATATGACCCTTACATTAAGGAACTGTTCTTCCCACCCAATGCCTATTATGTTGTATCCACAACATAAAACCTCTATTAACCGCTAAGTCAAACTAGCTTGCAATTCTATTAGCGGTTAATCCTATCGCACGACTTATACGCACCGGTGGCCAGCCAGTCACGCATGTCCGTGTTCTACATGCGACACACTTTGTGATATAACGTGTCAAGGCCAATGAATGCAACACACAAAGGTGGTCCCTTAAATCTAGGTTTAACGTGTAAGAAAAATAATACATAGCAGGAAATATAAATGAACAGTAAGTTCTAACAGGTTATGCCATGTATCACAGTTTATTTTGCATAAAGAAAATAATGAAGAATGCATGAAATATGAGCTAAAATAAATAAACAGCAAATGACAATGTGTCTTGCCTGAGGTGCGAGAAGGGCAAATCCAAGAGTAGCAAGTGTCAGCACAAAACTCACAAATCATAGATGACTCCAAACGCTGAAACAAACATCAAAAATGATCTCGATGAAGAAGATATACCTAGGAAATGCCTGTCCAAAAGTCAAATTCTGGAACAGGGGCAAAATCATAAATTTCGGGTCAAAATGATGTCCGTCGTTGGACCCGTTTTGCACCGAAATGCGTGCCAAAGTCTATGGTCTCTAAAGTCGTCAAATAACATGTCTACAATTTCAGTTTGAGGAGAGGAACTCAATGGTATGTCCCATTTTGGATTTCGAGGAGCCGTGTACAAAATCGCCCGTTTGAGTGGGTCGCGGGCCCGCCAAAAATGGGTTCCGATTCGACCTTCTCAGAATCGAACCAAACTTGGCACACATGACCAAAATTTCGATTCGGACCTGTTGGCGCAAGTTTCGTCTCGAATCGATGATTGTACACGAAGTTAGGACAAAGTTTGCAAATTGGAGATACGGGGGTACCTTGACGGATACGGACTAATTTCGTCGCGCACACACGACGAAACTGAGTTCCGTCAGTTCCCATACGTCGACAACGTCCATACGCGCCTTTCGATGCGTATAGCGCACGACCACGTGGTCCGGTTTGGTGGGACGCATGTCGTATCGGAGATTTTTTATTAAATTTTTGTTTTCGAAATAAGGTTTTTCCTAATTTTGGAAACTAAATAACTTCGCACACACTGAATGAAATCATGATCTACAAGTTGGGATTTATTCATGTATATATTGTCTAGATCTGTCTTCAATTTGATTTCCTAAATCTCTAATGATTTGTGAGAAATCGGCCTTCCAAATAGTGCCTTCAACTAGTTCCCGGTTTCGTTTCGAAACAGTTTTTCGCCAAATTTTGGCGTCGATTCCCGGACAATCTAATGTGTGTCACGACCCGCACCCGCTTTTTGGACGCGAGCTCGTGAGCAAGCCAGCTACGTATCGAGCGGACTCCAGCCCGACTCGAGTACGTATAAGCTGTCAAGGTCATGGTATCATATCTAGTCTAAACTATATCTCAATCCACATGAATCATATAAACAAGAATGAACAAGTATGGGTCATAGTCTGCAGCCCATTAGCATATTGTTCGACTAGACTCTAAGAATGATATGAGTCTATAAATAAGCAGGATATAACATGAAACGGAATATAAAGCACAAGAAGATAATAAAGAGATAACACAAGCAATTACCTGTACCATGCATCGCAATCCTCTACCATCCTGCTCTGCTAACTAACTCCATGTAGTCGCTAAACCTGAAGAGATCATCAGGTCCTCAGAGGACTAGCAAGATACATAAAACATGCCTATCTAACAGTTTAATCACGCAATAATATAACCAGGGTGTAAACACGAACTAGACAGGAGACTGACAAGTGGCTACTGACAGGTAACTATGAACTCGGATACGGGATCAAGTATGCATAAATGAACTGCTGGTAGATCAATGGATAACCAACCCTCGCCCCGATTGTGGACTCGCAGGTCAGTTTCAAGACAAGTCACCCTCGCCCCGTGTGTGGACTCGCAGGTGCAAAGGACAACCCTCGCCCCGATTGTGGACTAGCAGGTTGTTTCAAGACAATCACCCTCGCCCCGTATGTGGACTCGCAGGTGCAAAGGCAACCCTCGCCCCGTATGTGGACTCGCAGGTTGTGGGAAAAACAAGGAATAGCAGTTCACTCACATATACTTGCAGACACGACTCAGTCAAGACACAGGTGAAGACACGACACGACCCAATCACGATATACGAGAGAACCAATCCAATATAAACTAACAAGGCTAACCATACACAAAGACTATAGCTATACTAGCATGTACGATATACAAATCACAAGTAATAACCAACTAGTAAAACTATATACTAATAGAAATATGCATGTAAATAAACTGTAGAGGGAGACAAGGTATACTTGCCTGGTGGCAGCGCGAAGAACCAATAAATACCGTCAACTGGTATGCCATAACGTCCAAGTCATCACAACTGTCTCCGAAAGCTGAAACAAACATCGCCAACATTCTCAGAATAGTTAAATTAGCTAGGATTGTCTGTCCTTAAGTCCAATTCTGGACACAGGGGTAAAACAGTAATTTTGGACAAAAACGATGTCCGTCGTTGGACCCGCTTTGCACCGAAAAGCGTGCCAGAGTCAATGGTCTCTAAAGTCGTCAAACTACATGTTTACGGATGCAGTTTTCCGATACGAACCCAACCGTATGTCCAGAGTTGGATTCCGGTGGGCCGTGCACAAAATCGCCCGTTAAGTGGGACTGTGGGGCCCACAAAACGACGATTTTATCAACAGTCTCAGAATCGGACCAAACTTGACATGCAGGACCAAAACAATGATACGGTCCTGTTGGCGCAAGTTTCGTCTCGATCTGACGAGCGTGCACAAAGTAATTGGAGAATTTACAAAGTGCACGATACGGTGAATTTTGACGGATACGCATCAATTCGTCGCGCACACGCGACCAATTTGAATTCCGCCAAAGCCCACACGACCACGAAGCCGATACGCAGCTTTCGATGCTTTCGGTTCGCGACCACGTCGTCCGGATTGGCGTGACGCACGTCGTGTGGATGAATTTCAATGTTTGTAAAACAGGTTTTTGGGAAACTTTGGGATTCGATTTCTCGACGCTCAGTCGATGATTTCAAATTCCGCAAGAAGGGTGATGAAGACCTATATGTTGTCTAAATGTCTCTTCAAATAGTTTTTCTATTAAGTTACTGGATAAATCGAAATCGATCATCGAACATGGGTGATTGGACTGGTTCACGTGTTCTGTTTCGGGGTGATTTTTCCTCGACTTTGCGTCGATTTATCGGACAACGTGGTGCGTCTAAATTCAAACTAATTGAAGGAGATTGGAGTCTTATATGTTGCGAACATACCAGCGAAAGGAAATCGCGAAAAGATTCGGCGAGCGTTGAACACGGTTGCGACGAAGTAGGGTTCGGGGGCTGTTGCCACTGTCGTTTCCCGTGTGCGCCTGCTCCGTTTGGTGCGGCCGGCGGTCTTGGCCGGCCGGCGGTGGCTCCCCGCAGCCGCGCGCAGATCCAGGTGGCCGCCAGGGATTAGCTCGTCAATAGGGTCTTAGGGTTTTTGTAAAAAAACTCGATCCTTTTCTTTTATAAGCGGTTCCCTGCGAACAAAGTCGAGCTGTGCTCGGCTCGGCCTGGCTTTGGCCGAAGGCACTTATCGGGTTTGTGGGTTCCGGGTTTGTTTAAAGGCTGGGCTCTCGGGTTGGCCTCAATGTGGGCCTGTGTGATCTCCTGCGGCTTGGTTGGACCGGGATTTCCTTTTACTGGTTGCTGATGTGGGTTTGTCCAAAGTGTTGGTTCCCACTATTTGGTCTAATGTATATTCATATATATACATTTCTATATATATGATACATATATGCCATTAAATAATTTCTATATATATATACATATATATCCACGTAATTACGTATGTATATGCATACATACATATATACCCGCATATACATATATATATATATATATATATATATATATATATATATATATATATATATATATATATATATATATATATATATATATATATATATGCACATAATTACCTATATATATCTTATTTCTTATTTCTATTTCTTTCTTATGTATATAAATCTCTAAGTACAAGTATACATATATATATATATGTATATACACACACATACTCTATTATATATATTTATATATACATAAAAATACACACACATTTGATATAAAATAATATAACCAATAAAGCAAGAATATCAAATAACAATTCCAATAAAAATAATAATAATAAAATAACAAAATTTAATATACCAAAAATAGGCACTGCATCTACTTGAAATATGTCTACATGGGATTTTTGTGTACACCGGATACCTACATGGGCTTGGGCTCAGTTCGGATCCAGTCCGAGCTAAAAATGGCATAACTGGTCACTCTACGTCAAATAATATTTAATAATAAATAATTAACTATTTATAATGGTCATGTCATAACTTGGCCTGGTTTTCCTAGTTAGGACGTCACTATGGCTCGGCCTTCCCTACCAAGGCTAATACACTAGTCAAAGCACGCCACTGCACTATCCGTGCCATGATTCCTAGTCGTCTTGTACTCCAATTCTAATCCATGGCTAAGGTCTTCTACCGTAATAATTAACTATATAATTATTTCTAAAAATTCTAAAAATCATTATTTAAATCAAATAAAAAAAATAAAAAAAATATTTCAAGAATTTTCAGGAAGGGAAGCTACAACATGACTCGTTCAAAACTAATTAAAGGGATTAGAAGGGGTGAGAGTTGTGTTCAAACCTGTGCAATTGGTTCACAAAGTGGTGGAGCAATGAGAGAAATTTTCGGCCACAAAGATGGGTTCGTCGCTGCCCCTGTTGCTGCCTTTGCATCCATTGTTGCCTGTTGCACACTGTTTGGCCGGCCTTCGGCGAGTCGAGGCGGCGCACAGGAAGTTCGGGGGGGTGCGCGGAGGCAGGGGCGAGCTAGGGTGTGAGTAGGGTCGGCAGGGGTTAGGGTTTCTGGAGGATTTTTCCGAATTCTGTACTCCTACATATATATGCGTAGTAGCTGCGAGGGCTCGGCCTGGGCTTGCGGGGGGGGGGGCTTTGCGGGTTATGTGTATGAACAGTAGCAATTTGTATTTATATATATATATATATATATATATATATATATAAAAACCCTATTGTCATATATATATATATATATATATATATATATATATATATATATATATATATATATATATATATATATATATATTTATATTTAAAAAAAACCCTATCGTCATATATATATATATATATATATATATATATATATATATATATATATATATATATATATATATATATATATATATATATATATATATATATATACAGCCCTTCTTTATTTGTAATTAATAGTAAAAACACTTTTCAATGCCAAAAGAAATATATAATATATTCAATTAATTTCTATAGTTTTGCCAAAACAAAAAATTTATTTATTTTACTGTATAACAATTTACGAGGAAAAATTACATCTTTCAAATAATTCATTTCTTATTATTTAAAAATAATCAAATATTTCTAACATTAAAAAAAAACATCATAAAAATATGATAACCCCCTTTTCCCTATAGAATTATGAATATTGAAAATAAAACAAACATCATAATCACTAATAATTGTTTATTACTAATCATTTTAATATATAAAATCCTTAAAAATAGTAAATAGGAAAATGAGGGGTTTTACATCCTACCCAACTTATAAAAATTTCGTCCTCGAAATTAAAATTTTAATATATATAAATCATAACAATAATCTCAATAAAATATAACCATAATCTTAACATCAAAAAAATATAGTAAGGCTGAATACGAAGGGGTCGTGAGTGCAACAACTCATAAATCGATTTCCGACAAGATGTAGGTGGTAGTTAATAAAAGGAATCCAGTCGACGTCATATTCTACAAGAGGGGGTATAACCGTTTAAGCCTCTACCCAACTTATAGAAGTTGGCTAATCGTACAAAATCATCGTTACACGACTTCTGAAAAATAATTTCTGATGGAAGGCATAAGAATATTTGTTACTTGTTGACCACAGTCACGGTTTCTAAGCGGGTTTAGATATTGACATGACATTATCGACCAATAACTACCATAAGGAATGCAACTAAACATTGCCACTCTAGGGGTCATGCTCCTGACAAGCTGGTAGGGACCTCGTGTTTGAGTATACTAAGGGGTGTCAGTTCAGAAGGATTTCTTTCCTCGTCTAACATGGGAAACTAAGAAGTGGGTTTGAAGAATTTAGGAAAAGGAAGGATTTATGACCAAGAGTTAGGAATCTATAAAAAGTGCAGAAGACCTTACTATAGTACATGCTTATGTAAGTGTTCGGAATCCTTAAGTCATAATGACTAGTGGATGCGAGATCAGTGTTTGGTATGGTGCAAGAGGCATATGCTTGCTTGAGTGGAAAGCATGTGTCACAGGTGCGATGTGTCTTGTTTGTATCGTGGTTGTTCAATTTTGTCAATGGAATGGGTTGATACTTGCATGGCTAATCCAGATGGAATGGAAATGGCCCTTATGATTTGTTTTAAGAAAATTATAGCATACATGGGGCGTAATTGGATTGGAGCACAAGAAGGTATGTTTGTGTGAGACATGTATGTCATGTATGCGGAGTGGCTTGTCCAGTTCATGAGGGTAGAATTTGCTGAAAGAAAAATGGTTAATGTTGTGCTTCCAAATATCAAAATCATAATAGAGCTATCAAAAATGATACGGATAGAAGTATTCATCATAAAGCGAGGATTCATTAGTTCCCTTGGAACCAAACTTGATTAATTAAGTCTTGGGTTCTATCTACCCTAGCTGGACAAGATTCCAATATCTACATGAACCATTCCTACCAGATGAGGATGGCCTAGAATGAGTTTTCAACTCGAGTGGTTGAGCTAGTTGTCAGTCGGAGGGGTTATTAGGTTCCTTAAGCCCGATTTACATCATCTGTGACTTTTGTGTTTAAGTAGCACAAGAAGACTCAATTAAGTGGCATACTAGTGGCATGTGCGTAGTGGGCTTCGGGTCGATCACAACCATATATTGGGTCGAAAGTTTTGAGTCGAGGTCGAGTCTTTAACTGAAGTCGAGAAGTATATCGGTATCATGGTAAGGTTTATAGCTAGTCATTTTGACCTGAAAGTCGTATCATAAAAATAGAGTACAATGGATGTGTTCTAGTAGGACATGATATATATACATGAAGGTGGAGTCGTCTATGTCTTGTATGTGAAGTTTGTTGGAAGGTAACGGCTGGTCTCGTGCTCCGAATATTAAAGTCATGGCCGGGGATATCAAATGATCTAAATAGAAAGTGGGAATTCATAAGTCACTAATTTATCCTCCTAACATAACCAATTTACCTCAATCAACCGGTGATCCCAAAATTTCTAAAATTTAGGATCGATTATAGTTACTCACTCTAGAAGCTAAGACACGATTTTAGGATTGATGAGGTTAGAAAATTTTTCAAAGTTGTGATATCGTACCTCGACTCTTGATAATAAGGTATGACGTAAAGATATGAATCAAGTTCAAGGATCGTTCCTTGATTCTAATAAATGGGAACGAATGTGTACAATGATACCTGATTCGTTAGAATAGGGGGATCCACTCTTTTATAGTATACGAGAGCTCATTGATGGGGTAACGAACTTTAAGGCATGTCATATGAAAGATCTCTAATGACTAAGTCAAAATTTTTTATTTGTGTCAAGCTTGTTAAACTATGGTCATAAGGGTTCTAATGGTATCGAATGCAGTGCTCATGCATTTCTGTTGATAACTAGTATAACATAATGACGGACGTCATTCTACAGATATTGGCTGAGCTGGTGAAGGTGTCGTTCTAGTGCTAAGTCACCCTTTTTTTTACAGACTTTTGTACCTAGAGTAACATCTGTTGAGTCTCTAATCTTGGAATGGGCGTCTATCACAATCATTGCTTGTCCTTGTTTTTGGTCTATTCTTTTCATTGCTAAACTGTGGACTTGGTCGAGTAAGGGTTGGTTTAAGGCATAAGGGTTGCTAGTTAAAGCAAGGATCAAGAAAATAATCAGAGACTACAATAATTGATTTCTTGAGAAAATATAGTCGCCTTGGCTGGTTTTTGACTAAGGGTACGATTCTAATCCTTATCAAATTCAAATGACTAGAAGGTCACGATAGTAGTATTAGGGTCGAGGGAAGAACGAGTAGCTTAAGGCAAGGTTGCAGTCACATGGCTGGCCGATGGTAGCTACACTTGTGTATACAACTATCATGGCCATAGGGGAATACTCTGTATCTATCTACCAAATACGAGCGTTCGTCCTTCTAAATTACTGAAAGACGAAAGCAATAAAGAGTCCAAGAAAGATGTCATCGAATACAATTATGCGATTCAAAGGCGAGTGTATACTTCAAGAGGAATTGTCAATGCAGTCGCGGATGAGACCCTAGATACCTCTACATCCCAATCATGTGGGGTAATCATATAAAGAGCGAACCAAGTGCACTATGGTTGATCAGACCATAATACCTTGATTCTAATTAGACAATATGCTTGTGGGCGTCCCCAGTATACATATGTCTTGAACAAGCTCGAATAAGAATAAGCTTGCAAAAGTAGGCTATACATAGCAACATTATTCATGATAGTTCAAAGTATAAGTACGGAAGATAATGATGAAAGCAGTTATAAAGGGTTCAAGTTCTCAAGAATCTACGTCGTGTTCGGTGTTCCAGTTTATACAGTCGTCCTACTGTCTTTTGTATCAAGCCTTGGTTGACCAATAGAGTACGGGCTACTAAAACTCTATACTCTAGGTTATCATATCTTCCTACACTAGCATATATTTATTATCACTCAATTACACCTCGGTAATAGGTTACAAGGACTGGGGGTGATAGGCCGTGAGGCATACTACTCAACTTATAAAAATTTTAACTAATAGAGTGATTGAGAAATATAACAGGAATTTTTGGTATGAATCATCTTTCTATCAAGCACGAAGGGGAAAAGGTAAGAGATACAGTGAAAGGAATCAATAGAAGGAAATCAAGGTAATCGGACGAGAGTTCGAAATTAGAATCAAGGGGGAGGTCTAGCTTGAGGATGAGATTCCTAGATTCTAATCCTATATGCAGGCTCACACCGGTACAGTAACGTAACCGAAGTGACAAACTTGACCTGCATGGGCCACCACAAAAACATGTAACGCCCCAGTCCCAAAATACGTAGGACTAGGTGCATCAACATGCCAGCTGTATTCATACGAAGTATACTCCAATATATGGAAACCTCGTATGGATACATAAGCTATAAAATGCAGTAGAACCATAACTAATCTCATCCACCCAAAAATAAAAGATATCATATAATGAAAAAGAATTGTCTTGACATAATATGTTGGGCGGAGACAAATCTACTACCAACAAGTAAAAAAATACATGGGAAATAAAATAATTTTGGCGAGTGAAGCGAAGACGATCCAAGTGCAATCATCCTCGAATAAATAGCGATGAACACGGCTAGAGCTAGAACACCTGCGAAAGACAATAGCACACATCTGGCGAGATAACCAGGTCCTCAGAGGGACGTAACAAGACACATAATGTCATGCCATATAAACTGAATAAATATTGCTCAAATAAATAAGGAACGCATGCAATAGGGTACCTAACCGTACTATAGTGAATATGCAATAAAGAACAAACCTTTGACGTATGGGCCGGGTCAGGAATATCAGGAATCAGGACCGTACCTCCCACTGGAGATAACCGGCAATCAGGACCATACCTCCCACTGGAGATAACCGGCTATCAGGACCGTACCTCCCATTGGAGATAACCGACAATCAGGGAAGTGCGTATATGACCCATACATTAAGGAACTGTTCTTCCCACCCAATGCCTATTATGTTGTATCCACAACATAAAATCTCTATTAACCGCTAAGTCAAACTAGCATGCAATTCTATTAGCGGTTAATCCTATCGTACGGCTTATACGCACCGGTGGCCAGCCAGTCACGTATGTCCGTGTTCTACATGCGACACACTTCGTGATATAACGTGTCAAGGCCAATGAATGCAACACACAAAGGTGGTCCCCTAAATCTAGGTTTAACGTGTAAGAAAAATAATACATATCAGGAAATATAAATGAACAGTAAGTTCTAACAGGTTATGCCATGTATCACAGTTTATTTTGCATAAAGAAAATAATGAAGAATGCATGAAATATGAGCTAAAATAAATAAACAGCAAATGGCAAGGTGTCTTACTTGAGGTGTGAGAAGGGCAAATCCAAGAGTAGCAAGTGTCAGCACAAAACTCACAAATCACAGATGACTCCAAACGCTGAAAAAACATCAAAAATGATCTCGGTAAAGAAGATATACCTAGGAAACGCCTGTCCAAAAGTAAAATTCTGGAACAGGGACAAAATTATAAATTTCGAGTCAAAACGATGTCTGTCGTTGGACCCGCTTTGCACCGAAACGTGTGCCAAAGTCTATGGTCTCTAAAGTCATCAACCTACATGTCTACAGTTTCAGTTTGAGGAGAGGAACTCAACGGTATGTCCCATTTTGGATTCCGAGGAGCCGTGTACAAAATCGCCCGTTTGAGTGGGTCGCGGGCCCGCCAAAAATGGGTTCCGATTCGACCTTCTCAGAATCGAACCAAACTTGGCACACAGGACCAAAATTTCGATTCGGACCTGTTGGTGCAAGTTTTATCTCGAATCGATGATTGTACACGAAGTTAGGGCAAAGTTTGCAAATTGGCGATACGGGGGTACCTTGACGGATACGGACTGATTTTGTCGCGCACACACGACGAAATTGAGTTCCGTCAGTTCCCACACGTCGACAACGTCCATACGCGCCTTTTGATGCGTATAGCGCGCAACCACGTGGCCCGGTTTGGCGGGACGCACGTCGTATCGGAGATTTTCTATTAAATTTTTGTTTTCGAAATAATGTTTTTCCTAATTTTTGAAACTAAATAACTTCGCACACACTAAATGAAATCATGATCTACAAGTTGGGATTTATTCATGTATATGTTGTCTAGATCTGTCTTCAATTTGATTTCCTAAATCTCTAATGATTTGTGAGAAATCGGCCTTCCAAATAGTGCCTTCAACTAGTTCCCTGTTTCGTTTTGAAACAGTTTTTCGCCAAATTTTGGCGTCGATTCCCGGACAATCTAACGTGACTCGTTCAAAACTAATTAAAGGGATTAGAAGGGGTGAGGGTTGTGTTCAAACCTGTGTAATTGGTTCACAAAGTGGTGGAGCAATGAGAGAAATTTTTGGCCACAAAGATGGGTTCGTCGCTGTCCCTGTTGCTGCCTTTGCATCCATTGTTGCCTGTTGCACACTGTTTGGCCGGCCTTCGGCGAGTCGGGGCGACGCACAGGATGTTCGGGGGGATGCGCGGAGGCAGGGGCGAGCTAGGGTGTGAGTAGGGTCGGCAGGGGTTAGGGTTTCTGGAGGATTTTTTCGAATTCTGTACGCCTACCTACATATATATGCGTAGTAGCTGAGACGGCTCGGCCTGGGCTTGCGGGGGGGGGGGGGGGGGGGGGGGCTTTGCGGGTTATGTGTGTTACTGTTCATAGGAACAGTAGCAATTTGCAATTTGCATTCTGTATACAGCCCTTCTTTATTAGTAATTAATAGTAAAAACACTTTTCAATGCCAAAAAAAATATATAATATATTCAATTAATTTCTATAGTTTTGCCAAAACAAAAAATTTATTTATTTTACTGTATAACAATTTACCAGGAAAAATTACATCTTTCAAATAATTCATTTCTTATTATTTAAAAATAACCAAATATTTCTAACATTCAAAAAAAACATCATAAAAATATGATAACCCCGTTTTCCCTATAGAATTATGAATATTGAAAATAAAACAAAAATCATAATCACTAATAATTGTTTATTACTAATCATTTTAATATATAAAACCCTTAAAAATAGTAAATAGAAAAATGAGGGGTTTTACACGTACTAAGCATATCGAGATTCGACATCATTTTCTTAGAGATCATCAACAAAATGGAGATATAGACCTTGTATACATAGACACACAGAATCAATTGGCTGACATTTTCACAAAACTTCTAGCGGAAGATCGTTTCAATTATTTACGTCGAAAATTAAGAATTTTAGATGTCAATAATATTAATTAATTTTGTTTTATTAATTAATTTTTTTAATACTCAATAATTGTTTTCGAGACAAGCCTACAAAGAGTTTGTCTGTCACCACGACTACGGTCGAAGCGAAGCGGTACTTAATTGTTTTCCGGTGAACTCCCGTTAGCTGGTACAGTACTCCTACAGCTAATCTAAAACAAACATTGAGTAACGAAAGTTAATTTATAAAATAATATTAATTATATTATTTGAAGTTTAAAATTACTAAACTTTGAATTAAATATTTGAAATGAGTTGATGAAAAGGTTGTGGCCCATAAGTTTTTTTTTTTTAAAACTCAGGAGAACCCTAGGCAAATTCGGCCCGAGTTCGGTCCGAATTCGGCCAGAGTTCTGTTGGTGTTATATACTTTTTAGTCAGAACCCGAGACCCCCTTCTCTTCATCTCTTCCAAACTTCAGCAAAACAGCAGCAACAGTCGTCCGAAGTCCTCCAAAACCCTAATTCTTCTCTACTTTGTTGCTTCCAATCTACGTGGAGAAATCAATCTAAATTTTGGATTCGCATGGAGAATTCATCCCTCTACAACATACTTGAATTTCAGAAGGTATAACTCCTTCTTCCCTCCACTTTTAATTTCGTAGGGTTATCTAGTTTTGGAAAAGAATGCCTAAGGGATTCAATCCTTCCAAGAGGAAGAAGACTAATGCCAGTGAAGAGGCATCATCTTCATATCCGAATATGGATTCCCTCTTTTCTCCGGTCTAATCAAGTGACGGCGTGTCGGATGAGTTTTACTTCAAAACTCATGACCAAGCTTTGCTATGGTATGCCGACTTTGTCTTGCATATAATATGCACAGGCGCTCCGATCAAATGGACTGTATTTCCAGATTATCGTTCTTTGTTTGAGGCATTAGGGTTACACCGTTTCGTTACCCAATAATTCCCTATATCTACTAATGCCCTTCGACTATTTTACAGTAACTTCGTGTTAGACACTTTTACCGTAAGAACTCGTGTTGGCGGGATAGATATTGAGTTCAATGATGTGTTGCTAGCGGAAATCCTTGGTATTCCAAACGAAGGTGCTTCACTCGATGACATCACCAACTTCGACTTTTTCGAGGGCACGACTCTTGTTAGTTTCAAGAATGAGCTTTATGCGCCAGCAAGTGCTCGTCCTGGAAAGTTCAAGGCCAATAACTTGAACTTGTTTAACTACGAGTTATATCACATCATCTATTCCACTATTCTTCTGAAATTTACTTCGAAAGATGATGTCACTGCACTTGAGCTATCTGCCCTCAATCACATTCTTAAGGTAATTCATTTTTCTGCCCCTAAGACTATTATCCAGATGATGGAAAGATGTCACGGTAGAGACCGAAATCTCTCTTATGCGATGCTTATCCCTCGAATCTTTCAGAATTTTGATATCGATTTATCCACTTGCGCTTTGGACCCTGAGCCTAAGTATCTTAAGCTATCTTGTCGTAGCACTGTCGCTGCTCCTGCACCTCCTGCTCCTGCTCCTACTGCCCGTCTCCCTCCTCAGACCTACCCTATAACTTTTGAGGGTATCCATCAGCACCTTTCGGATATGTAGACTTTCTTTATTGACACTTCTAGGGAACATAAGTTCCGTGATGTGACTCGATTCCAGGCTATTGCCAACTTGTTTGCCGATCTCCGATTTGCTCAGACGGGTCATTCTGCCTGTTCTCTTCCTAGAGACCCCGTTGTATCTGGTTACTGTATTGAGGATGAGGCGGTCCATTCTCTGTTCTAGCCAGGGAACGCTTATGATTGGTACCATGGTTCGGGTGCTACTCCACACACCTCTGGAGCTGGCACATCTGGAGCTGGTCCTTCTGGACATGGTGGTCGTGCTAGGACTACTACTACTGATGATAATGATGATGATGATGATGAGGATGAGGATGAGGATGAGAATGAGATGTGATTTAGACATTTTTTGTCTAGTTTGTCGTACTATTGTGACTGTTTATTGTCTTTGTTTATTTCGAAATGCTCCGGCATTCCAAGCTAGTATCCGTACTTTTATTTGTGCTAGTTTTAGAACTTTTTGTGACATTTTCTATGATGTTTGTCTGTTAGACATCGTTTTCTAGTCTCTACTTTAGAGATTTATATCAGTTTAGTACTATTTAGCATATCTCGTTATTGCACTCTTTATCATGCTTCGATATTTTTTTTAATATACCATGCCTGTGAACACTGTAAATATTTCTTATATTTTTTTGTTTCTTCACTGATTATTGCTTATGCATATATTGCGGGGGAGCTTTCTCTTTTGCAATTATTTTGCTAAGTGACAATGGAGGAGAAATAAGATCTAACATCTTAATCTTTTCTTTGTAAGATTACAGGAACAATTTTTTTACCGAAATTCGTTTTTATCTTATCAAAGATACCAAAGATATTATATCAGTCAAGATTTGTCAATTATCAAAATTGGGGAGATTGTTGGCCCATTGGTCATGGTCAAACCTGATTTTAATAATTGATCAAACTCTGTCGCGATATACGGAGCTACTCAGATGTTTACTCAAGACGTTTTGGACACTTGGACACTGTCACGACCCGCACCCGTTTTTTTTTTTAAAACGGATACGAGATGTGTCCAAGCCAGCCTACGCCGCAGTATCGGCGGTAGAACGCTGTCACGGCCATGAAGATCAAAATCACAAACAATGCTCATTCACAACATTAATTTAATTTACAAAGATCACAAGTTTTACATTTGTAGAAAAATATAAACTTGTACAAATATGGAAAGACTACAATTCATCTATCTAGCTAGTTTCTAGGCCTTTGTCTGCAAGTATTCCCGTCACTTTCCAAGCTAAGTGAATCCATGGCTAACCTGAAAATGTTGGTTTCCAGTCAGGAATGGAACGAGCACAATCCACTGAATGCAATTTCGAATAAAGAAGATGACTATAAAACAATGGTTAGACATCAATTATGAGTTTTGAAAATAAACAGAAAATACAGAAAATCAATAGTAAATAAATAGACATAACAGACTTTCCCCAACTGCTAGAAGTACCTTTGATATGTGATCGGTCTCGGGACAATTATGCGACACTGTCTACACTGTCTAAAGTTACACTGTCTACACTGTCTAAGTTACACTGTCTACACTGTCTAAGTTATACTGTCTACACTGTCTAAGTTACACTGTCTACAGAAAATATTGCAATAAAGAAACACTGTCTACAAAATAATAATCACGATCTACACAATTTACATGCAGTAATAATCATGGTCTACACTGTCTACTTTGCAATAAATAAATCACTGTCTACACTGTCTACAAGAAATAAATAAATTACTGTCTACACTGTCTACAAGAAATGATGAATCACTGTCTACACTGTCTACACTGTCTAAGGTCAGATCACACATCGTTGGTACTTCTCATTCCCGACTCACTAATTTTAATAAAAAATAATCACATAACCAATGGCCAATCAATGAAATATAGTGAAAATCAATATCAAAATGCAGACAATAAACTGTACTCGCCTGTGGTCCTTTGCTGGTGAAACCGAGAATCTGAACTACTCAATGTGCCACTATAGTCAAAAACCCGTACAACAGTCCCCGGAAGCTGAAATAAACAATACCAATGATCTCAGAATAGTCCAATTAGCTAGGATTGCCTGTCCTTACGTCCAATTCTGGACATATGGCAAAACGGTAATTTTGGACCAAAACGATGTCCGCCGTTGGACCCGCTTTGCACCGAAAAGCGTACCAGAGTCAACGGTCTCTAAAATTGTCAAACTACATGTCTACGGATCCAGTTTTCCGATATGAACCCAACCATATGTCCAAAGTTGGATTCCGGCGGGCCGTGCACAAAATCGTCCGTTGAGTGGGACCGTGGGGCCCGCAAAACGATGTACGATTCAACTGTCTCAGAATTGGACCAAACTTGGCATATGGGACCAGAAAAACGATACGGTCCTGATGGCGCAAGTTTCGTCTCGATCTGACGAACGTGCACAAAGTTATGACTGAATTTGCATTGGACGGATACGGGGCGATTTCGACGGATACGCGTCGAATTCGTCGCGCACACGCGACCAATTTGAATTCCGTCAAAGCCCACACGACCACGAAACCGTTACGCAGCTTTCGATGCTTGCGGTGCGTGACCACGTCGCCCGGAATGGCGGGACGGACGTCGTGTGGAGCGATTTCTAGTTTTTGAAAACAGATTTTTCGTCAACTTCAACTTAATTTTAAACAGGAAATAATCCACAAGAATTAAATCTAAAAGTAGGGTTTCCATCTTGGTTAGGTTGGCTAGAAATCTATTCAAACGGTTTTCTAAAACTCGCGATGTGCTGGTCACAAATCGACCGCAAACGTCGGACATTGGGGCAGTTTTTTGCTCTGTTTCTCGAGCAGATTTTCGTCGACTTTCACGTCGATTTTACGGACAGATTAAGGCGATCTAAAGAAAAGCACTTGAAGACATTAGAAGGCGTATAGGTTGTGAGTTTACCAGAGAAGACGGGGGGCGAAACGATCCACGGTGTGCGACGAACAGTCGCTGCGAAGTGGGTTCGATACCCCACGCTACTGCTGTCGTTCCTGCTTTTCCGCGCGCGCGCGTGTGCGCGTTGCCTCCGCGCGGTCTGGCCGGCGAGCGGCGGCCTGCGGTAGTGCGCTCGTGCGCGCGGGAAGGCGCCCAGGGTCGGGGGTTGGGGCGGCGTTTCAGTTGTTAGGGTTTCGATGTTTAACTCCTCCCTCGATCTCGCTCTCCCTAAATACTCTCGCGCGGCTCGGGTTATACAGAGGAACGCGGGGGTTCCTGTGCTCGAGGTGATGGGCTCGTGAGTTGGGGTCAGCTGGGCTCGGCCCAGTGGGAACTTGGGGGGGGGGGAAACTGGGCTCGGCTCCGTGTCGATATGTATAAGTTGCTGCGGTTTCTTTCCTCGGCTGAGACCCTGTGGGGAGTTCGGGTTGTATGCGCTCGGGTCTGAGGAATGGGGGTTGGACTTTGGCCTGGAGAACTCTGTACTGTGGGCTAGCTAAGTGGGCCGATGCATGGTTGCACGCATGCATGTTGTTGTTGCAGCAACATGCAACAAATACATATTTGAAATTCATTTCATTTCAATTCAATTAAATTCACTACTATAATATATATTCACAATAATAACATAGGCCACCACCATGCACTTGTTGCTTAATTGTTAGCTGGGTGGACTGTGGGAGACTTGCTCGGCCGGGGAGCTCTGGGCCAGCTCCTTGGCTATGATTTATTACTAATATATGTAACTAAATGTAGTAATCTATATATCTTTGTACAGATATTTTATTAATATACATTCATATATACATACACACAGGTTTGATACATATATACTTTTATATACTTCTAAATAAAAACTAGAAAAATACTATAAAGCCTCTAGAATATTTACATCACAATATTATCACTGTATCCATGCATATATATATCTTTACACACACAAATACATATTCATATATATATATGTACACATGCACACAATTATCTATATACGTATATATTTTATAGCTATATACATATACATACATTTACATATATATTTTTATACACATATAATTTATTTTTTTGTTAAAGAATAAGTTAATAATAACTATTAATAATAAGTAGTTTATTTTCAATAACCATAACAATAATATTAATACTATATAACCTCAATAAAATAATGATAATAAAATAACAAAAATTCGATAAGCCAATAATTAATTATTTATAAAATCTAAAAATCACCAATAAAATATTTTAATATTAAAATATTCCAAAATTTTCGGGAAGGGGAGCTACAGACACTGATCAAGATCGGATATCTACTCAGTTCAAGACCAAAGCTATGTTTTCCATTCGAGTCTGTATTTCTTTTTGCAATATAATTTTTACTTTTATTGAGTCTAGGAATACATTGTACACCGAGTCGTACTGGCAAATTGGCTATCCAAAATTGTTTTTAAAAATGACCTATGTTTTTTGAAAAAAATATCCCTTATTTACAAAAGCTTCTGAAGGATTTTAAAAAGGCCAAAAATCACTTTTAAAAAACCCTGACCAACCCTGACAGAACTCGGCCCGAGTTCGGTTAGTGACCGTTTGATTTTTGAACATTTGAAAAACTTGGTCTCCCTTCAGTTGCGGATTGTTACATAGAGTTCTGTCCGAATTCTGCCCGAATTCTGCCAGAGTTCTGCCTTTGGAAAAACTATAAATAGAGAAGAATTCTGATCATTTCAAATCACTCATTCACTTTCATCTCTTCTCTTCTAAGCTTACGTTTCTTTCCAAAGAGTTCTAAAAAGCTTTCATTTTCAAATCCTAAGCCAGTTACAATTCTCTAGTCAATTTGCCAGTATGGTGCGGTCTAGAAGATTTCAGAGAAATTTTAATCAGAGGCTTGATTGAAGAAAGACTCTTCAAAATTGAAGTTGGTCGAGTTCTTCGTGTCAAAGCTCGCATATGTAGAAGTTGCAAGGATTTCGTATGAAAACTTGCAGGATTTTCCAATAGTATATTCAACTGGAAGCTAGAGTGCTTCCGACTGGACTAGTTCCCACAAGAGAAAAACCAGTATACATCGCCGTGTTTGCGTTTGCCTTCTGATCTCATTTTTTTTACAGTTATTATTTTGTGATTATTAATTTAATTATGTGATCTTACTACTAACAAGTTTTTAAATAGCAATATTCCGCTGCCTACTCTATTCACCCCCCTCTAGAGTATTTTGCTTTACGACTTCGTTCATACATATGGCGGATGGAGAGAAACCTGAAGAAGCTAGTGATCAGACCAACAAGCGGCTAGAGTGTCTTGAAACAGCATTTGTCAAGCTCACTGATATGCTTACCAGTATCATGGTAGTCCAAACTGCTAGGGCTGTTCCTCTACCTCAACTGAACGTCTCAGCACGCGCTAGTCCGGCTCATAACAACAACCCTCCTTCGCTAAAAAAGGAGTATCATTCTATTGCGCCTCCTCCAAATCTCGTCAATGCTGGGGGTGGTCCTTCGTCAACGACGCCTGACAACCGTACAACAGCCGTTTCTCAACATCAGCTCAATCAGCAGGATGCAATTGATTCTCTTGTTGCCCGTCTCGATATTATCTCACACAAAGATGAGCTTCAGAAGATGGAGATATCTCAACCTTATCCTCCTGAATGGGAGAATGCTACTTGCCCTCCTAACTACAAGACACTGACGCTACATTCATTTGACGTTATGACTTTTCCTCGCCAACACATGACATACTTCAACACCCAGACTCTGCACTTACCAAGGGACGATCCGTTCTTGTCAAAGCTATTTATTAGAACCTTGCAGGGGGTAGCTTTTGAATGGTTCTGCAGTCTGTCCGACGATTGTATTAATTCCTTTAAAGACTTCGAAAGGTTATTCCTCAACAGGTTTTATGAGAGTGGCATGCATGTTTGTATGTCCACCCTCATCGAGACCAAGCAAAGGAGGACTGAGTCTGTTATTGCTTTCATCGAACGCTTCAGGCGACTAGAATTGAAGATGTCCTTCGGTATACCAGACTCAGAGCTTATGGATACTTGTCGACATAACTTCTTTCCTACAGTAAAGTTTTGTCTGGGTATACATAAGTATGATACATGGCCCGCTTTCATTGAGGCTGCTGATGCTACTGAAAATGACATCCCTAATATGGAATTACTGGGGTTGGAGACACCCAAATCTGAAGATAAAATCAAGCACCCCCAAACTATCTATGTCCGTGGGGGTAAAGGGAAAGAAGTCTTGAAGGTCGACACCTCCAAGGGAGCTTCCAATTCTCAGGGCGCTCCTGACAAACCCAAGGAGACTTTTTCCTTTGACGAAGATGATGTTATTACCATTTTTTACACATTGATGAAGGGTAATAAACTGACATTCCCTCCACCACGATGTCCTGCGGAGGCGAACCAACTCAACGATCCCAAGTACTGTCTTTATCATCAGTACGTGCACCACTCTACCAAGGATTGCAACGTCCTGAAGAAGAAGATACAACAGCTTATCAACAACCAAGTGATCAATCTCGAAGCTGAAGACAAGGCCGTATCTTCTAACATGATCTCTCTTCAATTTGGTGACTTTTCTCCCACAGAAGTCCCAGACGGCGTAGCCCCAATCCCCAAGGCAATAATGGAAGTCGTCAACCTGTCGCCAGCTCGCAACTCAATATTGGTGCCACTCACGACAGAACATGGTGAGATCATGTGGGTCCTTCCAGACCTGGTGCAAGAAATGACGTAGGGGGTGGTGTCTTCCAAAGCAAAGAGGGGCAAGAAATACAAATCATGTCATATGGTGTCTTCCACCATTTACGAAGTTTTATCTGGCGAGACGTGATCCGGGAAGACCTACCTACAGACTTATGACCCCGCCCAAGAAGATGCAGTACTTTCTCCAGTTCCTACTGCCCCCACAAGTCTCTGAAGGTACCAACTCCAGAAGGCATGGATCGGCCTTACAACTTTGGCATACTAGCACAGCCGGCCAATAAACCAGCCAGGTTGTCTTTGTTTGATCTATTGCGACTCTCCAAAGAGACACGAAAAGCCTTAATAGAGGCATTACTACATGCCGACTCTTATCTCGCTAAAGTCAAAGCCCCCGCTGAAGATCCTATCTCCTGTCCTCACTGTCATAGCAATATGGAAGTGGTGCCCAACATCACCTTTTCACAAGAGGACATGCTACTCAAGAACAATCGTCATGATAGACCTCTGTACTAGATAGGGTATATCAGGACGATTAAGGTGGATCAGATGCATATCGATCTAGGTTCCTCCCTCAGCATCATTCCTAGAAGTTTACTCCAAATTCTAGGGATCCCTCTTCATAAGCTGTCTGCAACCAATACAACTATCATAGCTTTCAATGCTGGGAGAAGCTACCCATTGGGCAAGATCCGTCTCAAGTGCTAGATTGGTGATCTCCGAACAGAGGTTTCTTGCTATATAATCGACACCAATGTGTCCTACAACATCTTATTAGGACGTCCGTGGATACACGAGAACATGATCGTCCCTTTTACCTATCACCAGTGCTTCAAGTACGTCAATAGCGATGGCATCGTGAAGACGAAGTTTGTTGATGTCGATCATTTTAAGGGTATTGAAGCCTACTATGGAGATTCGGTACTTTATCAATCTCAGCCCTCTAAGGATGACGGCAACGAAGCTGACGATGAAGCTAAAGTGAGTTCATCTGCCAGTGATGGTCCCCTGGTTATCCGAGTCAAAGGACGTACTACTCCAAACAGTACTCCAAAGCCTCTCACAATCCGGGTCAAAAAGAAGAATCCTGATAAGCTCAAACCATTGAACATCACTCTCCGCAAAACACCTCGGATGGAACCTGCGTCCTCCCAATCCTGACGAGTTACCCTATGTGGTGAACTTGGCCAAGTCTGTGGCTCCTGTTCCAGACAATGATCCCCTCAACGAGTATATTAATACTCAAAATAATGTACCTTCAGTGGATGATTTTATCCCTGAAGAAGAACTTACATATTTTCTAAGTAAAGGTTTATCTTTGAATTACTCTTATGTCTACCAATCTGTAAACCAGTACATAGATATGATATACGCCCTAGAGCATGGCATAGGACCACATCTCTGTATACCGGTCACGACGCCTCGTCTGCGGGAAAAAGTTTGGCCAGAAGATATCCACTACTTCATCATTCCAGTAGAAAGAAGGGTGAAGAATTGATCATCTTCGGTCGAATAATTGGCGAAAGAAAGTTCGTTCTGGACTCTACTTCTCCCAACCACAACACTGAAGCTGACTATGATTCTGAAAAAATACAACTTTACCGATATAGTTGGCAGGCCAAGAATATCATCCAGAACATAGAATATGATATAAAAAGCGACCAGGGACTAAACTACGGTCAAGGGCGACGATTACCAATACGTCACTTTACTCCTTCCGGCAAACTCGAGAACTATTATCAACAAAACGATGTTGGTTTGGGTTACGTTACTCCTCCAACAACTCCAGAAGGATCAAACATCAAAGTGGATCGCTGTTCTCATTCCTCTGATTTTTGCCTCTGGGATTCAGACTCCAGCATTGGAGACATATTCAAAGCAACTTTGTCTGTCAACATGGTGTCAGTTGACCAAATTGTAGATGATGTCCAATCAATCGAGGTTGAACAATGGGCTCAAAAGATGGATACTAGGTGGGAGCTATGTTTCGAACAACGTGAACCACCTACTGAAGACGAAGTCGTCCAAGTTAATTTAGGACATAAATCACCTCTTAAACCAATCTTCATCAGCAAAAGTCTGTCTGGCAAAGAACGACAATCTCTTTTATAGCTTATAAGAGAATACATTGACGTCTTTGCATGGAGCTATGAAGACATGCTAGGCTTGGACCCTAAAGTTGCTATGCACCGCCTAAATATCTCGTCCAAAGCTAAGCCAGTGAAGCAGCAGCAGCGACGGTTCCGACCAGATATCATGAAGGCCATCGAGAGTGAAGTCAAGAAGCTTATTTCAAGCGGATTCATTCACGAAGAACAACACCCTGACTGGGTCGCTAACATTGTTTCCGTCATAAAAAAGAATGGTAAAGTTCGAGTCTGTATCAATTACCGAGATTTGAACTCTGTATGCCCGAAAGATGAGTTTCCTCTACCGATCACCGACGTAATGATCGACAATACTTGTAGCTTCGAGCGGATGTCCTTTATGGATGGGTTCTCAGGCTACAACCAGATCAAGATGTTCCCTGACGATGAGAAACACACATCTTTTCAAATACCGTTGGGGGTATACTGCTATATGGTGATGCCCTTCGGATTAAAAAATGCAGGGGTGACATACCAGCGAGCTATGAACACAATTTTTTGCGATCATTTATGCAAAACAGTAGAATGCTACGTAGATAATATTACAGTTAAAAGTCGTCTCAAGGGTAACCACCTCCAAGATTTGAGAACGGTGTTCGAACTAATGCGTGCACACCAACTCAAGGTGAATCCAACCAAGTCTTTTCTGGGTGTCTCCAATGGCAAGTTGCTTGGTTTTGTTATCACTTCAAAGGGTATACATCTTGACCTGGAGAAAGTGAAAGCTATCCTTGATATGCGTCCCCCAAAAAACCTCAAAGAGCTACGCGGACTTCAAGGAAGGCTAGCCTACATTAGATGATTCATTTTAAATCTTTCTAGAAGGTGTCAATCGTTTACTTAGCTCTTGAATAAAGGAGTATCTTTCGTTTGGACTGAACAATATCAACGCGTATTTGATGACATCAAGAAGTATCTCACAAGCCCCCAGTATTGGTGGCTCCAATAATGGGAAAGCCTTTTTTGTTATATATCCGTGCTATGGATCATTCCCTTGGTGCCCTATTAGCTCAGAAGAATGAAGGCGGCCGTGAACAAATAATATACTACCTCAGCTGCACGACGGTGGGTGCCGAGCACAGATATACACATATGGAAAATGAATGCCTTGTACTGGTATTTGCTATCCAGAAGACACGTCATTATGTGTCTGGGCAGACTATCCACATCATATCTAAAGTCAATCCTCTTAGAATACTCATGACTAAACCGGGTTCTCTTAATTCCCGTTTAGCTATATGGGCAATGTTGTTGACTCCATATGATATGCTGTTCATCCCTCAGAAGGCAGTAAAAGGCCAAGCATTTGTTGATTTCTTAACAGCTCATCCGGTGCCAGAATCTTCCAAACTCTACGATGAAATCCCGGATGAAGTAGTGGAGGCTAACACCACAACTAAGGAAATCCCCATTTGGCGAATGTTCTTTGACGGTACATCAAGAACAGGACCTAAAGGAAATATCATGGCCGGAGTAGGCATCGTGCTTGTGTCACCCGACCATCTGGTTATACACCGTGCATATTCTCTCATGGAACCTTGCACTAATGACATGGCCGAATATAATATCCTACTGATTGGCCTTCAACTGGCAAAACAACTGGGAGTTGACTATCTAGAAGCTTACGACGATTCTAAGCTAATAGTTAGTCAGGTCCGAGGGGATTATGAAGTTTGTCACGAAGATCTCATCCCATATCACAAAGTGATAATCGAATTGGCTTCTACCTTCGTGGGATTCTTCATCGAGCACGTGCCTCGATTACAGAATATAGAAGCAGATGCTTTAGCCGGTCTTGCTGCTTCCTTGACCGTCCCTACCAACACTTAGCATTCGATCACAGTGTCTGGTCGAGAGCTATTTTGTGTGAAAGATGTCTTGCACATTCATCATAGTTACGCAACAGAAATAAATGTCGACGTTAAAGATTGAAGATTTTCTTTCATAGACTATGCCATCTACGGAATCATCCCTGAGGACTCAAAGGAAGCAGTGTTTGTCCAAAGGCGATCCCTTAGATTTTACTATGATACAGCTACCAAAATGATGTACCGACGCTCTTACGACGGGCTACTGTTACGATATTTATCAGACATAGAAGCCAAACATGCACTCCGTGAGGCTCACGACAGAATTTGTGGTGCACATCAACCAGGCCCCAAATTATAAGATCGCCTCAGACGAATGGGTTATTATTGGCCTACGATGATAGCAGATGCTGTTGAATATGCAAAGAAGTGTAGGGCTTGTCAGTTCTACGCCGACTTTATTCATCAACCTTCGGAGTTTCTACACCCGACGGCAGCTTGGCTTTTTGAAGCTTGGGGTATGGACGTCATAGGCCAAATCAGCTCACCATCCTCCAGAGGACATCGGTTTATCCTAGCTATACACTACAAGAATAAGGGTTTTTCTTGACGGGTATTCTCCGTCAAGAAATGGGTATCTTGACGGTTGCAGATCCGTCAACTATGCCGGAGTCAAGAAAAAAAACCCCCCTTTTCTTGACGATCGCTGACAGAGCTTTTCTTGACGGTTTTTGGCCATCATATTAAGTAATTTTCTTGAGTGTTTCTAGCCGTCAAGATAGCAGTTTCTAGAAACCGTCAATGTAGGCAAAAAAATTTCTTGACTCCGTCCTAGATGACGGCTATTAGCCGTCAAGAAAAGCCCTCTTGCAGCATAATTAAGTTAATTGTTGACGTTTTATAACCATCAAAAGAAGCTACATTTTGTATAGCAAAAATTTTATTTATAATTATATAATATGAATCGAACACACACATAATATCAATAATCCAGAAGATCATACATACATCAAATAACTACAAAATCCAATTTTTATATTAATAAACTGTATATTGTCCATACATCACAAACTTCCAATACATCCAACACGTCCAACCACAAACATCTAACACTTGTCCAACCACAAACATATCCAACCAAAGTATGTAGTTTTCATGCATCTTAAACATCCAAAAATTGAAAATTATACAAATAAAACCAAGATATGTAGCAAACCCTGCTGGAGCAAAGTATGTAGTTTCCATAATCTTCATTTTCCATACATCTTCATTTTCCATGTAGTTCCTGAGAGACCAAGAGAAATAGGAAGAGTATGTCATTATATAAACAAAGTTTTAAATCTTCTATACATGTAAAGATCTGATGGTAGACAAAAGACAAAATTAATTGAACATTCAGATATTGCACAAGATTTGTAGACCCGATACTACACACGCTAAGCCTAATTGTCTTCCAAAAAAAAGTATATTAATCTCCAGTTCCGAGATCTTAGAATCGGGAAATACTCTGGATAAAAACTCTGGATGAAGGATTTCATTGAAACTTCATAAAACATGGACAAGGCACCTAGTATTGTATCTGATATGTATATTAGACAACGCGGCATGGATAGGGCACCTATTCCAAACTAAAACAACAAGAATAATGCTTTTATCCCAAATTCAAGCCTCACTATTTCAGACTAAGTAAAAGAAATTATGAGGAAAATAATTATTGCTAAGGACAGTTGTTTAAAGATGAGAGGAATTAACTACTTAACAAAATAAAACATACCTGAACTAAACTTTTGTACTCTGAGATCTCATCTTGAAGTCCAATCCAATCAAATTGCTAAAGAGAGCAATAGAAGCACAAGAAAATGCAGTGAACCGCAATCGAACACATACCCAAGTTTGGATACCACAATCAAACACATACCCAAGTTTTCTGGATAAGAACATAATCTCCGGTAAGACTCAGTTTTTTGTATCCATGTGTATCCTGAAACAACAATGACATCACGAAAGAGATTTAGTTCAGCTATTATCCAAGCAACCTGTGTATCGTCTATGTGTCATATTGTATAGTTACTTGAATCATTGAAAGTCTTAAGTTTTTGACAATGACATATATTTAATACACTTCCAGAGATTGGTTGTCTTGTTGCAATTTAATTTCACTTTTCGTGTACTAAATTTATTTATTTATTTTGTTAGCTTATTATTGTTTAAGTCAGCAGAAAAAAGGTATGCCCAAAGAGACATGATATCCATATGTATGAATGAGGGGAAAGGCTAAGTTATAAAACTCAATCTAATACTTACAAATTGTTGCTGGAAGTTGGATAGCTAATTAGACTTATTAAGGAATAAAGGACATGGTTAACCAAAACTATCAAAAAGTGTGAAGAAAAATAGTCCTGAATCATCGTTAGAGGAATAAATACAAAGATAAGAATACCAAACCTTTTTTCGCTGAAGAACCATAACTCCACAGTACGATCCTCACATTGAAGTTGCAGGGAGCAGTACAGTTAGCCTCGGCGTGGCAGTGAACCTTCCATTTGCAGCAACTTGTAAAGACTTAAGGCTCTACCCATGGGGCAAATGGTAGCTCAGTTCTGGAAAGAAAAGGGAAACAAGAAGACCGGCAACCTGCAAATTCCGTTTATGCAAGTCTCGATCGTAATACATGAAATCAAATCTGCAGAAAAAATAAACAAAGTCCCATTAGAGAAGATACATGGAATTCCTTCCAATTACATGATGTCAAAGAACTATCAAACAAACATGCTCCAATTGGAAAGGCAAAAAAACCATGCTTCTCATATTAAGAATCTATTACACAGACTGTACTAGAGAATGAGAAACTGTCTCAATGTATTTCATCATGTTCTGATAAAAACAAGGGGAAACAAGAATTGGGTCTACAAGAGGGCTTTTGCTTGGTTGCATCCTACATAAGGAGAAAGTGTCTCAACATATTTGTGAAGTTCTAGTTGCAAGATGAAACAAGTTTCCTTTGATTTTTTTAATACTTGAGTAGTGTATCTTTTACTTGCCATGTTGTTCTTCAGATTCTACATGGTGCTTAAGAACCAAATAAACTACTATATATACTTTTTCCTTGCAAATCATTTTCTCTAGATTTTACATAATTCCCAAGTGATTGTTTCCTTGCAAATTCCTTAAAAAATTCAACCAATATGCTCATTTCATGTATATTCAATCTGAATATTTTAACTGCATATAATATTAGACCATACTACACCATACCAATTTTTAAAAACCTTAAGAAGCTTTTAAAAGGAAGTCTCAAATGAGTTAAAATATAGTAGGGCAACCAATGAAGAGATATTCTTCTTTTACAGATTCTTCAGATTCTACATGGTGCTTAAGAACCAAAGAAACTAGTATATATACCTTTTCCCTGCAAATCATTTTCTCCAGATTTTACATGATTCCCAAGTGATTGCTTCCTTGCAAATTCCTTGAAAAATTTAACCAATATGCTCATTTCATGTATATTCTATCTGAATATTTTAACTGCATATAATATTAGACCATACTACACCATACCAATTTTTAAAAACCTTGAGAAGCTTTTAAAAGAAAATCTCAAATGGGTTAAAATATTGTAGGGCAACCAATGAAGAGATATTCTTTTTTTACAGAGGTGCCAATGTTTCTGAACTTGTAGTCAAATGTCCAAGTCAATAACATATGAAAACCAAAAAAAAATACAACTAATAGATTTTGATGGATGGAACTAACAGATAGAATTCTTTATGCATTTTACAAAAAGCATTCAATAAGCCCGATATTGTGTATTTTGTGTAGGCCAGTTATTATAATATTTAACATAAAGGAATACTTAACAAAATAACTTGGAAAAAAATTGATACTAGTTAAGAAATGAAGAATGACATAAAGTTCAGACGAAGGCAATGTTGCAATACCTGATCAATGTCGATAATATACATACTTACAAGTGGTAACTTCTTTCCCAACTCTTCAAGTACAGGGGAGAGATGGAAATTTGCAACTGTAATAAGAAAATAACTTCTTTACCAATGGTTGACTTCAAATCCCCCACTCTTCAAGTACACCAAAATGTTGACCTTTTATTGTTGGCTGATGCTTACAAAAAAGCCAGAAATGGCCGAGACTTTCATTTATTTTTCCAAATTAAGCAAAAATGTGTAATAACTTATTTTCCTTCCTTGTAACTGCTTCTGAAAACAGAATGGAGATCACATCCAGGGTTAGCTCCTGATGCTCATATATATGAAGTGCTTACATAGTGCTCTTTGGGCATTATCTTAAGGGAGGACTAATGTTAGTTTCATAAGAACCTTACAAGCATAAACTCGAACACCTAAAAAGCATAAACTCGAACATCGTACAAGCATAAAAATCTAGAAAACTATAGTATTCTAGTAAGCTAGAACCTTACAAGAATAAATTCAAACATCTTAGAAGCGTATATGTTACCTATAACCATGACATAATCCTTACATTTTCTAGAATTAAAATCATACAATGAACAAAACGTAAATCCTTACCTTGGCTGAGTCGGGAACAATATGTAGCAACAACTTCTTTAACGCGACCGAGATGGTGCATGTGTCGACAAAAAAAAAAGATTTGTATTAATATTGTTACTGAAGAACCAAAGTAGAAGTATGGGAAAGTTTATACCTGACTTTGATGCGAAGCATGACATAGAAACTAAAATTAAATACAAACTAAAAAAATTCGAATTTGATTTAATAATTTCAAGCTAGGAACAACCTACACTCCGAGAGGTCTTACTGTACACGGAGAGCGGCTCGTGGAGCGCGCAGGTCCAGATGCCGTCGGGCTCCAGATCGGACGGCCAGGAGCCGCCGCAGTCAGGGATGTCGATCGGGGCGGTGGTGGGGGAGAGGCGGTCTACGGGGAAGCCGATGGCGGCGCGACAACCGTCTACGAGCGACGCTAAGAAGACGTCACGGAGGTCGCTGCCGCTGTCGATCTCGACGGCAATCGGACGCCCCTGCCACGGGAACTCGAACACTCCCAGCTCCTATGCCGGCGGGAGGTTGAATTTCTCCTCGACATCGTCGACGTCTTCAAAGTAGTCGACCTCGGTCATCGACGCCCGCATCTTCTTCTTATTCTGCTGCTGCTAGTTCTTCTTCAGTTTGGCCTCTCGAACGGGCCGTGATGACCATCCCGATGCTCCTCTTCGATGGATGTAGGGTTAGGATTTGGGGACGAGATTAGGTGGATTTGGGGATTAGGGTTTTGTGTCTATAGGAGAAGGAAGGAGGAGGAATAGGAAGAATAGGAGAATGGAGATGTAGAGGAGGAAGAGGAGAAGGGAGATGTAAATTTCAGCTCTGCTTCTCCATCGGCAGGTGGATGAGAGAGATGGAGAAATAGAAAGGAGAGGAAAGAATTGGGAAATAAATAAAACGGGATGGAATGACTAACGTCAATATAGATTTACATTTCAAAAAATTTACCAAAATGGCAGTTGAAAAAATCGTACCAATTTTTTTAGTCATATATTGTTGACGATTATTACCGAACCGTCACTAAATAAAAGGATGTTTCTTGATGGATCCTCTAAAACCGTCAACTATTATGTTGTAAGATTGCTAAATTAACATAAAATAAGGCATTTCTTGACGTAAGGCTAAATACGTCAAGATAACCTATTTTCTTGACTATTTTTCACGACCATCAACTTATAAACCGTCAAGAATCGTCATTTTTCTTGTAGTGATAACCGATTACTTCTCCAAATGGGCGGAAGCTGTATCGCTCATCGAAGTCAAGACGTCAAATGTGATCAGTTTTATCAAACATCACGTTATTTGTCACGACCCGCATCCTGATTAGGGGCACGAGAACGTAGGAGTATCGATGGTAGAACGTTGTATAGGACATCTATAACATCTAATATTTAACAACAAGAAAATATAACCTATAATCTTCGCACGAAGGTATAATATAACATCTCTACTATATAATCTCAATCACAAGTCTAAGGAAGATAGAGCATGATATAGAATTAAATAAAAAGAAGAAACTGAATATATATATATATATATATATATATATAGTTATCACACCACATAAAATAGATGTCCAACACAAATAAATAAAGTCCTGAATATAAATAAGTCTCAACTAACAATCGGAATAATCTGATACAAACTGAAAGCTATAAAGTACTAAGCTATAACTAAGCACACTCTACTGGACTAGATCCTTCTCTGGCTCCCGTGTGCCACCCTCGTAGGCCTCATAGAAAGTGGGGACAATCATCAATATCATCTGTAATATTTTGTCAACATATCTAGTCAAGATGGAACGAGCACATCACCTCAAATAGTTCAAGATAAATGACAAGCGCTATGAGTATGAAATAATAATGAGATTCTTGATGATCAAATTATAGAGGTAATGTATAATGAAAAGACAAGTGTATAGAGAACATACTACAAAAAAAGTGACCTTTTGGGACAACAAAAAAATGTCATAATAAATAGGTTTACCGTCCCAACTACTATTTGGGACAGTCTTTAGGACGGCAATGGGTGGTCTCATTAGGGTGGCGTGGCAAAAAGTTAAATGACGGATATTTGCCGTCCCAAATACTTATAAAGGACTGTTAAACTCCCGTCCCAAAAGGTTTCAAAATTACAAATTCTGCAGGACAGTTTATAAATCTGTCCCAAAAAATACGTCCCAAAAACTTAATCCTCTTTCTATTTGTATATGAAATATACAATTAAATTTTATATAGAACAAAAATCACACAGAACTATTTAATCACAAATGCATTATGGTAGCTGCAACATTAAGACAAGAAATTTTTATAAAACATTTAAAAGTCATATCCAACTGTTTACAAAATGAAACAAAAGTTTACATCACGTCGAATCTTTTCCCATGACATAAAATTCATATCCCATTGTTTACAAAATGAACTTGCCAGGCATCTCCAATGGTTGACACGAGGCGACTCGTCTAGAAGAAGCAAGAGACCAGCATTGTTCTTTGATAGACCAAACGAATACCTGACATACACATCCAAAACAGTAGTAACCAACCATCAGGTTTTAAACATACCAAAAGCTTATAAAAAGCTTAGGAACAAGATATATTCACATACTTGCTTCTTGATGCTTTCTTTCTCCAAAAAATGAAGGACATCACCCACTGTACAAAATAATTTTCATTAAAAGGAGGAATGGAAGATTACAAAAGATTTTATAAAGCATAGAGAAACATAAAACATGTTGCAGGCACAAATGAACTCTTTAATATTAATTAACAATGCACCAATCTTTCACGTCAAAAAATAACTGAAGGATGATTTAGGTCAATATTATTCGCACATACCAAACACTTGAGACGATGCCTAATAATTTTTGTTGCCATAATGACAACCAAACCCCTGCCTGGATTCAAATGACTGAAAAATAGAACATAGCAGAAGTCACTAAGCATTCGCGAAGGCATATATTTGACCATATTTGTATGGCAGGAGGACACGAATACATGTATCTGGCTCAAGTTAAAGGAGAAATATATACCCATGAGCTGATTTCATCAACCTCTTTCCTGAGAGCTTCTTCATCTTTGTTGGCGAGCTCCATCTTCTGCTGCCATGAGAGAACCACGTCGGATGCTTTCTTCTTATTCTTCTTCGGTTTTTTCCCAGACATTAGATAAAGAACAAGGCGCAAAGTTTAGTTAAGTACAGAAAATTCAATAGTTCACAAGAAAAATGGATGCATGAGAGGAACAATGGAGTCTCAGAGTTATATAAGGCAAGTCAAACAGTAACAGTTAACCAAGATGTGTATGAGGATGGGCGTTATAGTAGAACAAGAAACCAGGAAAAAGTCGCGTGAAGGGGATAAATCTCATTGAATCAGTTCTTGACTGTGTGACGAAACATGTGAGTTCCCTGCAATGCTTTGGCTTCAGTTTGGTCGATCCAAGTACCGAAAATAGGCAACACCAGAGGCTTATTTTATTGAACTCTATGAGGTCGAATCTCCCGTTGTTCCTTAGTAGCGCAGTGGTAGAGCGGTCGGCTGTTAACTGATTGGTCGTAGGTTTATGATCTTCAGAGGTGTAGCCACATCAATTTCTATGAAATGCATATGTCTTATTGCAGACTGCTGCATCACCCCTCAAATAGTTTGAATACAGAATGATGGATGTATTTCCAAAATGACGGAAGTATTCCAAAAAAAAGATATGTGGAACAACCTGGAACAGATCCATCTAGACTACGACGACCTAGACTACGACCACCATTTGAAAATACATACATGTGGAATACATCCATATATCATAGTGGAACAACCTAAAAAATATGCCAAAGTTTAGTTTTGTGTAAACATAGAATAGAGGATCTAATAGCTAAGTCCCTAATCAAACTTCAAAGTTCTGTCCTGTATCCTTTCAAAATATAAAATAAACGTACCAATCAAACACAAAATATTTGACTCAGACTGCTCAAAATGTTACAAGTTATAGTTTCAGTTAGTAAAGAAAATGACAAGCCATCTTCTCATAGCAAGTTGAACACCAAATAGTTACAACAGAGGTCATATTTTAAATTACCAAAACAGAGGAACTTATCATAAACAATTATGAACCGTGTGCATTACATGAAATCTATCAACATATGATAGAGTAATACATTAGATAGACACTCAGAAGAATGAAACATCTTCTCATTGGTACATTAAGTACCTTTGAAGTCTGACATGCGAATATCATAGTTTCATATCTCATCATCGCGTTATAAATCAATGCAAGCACATTGTTCTGTATAAAAGAGGAAATCCTCTGAACGTTACAGATAAAATAAACTAGGAACAGAGACAAATTACACCATAACTTATAGCAGTTCATTACAGGAAAATAAATAAAAAAACTTAAGTTGTGTTTGATTGAGCTTTTTTTCCACGGAAAATATTTTTATCACAAATTTTCCACCAATTGTAGTGTTTGATAGCGTATATTTTCCTTTGAATTTTTTTTAAAATCTATCATTTTCCATATTTTCCAAGGTTCACAGTGTCGATATCGGAATCGGTATCGGACTATTCCTATGAGTATCAGTATCAGACTTTAAACCTTCATATGAAGTTTCATGAACCTTCAGGCTGTAATTAGTTTGTATTCAAACCAGTTTGTAATTTCTTTGCATGATTAATGACTTTTGATGATCAAGAAGGCAAGACTTTTGAGAGAAAGAGAAATATCTGTGTATCCAAATAACAACATAACTAGTCCTATAATCACTTCCATGTTGCTTACATCATTTATATACCCTCGAAACATTGTCGGATCAGAGGTTGGTAGGTGTATTAGTCAGAATATTGTCAGAAACACGGACCAATTGGATCTCATCATCTCCAAACATCCAAGACAAATAATACAAACATAAAATTAGGCATTTAAAATCCCTAATTAAAGTTCCGAGTATTAACTTTATATTAAGGAGAGTTCCATAATTTAACCTTGAAAAGGTTAATGTTCAATTTGTAAATTATAAGTGACAGTAACAGCTTTAAAAGTGCACACATCATCGTTTAGAAACACATATATTCAGTTAATTATTAACAGACGTTGATTAAACAGAATAATATACTATGCAGTATACACAAACAATAACTTGATGGTGAGGATCTACTTTATTGATTCTACAGTACGTGGAGGCAATAAGCAAACCATCAAATTCCCTACCAACCTGACAAGAAGGAAGAGTTTAAGATAAAAGGGGAACATCAAATAATTTGTTGTATAGAACTCTATAAATTTCTAGATAGTTCTTGGATTTCCAAGGCAGAGAATATAAGCCAAGATGCCAAACTAATGCAACATGAGGGGTTGATAATTTTCACTTTCTAGACTACAAGGAAAAGTACCTCGAAACATTTTGACATGTAGTTTGCATTCAAGATGGCTATCTTTGAAGCATCAGTGAGCCTCCTTATGTGCACTCATCAAGCCAACTTGGCCTTCTGGAATGTGAAACAACAACATTAGGCAAACATTTTGAAATGCACAAGTCAGAAACAATTTTGCATTTAGTTTTGGAAAAGGTAATGATAATTGACAGAAGATAGGCACTCTTATGTTTAAAGCCCAAGTTACTTTAGGGCTGTTTATACTGTGTACATGCAGCCTCTATGAATTGCAAGTTAATGGAAACAGTGCATAGTGAAACAAAATATTCATCTAGCTATTTCTTTCAGAACCTCAACTCCTTAAATAGGAAGATGGTAGTTTACCAACAAAGAATGTACCATCGAGATTTAATTGATAGTTTGACAAAGACATATGTGTTTCACTATAGTCCACCCACTTAGAATTCCATCTATAATCCCATTACAGCTTCAGGACTACTTATCAAGCATGAAGTCAAATTTTGCTTTTTAATTATTATTGGACCCTACTGTTTGTTCAAAGAATCTTTCCTTCAGTACTGACTTGTTTCCTATTATTAAAGATCCAAAAACTTGTTTCTTATGGTGTATAAAAGTTCCATGATAGAAACAGAATAACTAATTTCCTAGTAGAAAAATACACAAATAGGATAGTCTTTGTATAAAGATAAGTACATTCTCATGAACTACATCAAAATCCTTTCCCTTCAATAGAGGAACGAACTCCTGCAAATCATATTCACCAAACCTAGAATAAAGCATAAGAGAGTGCAAGTAAGTTGCATAGCTAATAAGCAGAAACTGACGTTACGTAGGCATAAGAGGACAATAAAAGGGATCGGCCTATCGTCCTTTTACTCAAAAGATAAAAGGAAGGTTGATCCATTATAGCATAACAGCAATACGGAACAAATAATTTGATTCATAAATATCTATTTGCATAGGTCAAACAACAGAGTTGGGTGTATGACTGCTAAACACATTCACTATATCTATTGGATCAAAGAAAGCTCTGAACATGTTAAAATTCAAACTATGATTGCTTCAAGCTCTAGATATCTTTAATGCTATAATAGAAAGACTTGAGCATCCAAGAAAACCATGAGAGTGCAAGCACTAAAAACATAATCTAATTTGATGAGATGTATTACTAGATATACACATGAAAAAAAGAGATCGAATGTGTAGTAACTCCCATTGTACTGAGAGGTGGTTTCATCTATTAAACAATCTATTATGTAAGGAAATAAATCTATTATTGTATGCTATTATAAGATGGGTTTTAACTTTTCACTTGATCTACCATTATTGCAAGGACTTGCCTGATACTCATTCAAGTTCTAGATATTTATTTGCTTCAATCAACCCAAGTCCAATTTTGCTCTACCGAGTATGCATGTGGTGGTTGAATACTAATAATATCCATCCAAGTCAGTTATAGTTGGATGAACGGGTGAAGCACATTGTATATTCGATATCTTTTGGTGATGTAAACGATTGGCAAGCGTGAAAATGAAAATGAACGGGTAGACCAAATCTTATATCTATTTCATGAAGGCTTTGCTAATTTCCATAATATGTACTTATCAAAATTAGTTACCTAAAAGCCCACAACTTCCAAATCAAGTAACAATCTAAAATCATTATTTTTATATGTGACCTTGTATGATAAGCCCTTTTGAATTTGACTGAGTTAGTCAAGTCAAACATATGTATATGCAAAATATAGCACAATACTTCTACACCAGATAATGCAGGTTCACATAAATACTGCATCTCATTGTTCGCCAATCTTATAACTTCCCATTTAGGTTACCGGCAAGTGGCAATGAAGATTTGGCAACTAGATAAACTCATCACCAAATTTTGGTTACTTACAATCAAATATTTTTTTTCATTCCAACATGAGTAGACAAAAGTAAGTTTGTAATTGTATATTCATCTATAAAACATGAAAATGTAGCCTCCCAGAATGCCAGTCATCAACATATCATATTTCCTCCATTCCTTCAAAACTTGGTCTCACTAAAAAAATGGAAGCAGCGAAGCTAAAAAGTAAAGAAAGAATCTTTATACCTCCAGAATGCCAGTAATCAAAATAACAAATTTCCTCCAAAACTGGATCTCACTAAAAACGGAAGCGATCAAGCTAAAAAGTAAAGAAAAAGCTACATACCTGAGGGAAGTACATGTTGTTGTGACCAGTTTCCTTAAATTTTACATTCAAATAATCCTACAATAAATATCAAGCATAAGAAAAATACATAATGAAGATTTGGCAACTAGATAAACTCATCACCAAAATCTGGTTTCTTGCAATCAATTTATTTTTCCATCCAACATGAGTAGAAAAAAGTAAGTTTGAAATCGTATATTCAACTATTAAGAACAAGAAAATGTAGCTCCCAGTCATCAACATATCACGTGTCCTCCAAAACTGGATTCACTAAAAAAACAGAAGCAATACAGCTAAAAACTAAAGAAAGAAGCAACATTACTGAGGGAAGTAGATGTTGTTGTGACTAGTTTCCTTAACATTCAAGTACTCCTCCAATAAATATCAAGCATAAGCAAAATACATAAGATTTACATCAATATTCTTGCCCTCTGTTTCAACAAGCCCGTCTTCCTACTTAAGCTATACTCCTCTACTACGAAGCAAGGATGATCCAAAATTTGTGTTGCGTCTATGTTGAATCGTGTCGAGCACCTATTAGACATGACATAGACACCCCAAAATACACTTTGACATGCCAAAGTCAGTATTGTGTGTGAGTCGCAATGTTCACATTGTGATGTGTTCAGGTAATGTCCAGTTAACGTAGATCCTCTGATATTAGTTACCATCATGATTAAACGTTCCAATAATTTTAAGGTCATATTATCATTGTGCAACATAGGACACCAAATAGGATTGTTCTTAGGTTAAAAAAATACACAAATAACATAAGGTAAAGTATTTTGGTGCTGCAACTGAGGAAAATTCTCATCCAAGTGGCCCCAAAACTAGCTTCCTTTTTTATATTAGCCATTTGATCAATTTGTTTTTTTTTTTTCAAATCTTTCCCTCACAAATTAAGCAAAAAATCAAACATTTACAGAACTTGACACTAGAAAAAGGGAAAAACGAAAAGTACTTGTATAGCTTCCCAAATAGCGTAGCCATAGGGACGGATGACCATGGTGCCCTTGACGAGGTCGTAGTCGACAAGCTCGGCGTTGCCGTAGGCGGCGGATTCGGAACCAGTGCCGTAGGCGGAGGCGGAGATTCTTTGGCGAGGCTGTGGACCGCTAATCTTCGGCGGGCGGAGCAACCGAATATGGCGACAAAGAGGCTGAGGACGGAAGGACAGAGGAGGAAAGGGAGAGAGAGAGATTTACCTTCACCAACTCTAGGGAAGAGAGGTGCTCGAAGGAGAGCTAGGGCTTCACCAGCTATGAGGAGAGAGAGCGCTCGGGTTTTCCATCGGGAGAACTTGGATGAAAAAGGAGGGAAATGAAATATTTTCCCCCCATAACACATTTCTAACACATTCATCTCACGTGAAAGACACACGTTACATATATATTTTATTACATTCAATTTTTATTTATTTTACCAACAATTTTAAAGTGTTACAAAATAAATATTCTGTGTTATTTATATTAAATTTAAGTTTTTTCTATTTATACTAACGATTTTTTGTATTGCTAACAGTTTTTTACTGTTGGTAATTAGTAACGGCAAAAAACTATTTACAATCGCAAAAAAAGAGTGTTGGAAAATCCCACTTTTGGTGTAGTGTACAACCAACCAATAATTAAATAATAAATTAACTATAATATTTGTATTATAATTTATGCCAAGTAAAATACTAAACTAAAAATCCAAATATTGACTTATAATTCAATAGTTAATCCTAAATTCAAATTTTGACCAAAAAATTACCCGGGTGTTTTTTCATTTCCCGCCAAACCATTTGGGACAGGCTGAAATTCTATTTGGGACGGACAGAAAGTTCAGTCCATAATAAGTAAATATTATCAGGGTCGAAAAACAATGCGTCCTAAATGATGTTACTTTGTGTCCCAAATAATATTATTTAGGACTCATAAAAATTGTGTATCAAATAATGTCGTCCCAAAAGGTCACTTTTTTTGTAGTGAAGAACAGGTAAATATGTAATAATGGTAAACCTGTCATGCAAGATATGTTGTAGACAACTCAGACAAACTGTGTTAAGACCAGTGATTTTAAAATACCAAGTTTGTCATGTGAACGGCTAGAGAGAGAGATCCGGCAAACCATACACTTACGTGTGTGGCCACTATTATTCACGCATGACGAATAGAATAGAAAGGGTATGTTCACATGTCTCATAGGTATTTCCCCGCCCCGACTAGTACACATGGAATCTAGGTTCTTCGATATGCATTTTATTATTCGTGATAGATGCATTAGTCATGATTTATATTGTTCGTGATGGTATGAAACCACGTATCTCTGGTCAAGGAATCCATGAATATACCAATCCGTGAGTCCATCATGTCGGAATCAAGATAAAACACTAGTATAACATGCATCACAGGATATATCAAGTAAAGAGAACTATCAGAGAATGTACTCGCCTGTCACCCTGAATGATTAATATGAATAGATGTCCGAACTGGTGTCACAGAGTCCTATTTAGAGCAACACATGTTATAAAGAGTTCAATTTGAAATGATAGAAATTTACAATGTAATCTACATATTTCTAAGTCAATCTAGGTCAAGTCAACTCTTGGTCAACTCTAAGTCAACTCTGGTCCACCTTTGGTCAAACTAGGAGTCAAGGTTAAGCTTCTAGGGTTTTGTTCAAACTTAGATTAGTGGTCAACATCTATGATACTTAGAATATATTAATATATATACATACCACATATATCCTTACCCATATAGTACCACCCTAACACATACATATAGATATCATATATCAAGTATATACATATCCTCACTATGAACCATAACCTATATCTAATATATTAATATATACATACCACATATATCCTTACCCATACAGTACCACCCTAACACATACATATAGATATCATATATCAAGTATATACATATCCTCACTATGAACCATAACATATATCTATATACTCTCATAATATATATATATATATATATATATATATATATATATATATATAAAATATATATATATATATATATATATATATATATATAACCCAAAAATATATATACCTATCTATATAACCCTTTCACAATCTATCATTACCTACTCAAACTCAAACACTTAGACACTAACCCACTAACACTAGGATACCATATCAACCTTGGTCATATCGGCATCCCAATACCAATACCTTGGTTGGAATCCAATACCTTAACTTGGGTAAACCTAACCTTACCTTGATATCTTGATACCTTACCTTGGTACCTTGATACCGTACCTTGGTCATAAGGAAAACTAATCATTTACCTTGAAGGTAAAGGTAATTCATATTTACTTTAAGATACTAACTTGGTATCATGAGATACCAAGATACCCCTCAATTATCTAATTAATTAACTATCTAATGTACTAACATAACATCTTAACTAATATCTAACATATAACCTATAGAGACTAACTTGCTAACATACCAATATCTAGAACTAACATAACCTACTAACATATCAATGTCTAACATACTAGATATCTAACATCAAACTATCTAACAACATATCAAATATATAACAAAATACTAACCTCTACTATCTAACTAACAATCATACTAATAAATATTACCTAACAATAATATATATATGTACTATATCATATATATACTCTATGATACCTGCATTCACTTAATATCCATACTACATAGGCTCATAGGTTACACAAAATGCCTATATTGTATAGTCACTCTTCTACTTAAAATTAATACTGTACCAATTAGTCCTTCACTAAATTCTAGAATTAAAGTATGTTTTAGCCCTTCGTATTAGCTTTTCGAAACTTCAAACGGATCGCATTTTCGTATCCGGAAGCTTCCGAAATTGTGAAAACACCGAAACACGTTTGTCTTTCGGACAGCTGACACTCAAACAGTTTTACAAAAGTTCTAAAACGATTTTGACTTATTATAATATATATTTGGAAAGCTAACTTCGATATGGTTCTTTTAAAAAAATGAAAGATTAATCGGAGTTCTGAGGTAATTAAAGTTATGGCATTTCTAAGTTGTTATGCTTACTAAAAACGTGGATGAATATTATAACGAATTTAGATTGTTTTGGACAAAAGAAACACATGTTGGCCAAGATACTTGGATACCAACATAGGTATCCAAATGAAACTCATTCTAACCATCCTAACTAAGATCAATCCACCCTCTAACCATTCTAAAACTAAATTTAAAACACAATTAATCCTATTAGGTAATAAACCAAACACATGTGGCGTCCTAATTTGGGATCTATCAAGTAGGACACAAAATACACATCTAAAATCCTCAAGAGAGCTCAAAATGGCCTTAAACTTGAATCTAAAGGGGGTAAATGCATGGGGGTGGATCCTATGGATTCAAAACTAACTAATATGCATAGAAAATCAATTTAGAGGGTTGTTTTACCTATTGGGAGTGGGATCCCAATGATACTCTCAAGGATACGACTCCAATACGAAGATCTTTCCAAAATGGACACTCCTCCTTACACTTTGCTCCAAATCTTTGCTAGCACCTGTCACGACCCGCACCCTAGAGTAAGGGTACGAGACGTGGGTACGTCCAGCCTATGCTGCAGTATCGACGGTAGAACGCTGTCCTAGGTCAAACATCTAACAATATAAAGGTACCTGTACAGTATATACTCTCCGAATGGAGGTGACATAGCAGATACAGTCTCAATCACAACTAAGGTAGAGCGAGATAAAAGATAGGTAAAACATGAAATCCAAAAGAGATACAGCAGATAGAAGTCTAAGTGTCTAAGATACACAAACCCAGAAAACATCTCAAAGCTCAATACAGTAATCCATAGAATAAATACAACTCAATACAACTGAAATAACAAACTATACAACCTATACTGTGTCTCCTCTAGGCTAGTAGGTAACCTCCAGGCTATCTGTAAAATTTATCAACAGGTCCAGTCAGGACAGGAACGAGCACATCTCATCTAGAAAACCCAAGTAAATGACAGAAAACTATAAAGCAGTTATAGACAGTTGTATTGATGAAAATGGCAGTTTATATTCAGGTGATGGTAAGAAAGAGAGATAAAGTGCAAGGAAAGTAAATACTAAACAAGAGAAGAATCATAGCAATGAAGACTGTAAAAATAGAACTAGCTGAACCAGGGTAATATGATATAAAGTCCAGACAGAAAATATAAACCAGTGTAAAACCTATGTAAATCCAGTACGGGATGAATCTAATACAAGATGAATCTAGTAAGGGACGATTCCAGTTATAGTGATCAACGATTCCAGGGTGAGTCCAGCCTATACTCTAGCAGTATATTTTAAAATATCGAGTTCAACATGTAAACGGCTGTAGGTAATACGGCATATTACCCACCTGGCCGTGTGTGAGATGGCTATCATTCTAGTAGATTCTAGTTGGGAGATTCCAGATTGGGGTATGTCTACATGTCTTACTCTAGTATTTCCCCTCCAAGTAAGTGAATCCAGAATTCCGACACAATGATTCAAGATGAGTCCAGCCAAAATATAATGATACCAGTAAATGATTCCAGTAAATTATTCCAGTTAAATAATTCCAGTAGGTGATTCCAGTAATAGAAGCCAGGGATGATGATACCAGTAATAGAGGCCAGAAAATAAAAGTGTGTCGTATACATGAATCCAGAAATATCTACACGTGTTGTAACAGAGAATCGCATACAACTAACTAGAACCGAAGTACAGTAATTGACAAGTAAATGAGAGAACTATCAGAGAATGTACTCGCCTGATGTCTGAATGTCTAAAGTAAATATACTGTCCGATGAGAGGTGTCTGGCTCCTAATCAGAACAGCACAAGTCATAACAAGTCCAAAACGACAATATGAAGTTATACTATGCATTCTACATGATTCTAGATCAATCTAGACCAAAGTCAACTCTTGGTCAACTTGGTCAACCCTGAAAGTCAAACCTAGGTCAACTATGGTCAAACTAGGTCTAACAAGTCTAAATTAGGTCAAACAAGTTATTCTAGGTCTAAACAAAATAAGTATATGCAAATCAAGTATCCAAGATAGCTACTAACTCATAGCCTAAGTCACTTGCTAAACCAAGCACAAAACTAAACCATAAGCTAACAAGGCACACAAACTTAGTCATATAATGTATATATATTATTCACATTCACATATTCATATACATAGATATATATAAGAAAGCTATATATATAGGCACATACATATATATATATATATATATATATATATATATATATATATATATATATATATATATATATATATATAGAAAGAGAGGTAAAAGAGTAAGTGAGTATGTGTGTGTTTGGCATGTGTGTGAAAGGATATGTGTTAATGTTCTAAAATTTAGTGATAGGTAGGTGTATGTGACATGGGATACATGATGTCAAAGGGTGTATGAATGCATGTGTGTAAAAGATTATAGGTTAACTCAGTTTATAGAAATGTATACATACATACTTACCTTGTATACATGCATACATATATCATGTATATTACATTTACATGATACATACATGTATTATATTATACTTATATTTATGCATATTAGATACTTGTATTTATATTAACATATTGCAAACATTCATTTCATTCATGCATCTATGCATTACCTACATATTTTATACATATGCATACATTGTATATTCATATCATTTCATACATTAACATAGAGACATACAAATATACACACATCATATATTTCATACCTTGCATTACCTACATATCATGTTGTATATTATCATTCATTCCTTTCATATATTATATTCTATATTACCTATATACATGTATTTCCTCCATTCATTCATGCTTGCATCATATACTCTACATTACCATACATGTTATCATTATATATTGCATTACAATATTTATACATTATGCATTCATATCTATCATTACATATATATCTTGCATTCATATCTAGCATTCATTTATACTTTCATGCATACATTGTATATCATTCTTTCATTCATGCATTGTTTATATGCATTATATTAATAGCATTCCTACATGCTTGCATTCAACCATATATATAAATTAATGTAAAGAGAATATATATCATATATATATCATTTTATTCATCTAACATATTATGCATTACATACTCTATATTCATTTAATATCCATACTACATAGGCTCATAGGTTACACAAAATGCATATATCGTATAGTCACTCTTCTACTTAAAACCAATACTATACCAATTGGGCATTCATTAAATTCTAGGATTAAAGTATGTTGTAGCTCTTCGTGTTAGCTTTCCGAAACTTTAAACGGATCGTATTTTCGTGTCCGGAAGCTCCCGAAATTGCGAAAATACCGAAACACGTTCGTCTTTCGTACAGCTGACACTCAAATAATTCTACAGAAAGTTACAGAAAGAATTTGGCTTATTAAGATATATATTTGGAAAGCTAACTTCGATACGTTCTTTTAAAAAAACAGAAGATAAATCGGAGTTTTAAGCAAAAAGTTATGACATTTCTAAGTTGCTATTGCTACTAAAAATGTGGATAAAAATTATGACGAATTTGGATAGTTTGAGACAAAAGAACACAAGTATATAACATAATATATCAAGAACTCACTCTCTACACTAATATATATATATGAGACACTATAGAACACATCTCCAATACAAAAATATGAGATTAAACATGTAATAATTCATTCATACATAACAACAACACATAGTGTGTCCAAATTTGGGGTTTTCCCACATGGACACAACCACAACAAAAAGGACACTCCTATGACCTCCAAATGGACACGAAATGGACACAAATGGAGATACAACCATGGGGGTCATTCCTATGGGTTCAAAATAGACCTATATGCATGAGGAAATGAAAAGGAGAAGGGATTTATACCTCCCGGTAGATCGAATCGAAGAAAAGCCTTCCCAAAGCGACACCGACACGTAGAGATTCCAAAAGGACACGAACGAGCTCCGAATCCTCCCAAACTTGGGTAGCTTCCTCCTTGGCTAGAATGGAGAAGGAAAGAAGAAGATTTGGTGGCGAAATAGAAGGATTTGGTAGAGAAATTGCTAGGGATTGCTCTCTAGAAATTTGGGGAAGAACAAGAGAGAGTGTGTGGATGAAAATAATGAAATGAACTTGAGCCTATCCTCTCCCAAAGAGGCTGGCCATATGGGGCTATTTGTCCTATTATGGTAAGGTCCAAAATGTCCCCACTAACCTATTCTATTAGTATTAGGAAAGGGCTAATTGGTTGGGGCTAAATTAGTCATTCTAAAGTCTCTAATCACACTAACCTTATCCATAATAATTAGTCTAACCTCTAACAAAAATATTTCTATCATGTGGGCCATGGCTAACTAATGTGTGGGTCCACTAAAGTCAATACTACTCCCGGGTCCCCGTTTCAAGTCGGATTGAGCTGAAATTCGAACCCGACTCAAATAACCCCAAAACAATATCATAAATAATAAAATAAATTTCAAAAATATTTCAAAAATATAAAATGAAAAAAATGCCCTTGTTCCTAAAAACTGGGGGTGACAAATTCCTCGAAATTAAAACCAAACAATAGTAAAATGTCAAAATCACAAGTCATAATTTTAAATAGTTTAAAAATGATTAAAAATCACCAAAAATCATAATATAAAATAATTATCAATAAATAATAATTATAATTACAAAATTTCAAAATTACTCTCATCTGGAAAATTGGGTGTTACAATCCTATCCACCTTATAAAAATTTCGTCCTCGAAATTAAGATGATCGCACCCCCTTCTAGGTCAAACATAGTCAAGGGTCAATCACTATTCAATTTCTCAACATCCAAGTACTTGGTCATCAACTAGTCAACTTCTTAGGGTTTTACCTATGCTAGCTATTTAGGTGTTGGCAACTAGAATTTAGCAAAAGAGAAACTCTATAATAGACTAGCTCTTAACTTTCCAATCCTATCAAGTCACCTATAACTAAATACCTACAAGCTAAGCACATGAATACCAAATACCACATATATATATATATGCTCAAGAACAACAACCCATCACATATATCCTAAGTATATCATCTATATATATACATGACTGATCAACCAAGGGTTAAGGCAGACTAAACTTATAAGGGTCTGAAACAATGCTTAGAACTAGGCTAAGGATGAATGGTCTGAATCAAGGGGACATGGTATCTAGTGAAGGGTCTGCACACTGCCTATAAAGGTGTAACCCCACCTTTCCAGTGTCATAAATTTTTGAATATTCTAGTATTTTTTTTAGTTTGAAGAAATTGTGATTCATGATTTATTTTGAAAAGTTTATTATGATTAATTAATTTATCAAGCAGGATTAATGAATCAATTGTGCTTCTTAAAATTTCTAACTACTTAGATTAAACTCCAAGATTCCTAACAACCATCTAGCAAACTTTTTGTAATCAACAGGTCATGTGTAATAAAAATATTATTGACCTTTGTAACTTTTATTTTTTTTTCTATCCATTTTAACACACCACTCTAATAAAAGTGGGTGTTTGTAATAACACAAAAGTGGAGGGACCTAAGAGCAATTTTTAAATTCTCTATAAAGTCGATTTCTGGAGATAGAATGAGTCACTATTCTCATTCAGCTCTTCAAGAAATTTTCCTTTCCCCAATTTTTTTCGATCCAGATCTAACCTAACCCTAATCTCTATCGACGGCGACCACCATGGCGCACGGCGTTCTCCGACGCATCTCCGTCCCACGACGATCCTTCGATGGTGGTTTCTACGACGACGACGGCGGCGGGTTCCTTCCACGAGACCACGGAGGAGCGATCTCTCCGGCGATTTCGGCGACCGCACGGCGGTGGACTCGATCTCCGGCGACAGGTGACTACTGCCGGCGACGCTTGACAGCACGGATCTCCTCTGGCAGTGCTTCCGATAGCGGCGACGCGAGTCCACAGTGGCGACAACGAGTCCACGACGACGACTCCGACGACTTGGCGTTCTTCACCACCGATCCATTCCCTCGACAACCGACCCGGTCACCTCGTCGTGGATCGACCATGGCATCTCCTTCGACTCGACAGCGACAGTCTCCTTCACGACGGCGAGGCATCCCCTCCGGCGATCTCCTTCGGCGACGGTGACGACACGACGACGAGTACGTCTTCCTCGGCGGATGGTGATCCCCATGTGCTCGAGTTCGTCGACTCTCGGTGAGTTTTGGATCTAGTGAATTCTTGAGGTTCTTCACAAATTTTGATCGAAAATTGATTTGGCTGAGACTCGTTTTGTTCTGGGCATGATTCGTCGAACACGCGCTCGCAACCGGACACAAGAAGGAGCGATGTCTGATTTCCTGAGGTCGTGATTCCATTCCGAGACTCGGTCCTTGCATACAGGTATTACTCTGTCCACTTCAAGTATTGCTTGTTAATTCATAGTTAGAATTAATGGAGGATTGAACGGGGTTGAGGTCGGGATGCAGGGTACGTTTGATTGTGTCCGACTTTCCATTGTGTCCAAGATTGGTGTTCATGTCCAGGTTTGACTGAGTCCAACTCTGTTTGTACCAGCGTAGGGTGTCCAGCAGAGGTGTCGGATGCAGGGAATGGGCTGGTTCACGTCCAGCTTTAGCCATGACTTGTATCAGTTCGTGTCCTGTTTGTGCGTTCGATTCTTCTTCTATTGCTGTCGATTATGTGAGGAATAGATACAAATTTATGTATAATTATTTTAACTGATTCAATTTGGTTGTATTTCCTTTTAAATTGTTCTATATTTCTTTCTCTTAAATATTTGGTGGGAAGACCTATAGCCATTAGGTGGAATACCTTGACTTGAAGTTCACTAAGCCTGGGAATTGCCAAGTTTGTGACCTGAGAAATGGTTGGGTTGAATGGGATTGGGAGTTGCTGAGTTAGGGTGTTATTTGGCTTTGACTTTAAGTTTTGCTTTTGTCTTGGCCAATATGCATGTCAGTCCATGTGTTGGAATTGAGCCTTGTGAGGGTGTGTCTGAACCATGGTTATTTGACTTAACATATGTTGGGGTTACTGCCAATGAACATGTAGGACTAAACAGGAACTTCTAATTGGGTATCTCAGGAACTTGAGAGTCACATCTCAATGGTTCAATCCAATTGAACCCAGGAACCTGAGAATTACATCTCATTGGAACTTTCAATCTAGGATTCTTTAATGATAGTATTCAATTCAGGACTTAAAATCTTTTATAAGTCTATTGGATTCATTGAAGTTCTCTTGATTCAGTGAACCTGAGAATGGGACTCAGTTAAACCTTGATCAATTCTTAACTGGTTCATTTATCTGGATCCTCACATAAACCTGAATACTAATCCTGGTAGCTGGAAATGAAATCAGAGTTTAGTCTTAGGCAAAAACCTGTGAATGTAGGTCAGAGTTCATATTGAGACTGAGTATTCAGAGTTGACCCAAGACTTGGTTCAATGTAGATTCCATATAAACATCTCATGGTTCAATTTTTGATTAATCACTTAGAAAAGATATTTATGTTCTTCCTAACATGGATACCTGAATGTAGTATATCCTAGGAAGCACTCAGTTGTAAGCTACATATGTGATATCTGGGTAGGCTCTGAGAAGAACTGCAGGATTTGATTTAGCACCAAAACCAAGTGTGAGAATAGGGCATGGAATGATCTGAGAAGGACTCATTTCAACCCAGAGTAGACTGATATTTTGATATTCAGTATTAAATATTTCTGAAATATATATAAGCTTGACTAGGAAGGATACCAGTTAGCAACATACATTGACTTTGATTGAACCCTTCCTTTTGACTAATTTTGATGCTAGGACTCTAGTAACTAAATTGCATATTATTTAGTGTATAGATTCTTAGCTAGATAGAATATATTAAGTCATGTGATGCTTTAGTTTAATTATGCTATTTAAGGAATCCCCAAACTAGTATAGCTTTTAATCAAATTGCAAATCATTATTAAATACAGGAGGACATCCAGTTTCATTCACTACCCGTACTTTCCTGGAGCAAGGCAAGTACATTCTATGGTCTTGTGCATTTCATTATATCATGTGCTTTCTTGATTGACATATTACAATACGTCATGTACTTTCTGGTGCTCATGTTCCTTGTTCTTATTACTTGTACCTGGGATGGGGAAATATACTATTTATGTGACCAAACCCAAGAAATAACTCAGGTGTGTTTAGCTTAGACCCCGCATCGTGCACGCGGGTCCTAAGCCGTACGATTCATGTGCTTTCATGTGCTTACCCTAGCCGGTCACATATTTAGTTATATTTCAAATATAGTACACGCATGTTCAGGAGATATACCTTGAACTTATTTCCTGTGATTCCATGATATCATGTTCTTTCAGGTGCTTACATATCATGTTCTATCATGTTCTTACATACCATGTTCTTTCATGTACTTTATACACCATGTTCTTTCATGTACTTATTTACCATGTTCTTTCTTGTACTTTTTATGTTCCCTTATACTTTCATATTATGATGTCTTGTTCATTACCTAGAACTGTACTTTGCTCCGCTCTTGAATAGGATATGTTACAGGTATGCTTGCAGGACATTGATCTACTCTATGGGCCAGAGCCCAGGATTTAGCTGAGCAGGATGAGGCTTAGCTTGAGGCTTCAGGTTTAGATTACTTAGCTTTACTTTGAGATATTGACTTTAGAGTTCATCGCACTTTTCATTCCTGTTGATTCTGGTACATTATGATATCTGGATTTGTGGATTATGGTGATCATTCTGAGATACGTTTTTAGATGCTGTGATTTTATACTTTTATGTTTATCTGGTTAGTTTTTCCTAGCTTGGTACAGCTTACTTTGTCGTTTCTAACGACGAAGGCTGGGCGTGTCCGACTCGTGTCCGATTATTCGGGAGCGGGTCGTGATATGTTTTTAGTGGTGGCCCATGCAGGTCCATCCTAATGGTACCTAGGTCTTAGCGTACTATTGGGGGACTTGATTTACACTAGGAAAACTTGATCACAGCATAGAAAAATCAGGAAATAAGGGTATATCAGGTATATCAGGTGTATCAGGTATTTTAATATTCTATAAACACTTGTTGTATGTAGGTCTAGGTTATTTTGACAGTTTTCTATTTTTGCAGATAGTTCAAAAGCATGCGACACCAGAACTGTCAATTCACCTGCACTTGACGGTTCCGAGCTTCCACTACGTTCTATCACTCTACTATCCCCATGGGTAGTACGTAGTTGACGGAGACATCTGAAGAGTCCCTGGACAACCAGAGGAAGCAGGCCACCCTTTCCAAGTCAGACTTGTGGATACACTCTCCGAGCCAAGAAGGACTTCTGATTTCCAGATTCTCAGACACTTGGATTTTTCCGACATCGAGCGCATATCTTACACCAAGGAGCAGATCGAGAACCTGGAGTTACCACTGAAGATCACCCAAGTTTCTGAGAACCCGACTTCTCTGAAGATTAGAGCCACCTGCCAGGAGATCCAGAATGTAGCACAGACAATAGGACACAACGGAAAACTGAAGCTCAGAAGGAACATGAAGATTATGACAAAGACAACAACTACCCTGGACCCGCAAAGCATCACAATACTCAGTCAGCATTTCTTCGGTCACATCACCAGTCGCATCATCAGAAGCAGATCTCAGCAGCCAGCACGCCAGCAGCCATATATTCCTGCCAGAGCCCTGTACTTCAGCCCAGCGGGAGATCCAGATTCAGATCCAGCCGACGATCATTTACAATTTTTGCCACCTCTCAGGATGCCACTATGAAGAGTGCCGCAAAAGACGGAGGCTATACTATACTACGGATCGCCTGCCCACCAAGTCAAGGACTGCTGGAGAACGTTGATCACACTGCCCTAGAACAAGCGCGAGAAGCATCAGACTACAGCAAAAGGGAACCACCTTTTCAGAATCAGCAACCACATGGAGCACTACCGCAAGGACCGGCCTACGACAGGACAGTTGAAGAAGGTTGAAGAAATTCCAGTCCCGGAAGAATACTGAAGATAGACTGAAGACAGAAGACTATTTTGCATGGTTGGAGAAAACCATGGATCATGATTCATAATTCAGTTTTTCCTTAGATTTTTCTTGCACCTAGATTGTTTCTAAAAAAAAAAACCTCCTTGTTTCCTATTTAAGGATTATTAGATTTTATTTTCTCTTCTGAAACCTTGGTCGCTATTCGAGATGTATTTGGAAAGTTGTTTCCATTCTTGTTCATAACTCTGCTCTTATTCAAGGTTTTCTTTCTACTCGAATTTTGTTTCCTATTCAGACTCTGTTGATATTTAAGACTTTACTTCAGAATTACATTCCTATTCAAACTTATGCCATTCAAAACCTTGTTTGAATCTTGCTTCTATTCGAGATTTCATTTGCAGATTTTGTTTCTATCTTAAAAATTTGCTTCGTTCCCTATGAGATTTTATTTCTCATTCGTGAATTGTTTTTCGTTCTATTCACGATCTTGTTTGATCTTGCCTCGTATTTTGAGGTTTCACTTGTTTCATATCCACTATTTAATACCATGTTTTCATATTCATTTTTCATGATTTTATTTTCTATTATTGGATTCTATTTGAAATTTGTTTCCTATTTGAACTGTGTATTATTCAAGAATTATTCCTACTCGAAATATCATTTTGAAACCTTGCTTGAACCTTCGCTTCTATTGATGCTTGTTTGGGATTCTATTTCCTATTCCAGATTTTATATTTATTCGAGATTGTTCTTTATCTGCGGCTTTGTTTCAAACTTATTTGAGATTTGCTTGTCGCATATTTACGATCCAATACCTTGTATTCCATTCACTAAATGATACATGCTTTCCATTCACTCTTCGTAACCTAGCTTTCTATTTGAGATTTCTATTCGTGATTTGTGTCCTATCCGCGACTTTGTTAATACTTGATTTTCTATTTTTCACTATGTACCTTATTGGAGAATTCATTTTCAAATTCAAGTTTTGCTCGAGATTTCATTGTTATTCGAGATTTTATTGAAACTTGTACGGAATTTTATTTCTTATTTTGAAACTTGTCTCCTATCTGATACTTTGCTTTTGTTCATCCTTCGAGACTCTGTTATCCCTTCGGGATAATGTCCCACATATGGAATCTTATTACCATTCCAGGTTTCAATTGAGATTTCGGTTACCATTTGAAACTTTGTTCACTGTTGAGGTTAAAATCTTCTTGTTGCCCTTTAGTACTCTCTACTCCTTAATTGGATTTCGTGTTGCTCCTTGGTACATAATAACCCTTGCATTCTAACAGACAGATAACTTCGCCTTTTGTCGTGACTTAGACTATTGGAACCTATTTTGAATTCTTTGAAATTGTTTTGTAATTCCTATGGATAAGGTTGAAAGAATATTCGATGACCTACTAGGGTATGGTAGTTGCGCGCTGCAGCCATTATCTGGATTATGGAGACTGAGGATTCACTGCAGCCAGCTGTGCACTGGCGAGGCAGGAACTTTAGGTTGAAGTTATTTCAGACTTTTATAGGTTTTCGAGTATTGTCGAGATTTTGCTACATTCTTCATATCTTGATCTCTTGAAAATGGATAGGGTTGACGAAATATTCAGGTGACATATTGTTATTTGAGTCACAAAGCTGAAAGTCCACTGCAGCCAGATATGTACTGGCGGGGTAGGGATTCTAAGCAAAGTGATTTTCAAGTATCTATATGTTTCGGATATCATAGAGACTATATCCTATGATTATTGATTTCTCGTGAATCACAAGCTGTGTACTTTCCACCTTGATTTGATACCAATATTTCCTCTGTAGATACCATACGTCTTTCAGTCGATCTTTCAGCTTCTCCTTCTTACATTTTATTTGTAAATCAATTAATTTTCTTAAAAAGTACCGATTAGTGCATTTTGATTCCGTCCCGCCAAATTCTCTATTAAACATGGTCGTTATTATCTTCTTTCTAAACTTGATCATGTCTATCTAATCGTGATCTTCCGATTTGTTTTATTTTTTCAATCATGCTAAACCTTTGATTTGGATCGTGCTTAGAAAGTCGTGTCCTTATGATTACTCCTCTAAATTATAATTAAAATTCATTCAACCTCGTACGTTTAACTCTCGATCATTACTACATCATGTTGTTTCGACTTCCAGTATGGAATTACCGTGCTTAGTTTTAACTGAATTCATCTCACCTTGTGCCTGACTAAGTTTTGATCACTATTGATCGTGCTTGTTATTTCGTCCTGCTAAGTCATTTCAAAATTGTTGCAACTTCCGTATCTAGTCGTTGACTGTGTTCGCACTCGTGCCTATTTTTTTAAAAAAAAGCCTTGTGTCATTTTGTATTGTATTGTACCTTTGAATTTCGAGGACGAAATTTTCTAAGGGGGAAAGATTTGTAACCCCACCTTTCCAGTGTCATAAATTTTTGAATATTCTAGTATTTTTTTTAGTTTGAAAAAATTGTGATTCATGATTTATTTTGAAAAGTTTATTATGATTAATTAATTTATCAAGCAGGATTAATGAATCAATTGTGCTTCTTAAAATTTCTAACTACTTAAAGTAAACTCCAAAATTCCTAACAACCATCTAGCAAACGTTTTGTAATCAACAGGTCATGTGTAATAAAAACATTATTGACCTTTGTAACTTTTATTTTTTTTCCTAACCATTTTAACACACCACTCTAATAAAAGTGGGTGTTTGTAATAACACAAAAGTGGAGGGACCTAAGAGCAATTTTTAAATTCTCTATTAAGTCGATTTCTGGAGAGAGAATGAGTCACTATTCTCATTCAGCTCTTCAGGAAATTTTCCTTTCCCCAATTTTTTCCGATCCAGATCTAACCTAACCCTAATCTCTATCGACGGCGACCACCATGGCGCGCGGCGTTCTCCGGCGCATCTCCATCCCACGATGATCCCTCGACGGTGGTTTCTACGACGACGACGGCGGTGGGTTCCTTCCACGAGACCACGGAGGAGCGATCTCTCCGGCGATTTCGGCGACCGCACGGCGGTGGACTCGATCTCCGGCGATAGGTGACTACTGCCGGCGGCGCTTGACAGCACGGATCTCCTCTGGCAGTGCTCCCGACAGCGGCGACGCGAGTCCACAGTGGCGACAACGAGTCTACGACGACGACTCCGGCGACTTGGCGTTCTTCACCACCGATCCATTCCCTCGACAACCGACCCGGTCACCTCGTCGTGGATCGACCATGGCATCTCCTTCGACTCGACGACGACAGTCTCCTTTACGACAGCGAGGCATCCCCTCCGGCGATCTCCTTCGGCGACGGTGATGACACGACGACGAGTACGTCTTCCTCGGCGGATGGCGATCCCCATGTGCTCGAGTTCGTCGACTCTCGATGAGTTTTGGATCTAGTGAATTCTTGAGGTTCTTCACAAATTTTGATCGAAAATTGATTTGGCTGAGACTCGTTTTGTTCTAGGCATGATTCGTCGAACACGCGCTCGCAACCGGACACAAGGAGGAGCGGTGTCTGATTTCCTGAGGTCGTGATTCCACTCCGAGACTCGGTCCTTGCATACAGGTATTACTCTGCCCACTTCAAGTATTGCTTGTTAATTCATAGTTAGAATTAATGGAGGATTGAACGGGGTTGAGGTCGGGATGCAGGGTACGTTTGATTGTGTCTGGCTTTCCATTGTGTCCAAGATTGGTGTTCGTGTCCAGGTTTGACTGAGTCCAACTCTGTTTGTACCAGCGTGGGGTGTCCAGCAGAGGTGTCGGATGCAGGGAATGGGCTGGTTCACGTCCAGCTTTAGCCATGACTTGTATCAGTTCATGTCCTGTTTGTGCGTTCGATTCTTCTTCTATTACTGTCGATTATGGGAGGAATAGATACAAATTTATGTACAATTATTTTAACTGATTCAATTTGGTTGTATTTCCTTTTAAATTGTTCTGTATTTCTTTCTCTTAAACATTTGGTGGGAAGACCTATAGCCGTTGGGTGGAATACCTTGACTTGAAGTTCACTAAGCCTGGGAATTGCCAAGTTTGTGACCTGAGAAATGGTTGGGTTGAATGGGATTGGGAGTTGCTGAGTTAGGGTGTTATTTGGCTTTGACTTTGAGTTTTGCTTTTGTCTTGGCCAATATGCATGTCAGTCCATGTGTTGGAATTGAGCCTTGTGAGGGCGTGTCTGAACCATGGTTATTTGACTTAACATATGTTGGGGTTACTGCCAATGAACATGTAGGACAAAATAGGAACTTCTAATTGGGTATCTCAGGAACTTGAGAGTCACATCTCAATGGTTCAATCCAATTGAACCCAGGAACCTGAGAATTACATCTCATTGGAACTTTCAATCTAGGATTCTTTAACGATAGTATTCAATTCAGGACTTAAAATCTTTTATAAGTCTATTGGATTCATTGAAGTTCTCTTGATTCAGTGAACCTGAGAATGGGACTCAGTTAAACCTTGATCAATTCTTAACTGGTTTATTTATCTGGATCCTCACATAAACCTGAATACTAATCCTGGTAGCTGGAAATGAAATCAAAGTTTAGTCTTAGGCAAAAACCTGTGAATGTAGGTCAGAGTTCATATTGAGACTGAGTATTCAGAGTTGACCCAAGACTTGGTTCAATGTAGATTCCATATAAACATCTCATGGTTCAATTTTTGATTAATCACTTAGGAAAGATATTTATGTTCTTCCTAACATGGATACCTGAATGTAGTATATCCTAGGAAGCACTCAGTTGTAAGCTACATATGTGATATCTGGGTAGGCTCTGAGAAGAACTGCAGGATTTGATTTAGCACCAAAACCAAGTGTGAGAATAGGGCATGGAATGATCTGAGAAGGACTCGTTTCAATCCAGAATAGACTGATATTTTGATATTCAGTGTTAAATATTTCTGAAATATATATAAGCTTGACTAGGAAGGATACCAGTTAGCAACATACATTGACTTTGATTGAACCCTTCCTTTTGACTAATTTTGATGCTAGGACTCTAGTAACTAAATTGCATATTATTTAGTGTATAGATACTTAGCTAGATAGAATATATTAAGTCATGTGATGCTTTAGTTTAATTATGCTATTTAAGGAATCCCCAAACTAGTATAGCTTTTAATCAAATTGCAAATCATTATTAAATACAGGAGGACATCCAGTTCCATTCACTATCCGTACTTTCCTGGAGCAAGGCAAGTACATTCTATGGTCTTGTGCATTTCATTATATCATGTGCTTTCTTGATTGACATATTACAACACGTCATATACTTTCTGGTGCTCATGTTCCTTGTTCTTATTACTTGTACCTGGGGTGGGGAAATATACTATTTATGTGACCAAACCCAAGAAACAACTCAGGTGTGTTTAGCTTAGACTCCGCATCGTGCACGCGGGTCCTAAGTCGTACCATTCATGTGCTTACCCTAGCCGGTCATATATTTAGTTATATTTCAAATATAGTACATACATGTTCAGGAGATATACCTTGTACTTATTTCCTGTGATTCCATGATATCATGTTCTTTCAGGTGCTTACATATCATGTTCTTTCATGTTCTTACATACCATGTTCTTTTATGTACTTTACACACCATGTTCTTTCATGTACTTATTTACCATGTTCTTTCCTGTACTTTTCATGTTCCCTTGTACTTTCATATCATGATGTCTTGTTCATTACCTAGAACTGTACTTTGCTCCGCTCCTGAATAGGATATATTGCAGGTATGCTTGCAGGACATTGATCTACTCTATGGGCCAGAGCCCAGGATTTAGCTGAGCAGGATGAGGCTTAGCTTGAGGCTTCAGGTTTAGATTACTTAGCTTTACTTTGAGATATTGACTTTAGAGTTCATAGTACTTTTTATTCCTGTTGATTCTGGTACATTATGATATCTGGATTTGTGGATTATGGTGATCATTCTGGGATACATTTTTAGATGCTGTGATTCTATACTTTCATGTTTATCTGGTTAGTTTTTCTTAGATTGGTACAGCTTACTTCGTCGTGTCTAACGACGAAGGCTGGGCGTGTCCGACTCGTGTCCGATTATTCGGAAGCGGGTCGTGACAAAAGGTGATCAACACAAAGGAACTCAACACGAAGGAAACTTAACTAAAATGGAAAACTGAACCAAGCATAGGCTAAACAACATGTTTATAACCCTATACAACAATGGCCTATAGATACCAACTAACCTATATCCTATATGCCAATATCATCTGCAATCTATCTATGCAAATAGACCTCTCGGTCTTAGGTGAAACTACAACTATACTCAAAGGCAGGCTCTGGTCATGGGTGCCTCACTGGGAAAAGGTAAGGAAAAGTAGTAATAATCATCAAGGATGTAAGGCATACTAACATCCTATGTGTAACTGGTTGGTATTATAGATAACAGGAAAATTATCTGCAATGGGTTACTATTCTAACACCAATGCTAACTATTACCTCTAGGGTACAGACACTCTACAAGTCATCATACCATTATACTATGAAGGAACTACCTATGAATAAGCTCTACAAAACTAAATATCCCTACTCCTAAGTCATTTATAACAATCAAAAGGGTATGATGTTTAAACCTTCTCAAGATATAATCTGTTAATCATATGCGTCTGTCCAAAATTATGTTGTCCAGAGTCTTCATCATGCTAGTGAGCAAGGCTACGATAATCACAGAGTCCTTGACTAAGGTACGTACCTCTAGGTTCATGGTATTTAAAATTTTCGCACTGCCGCATGCGATGACGAAAACCTTAAATTCTTATACCCGAGAATACATCCAAAATATGACTACATGTCCTTACTATGCCAACTAACACGACTATCGAGGATTCTAGATCCCATGATTTAGGCGACCTAGCCCATATGATTTTTTCAGAAGAAAAACAAACACAACAAAAGAGTAACATGACAAAATTAATCAATCAACAAGGAACAGATGGAATCGGATTTCAAGGTAATTATAAAAGACAATTGCGGGAATGGAATTGAGAAGAACAAAACTTGCAGCAAGATCTCCAACGGTCTGTGCATCCTTGACTGTCCTGACGATAGCTCGCCCTGCTGGTTTCCTCCAGCCTGATACTGATACTGCACAAATCTCTGCTGCTGATGCTGCATGAATCGCTGCTGCTGAGAGAAACCGGAAACGAAGGGAAAAGTCTCTGTACAGACGGAGGTGCACCTCCAATGTAGCAGAAACGCCAACCTGAGTCGCCATAATAGAAGCTGCGGTCTCGAGGCCCTGATGAACATGACGAGAGGTGGCCAGCCTCTCGATAGTATCCCCCGAACCGAAGCGATGAGATCGTGTCTTCATAACCATCATGAAGACAGATCAAAATAAGAAGCAATTTCTGAGAATGAAGCAAAAATTCAAAGGAGAACAGTTTATATTCAAGGGAAGTCAATAAGCAACAATTTTAGATAAAAGGAATCGGATTAAGAGTTTTTTCTAATGTGATTGAGTACCTCCAAAAATATCCTAATCCTACTGCAGGCTGTAGTGATACTCTAGTTCGAATACCACTACATAAACTCGACCTGCATAGGCCACCACTAAAAATGTGTCACGACCCGCACCCAAGAGTAAGGGCACGAGACGTGGGTACGTCCAGCCTACGCCGCAGTATCGGCGGTAGAACGCTGTCCTAGGTCAAACATCTAACAATATAAATGTACATGTACAGTATATACTTTCTGAATGGAGGTGACATAGCAGATACAGTCTCAATCACAACTAAGGTAGAGCGAGATAAAAGATATGTAAAACATGAAATCCAAAAGAGATACAGCAGATAGAAGTCTAAGTGTCTAAGATACACAAACCCAGAAAACATCTCAAAGCTCAATACAGCAATCCATAGAATAAATACAACTCAATACAACTGAAATAACTAACTATACAACCTATACTGTGTCTCATCTAGGCTAGCAGGCAACCTCCAGGCTATCTGTAAAATTTATCAACAGGTCCAGTCAGGACAGGAACGAGCACATCTCATCTAGAAAACCCAAGTAAATGACAGAGAACTATAAAGCAGTTATAGACAGTTGTATTGATGAAAATGGCATTTTATATTCAGGTGATGGTAAGAAAGAGAGATAAAGTGCAAGGAAAGTAAATACTAAACAAGAGAAGAATCATAGCAATGAAGACTGTAAAAATAGAACTAGCAATGAAGACTGTAAAAATAGAACTAGCTGAACCAGGGTAATATGATATAAAGTCCAGACAGAAAATGTAATCCAGTGTAAAACCTATGTAAATCCAGTACGGGATGAATCTAATACAAGATGAATCCAGTAAGGGACGATTCCAGTTATAGTGATCAACGATTCCAGGGTGAGTCCAGCCTATACTCTAGCAGTGTATTTTAAAATACCGAGTTCGACATGTAAACGACTGTAGGTAATACGACACATCACACACCTGGCCGGATGTGAGATGGCTATCATTCCAGTAGATTCCAGTTGGAAGATTCCAGATTGGGGTATGTCTACATGTCTTACTCTAGTATTTCCCCTCCCAGCAAGTGAATCCAGAATTCCGACACAATGATTCAAGATGAGTCCAGCCAAAATATAATGATACCAGTAAATGATTCCAGTAAATGATTCCAGTTAAATGATTCCAGTAGGTGATTCCAGTAATAGAAGCCAGGGATGATGATACCAGTAATAGAGGCCAGAAAATAAAAGTGTGTCGTATACATGAATCCAGAAATATCCACACGTGTTGTAACAGAGAATCACATACAACTAACTAGAACTGAAGTATAGTAATTGACAAGTAAATGAGAGAACTATCAGAGAATGTACTCGCCTGATGTCTGAATGTCCAAAGTAAATATACTGTCCGATGAGAGGTGTCTGGCTCCTAATCAGAACAGCACAAGTCACAACAAGTCCAAAATGACAATATAAAGTTCTACTATGCATTCTACATGATTTTAGGTCAATCTAGACCAAAGTCAACTCTTGGTCAACTTGGTCAACCCTGAAAGTCAAACCTAGGTCAACTATGGTCAAACTAGGTCTAACAAGTCTAAATTAGGTCAAACAAGTTATTCTAGGTCTAAACAAACTAAGTATATGCAAATCAAGTATCCAAGATAGCTACTAACTCATAGCCTAAGTCACTTGCTAAACCAAGCACAAAACTAAACCATAAGCTAACAAGGCACACAAACTTAGTCATATAATGTATATATATTATTCACATTCACATATTCATATACATAAATATATATAAGAAAGCTATATATATAGGCACATACATATATATATATATATATATATATATATATATATATATATATAGAGAGAGAGAGAGAGAGAGAGAGAGAAAGAGAGGTAAAAGAGTAAGTGAGTATGTGTGTGTTTGGCATGTGTGTGAAAGGATATGTGTTAATGTTCTAAAATTTAGTGATAGGTAGGTGTATGTGACATGGGATACATGATGTCAAAGGGTGTATGAATGCATGTGTGTAAAAGGTTATAGGTTAACTCAATTTATAGAAATACATACATACATACTTACCTTGTATACATGTATACATACATATCATGTATATTACATTTACATGATACATACATGTATACTTGTATTATATTATACTTACATTTATGCATATTAGATACTTGTATTTATATTAATATATTGCAAACATTCATTTTATTCATGCATCTATGCATTACCTACATGTTTTATACATATGTATACATTGTATATTCATATCATTTCATACATTAACATAGAAACATACAAACATACACACATCATATATTTCATACCTTGTATTACCTACATATCATGTTATATATTATCATTCATTCCTTTCATATATTACATTCTATATTACCTATATACATGTATTTCCTCCATTCATTCATGCTTGCATCATATACTCTACATTACCATACATGTTATCATTATATATTGCATTACAATATTTATACATTATGCATTCATATATCATTACATATATATCTTGCATTCATATCTAGCATTCATTTATACTTTCATGCATACATTGTATATCATTCTTTCATTCATGCATTGCTTATATGCATTATATTAATAGCATTCCTACATGCTTGCATTCAACCATATATATAAATTAATGTAAAGAGAATATATATCATTTTATTCATCTAACATATCATGCATTACATACTCTATATTCATTTAATATCCATACTACATAGGCTCATAGGTTACACAAAATGCATATATCGTATAGTCACTCTTCTACTTAAAATCAATACTGTACCAATTGAGCATTCATTAAATTCTAGGATTAAAGTATGTTGTAGCTCTGCGTGTTAGCTTTTCGAAACTTTAAACGGATCGCATTTTCGTGTCCGGAAGCTCCCGGAATCGCGAAAATACTGAAACACGTTTGTCTTTCGTACAGCTGACACTCAAATAATTCTAGAGAAAGTTACAGAAAGAATTTGGCTTATTAAGATATATATTTGGAAATCTAACTTCGATATGTTCTTTTAAAAAAAACGGGAGATAAATCGGAGTTTTAAGCTAAAAGTTATGACATTTCTAAGTTGCTATTGCTACTAAAAACGTGGATAAAAATTATGAAAAATTTGGGTAGTTTGAGACAAAAAAACACAAGTATATAACATAATATATCAAGAACTCACTCTCTACACTAATATATATATATGAGACACTATAGAACACATCTCCAATACAAAAATATGAGATTAAACATGTAATAATTCATTCATACATAACAACAACACATAGTGTGTCCAAATTTGGAGTTTTCCCACATGGACACAACTACAACACAAAGGACACTCCTATGACCTCCAAATGGACACGAAATGGACACAAATGGAGATACAACCATGGGGGTCATTCCTATGGGTTCAAAATAGACCTATATGCATGAGAAAATGAAAAGAAGAAGGGATTTATACCTCCCGGTAGATCGAATCGAAGAAAAGCCTTTCCGGAGCGACACCGACACGTAGAGATTCCAAAAGGACACGAACGAGCTCCGAATCCTCCCAAACTTGGGTAGCTTCCTCCTTGGCTAGAATGGAGAAGGAAAGAAGAAGATTTGGTGGCGAAATGGAAGAATTTGGTAGAGAAATTGCTAGGGATTGCTCTCTAGAAATTTGGGAAAGAACAAGAGAGAGAGTGTGGATGAGAATAATGAAATAAACTTGAGCATATCCTCTCCCAAAGTGGCTGGCCATATGGGGCTATTTTTTCTATTATGGTAAGGTCCAAAATGCCCCCATTAACCTATTCTATTAGTATTAGGAAAGGGCTAATTGGTTGGGACTAAATTAGTCATTCTAAAGTCTCTAATCACACTAACCTTATCCATAATAATTAGTCTAACCTCTAACAAAAATATTTCTATCATGTGGGCCATGGCTAACTAATGTGTGGGTCCACTAAAGTCAACACTACCCCCGGGTCCCCGTTTCAAGTCGGATTGAGCTGAAATTCGAACCCGACTCAAATAACCCCAAAATAATATCATAAATAATAAAATAAATTTCAAAAATATTTCAAAAATATAAAATGAAAAAAATGCCCTTGTTCCTAAAAACTGGGGGTGACAAATTCCTCGAAATTAAAACCAAACAATAGTAAAATGTCAAGATCACAAGTCATAATTTTAAATAGTTTAAAAATGATTAAAAATCACCAAAAATCATAATATAAAATAATTATCAATAAATAATAATTATAATTACAAAATTTCAAAATTACCCTCATCTGGAAAACTGGGTGTTACAGCACCCTCCCTTGGTAGTATGAGAAGGTTGGATGAAAGTTTTGGTGGAGGAATGAAGAGATTTGGAGATCAAATCAAAGAGGGAAGCTCTCTAATTTGCGGAAGAACACTTTGTGAAGGAAAAGAGGCAAGATGGAATGAAATAAAAGAAAGGAAGACTAACCTACCTATAGTGGCTGCCATTAAATCCTATTAGGCCTTGGGGGAAAGCCCATTAAGGCGTCAACTAGTCCTCTTGGTTAATTTTAAGTTAGGTTGAAGTTTGGGATCAAAAGGGTTAAATTTAAGCCTGTAACTTAACCAATCTAACAAGTAGAATTAGTCTAAACTTACTAACTTAATTAGTGGAAATTGTGGGCTATGACTAACTAATCTTGGGGTCCCATCTAGAGTCTAAGCTACCCGGGTCACTAACACAAGTCGGAACGAAACGAAACTCAAACCCGACCAAACAAATCCCATAAAATTAATATTAAAATATAAAAATTCCCAAAATATTAAAATATGAAAAATGACCAAAATCACAATACATCAATTTAAATATTATTAAAATAATCTAAAATTCACCAATTAATCAAAATCCTAAATAATTTAAAAGTCACAAAATGACCAAAATACCCTTAGCCTAAAAAGTGGTAATTAGCTAATCTAATCACATGGGTTAGGCCTCCATGGTCATGGTTAGTCTCTAGGATAAGCAGCTCTAATTTTATACAGCCAAAGAACAAAATCGCAAAACACTAATTTAATGATATTAAATTAATCAAACTTTACCAATAAATCAATAACATGATTTAAACATATTATTAAATAATCAATTTTCCAAAAGTTCAAAATTACCCTCATTTTGGAAAAGTGGTGGTTACATTATCTATCGCTTCGACCTTCCTCGCAGGATCATCCATGATAATGGTCCACAATTTGCGAGCCATGCATTCTATCGGTTCTGCGATAAGAATCGAATTCAGAATGTAGCCTCTACTGCTTACAATCCAGCGGCTAATGGGTTAGCAGAAGCCTTCAATACGACTATCATTAAACTTTTAAAGAAGTTTGTGTCTTCAGACAAGCACGATTGGAATGAGAAGCTCGGCGAATGTCTCTGGGCCTATCGTACAATGATCCAGACTCCAACAGGCAGTACACCATTCTCTCTGGTTTATGGGAGTGAAGCAGTTCTTTCCCTAGAAATCCAAATTCCCTCTCTTCGAGTAGCCTTAGCCAGTGACTTGACTTGACTGCCGAAGAAAGTTACCGTCTACGACTACAAGAGCTGGAAGCGCCAGACGAAAAATGCTTATTAGCTCAACAACGTATTAAGCTATACCAAGCATGCCTTTCCAGAACCTTTAATAAAAAGGTAAAAAAAAGAATCTTTCAAGTTGGTGATCTGGTCTTAGCAGTGAGAAGACCAATGGTCATGATGCACAAGACAAAAGAAAAATTCCAGCCTAAATGGGAAGGTCCTTTCGTTATAGAATCAGTGTATTCTAATGGTACGTATCGACTAACCAAGCCTGATGGTGACTTGCTCATGATGCTGATCAACGGCAAGTTCCTGAAGAAATATTATGTGTAACCTTCATGAACCGCGTTCACATATACCATGTTTCGGTCATGTAAATGTACAGTACAATGTTTATGTGATTCAGAAAAAAAAATCATCTAACTATTATCTATATTTTAAGAGTCTTGAATACGCCATGGGTAATAGGTCCTTTAAAAAGATTCCCCAGTAGAATTATCTCTATTTTGGATTCTGCCCAACCTTGGTCTGACGAAAACAAGTCACGTCCATATTACCTTTGAACTGTTTTCCGATAATTATTTTTCCAGTGGAATAATGTAACGCCCCAATCCCAAAATATAAGGACTAGGTACGTATCATGCCAGCTGTATACATACGAGTAAATATACGACTCGTATGTATACATAAGCTGTAAATGTAGAAAGCAAAGACACTAAATCTCATCCACCAAGATAAATAATGATATAAAACAACTTTGAGTTTGTCAAGTACACAATAGTTGGGCGGAGACAAAGTCCACTACCAACAAAATTAAACATGGAAAAATACACAAGGAAAGAATTTAGCAAGCGACAGCAAGTGACGAGTCCAAGAGCAATCATCGCGAAGGAAGGAACGACCTTAGCTAGAGCACCTGCAAGAATCACGAAAATACACACCTGGAGAGATCACCAGGTCCTCAGAGGGACGTAACAAGACACATAATATCATGCCATAAACTGAATAATAAAGCTCAACAGAAAAGTATGCATGAGTAAAGGTTCCTAATCATTCTACGTGGATTGCAATTTAGAGGACAACGTTCTACGCAGGGGCTGTCTCAAGCATGTAATAAAAAGTGGCCAACAAGTAGCGCTCATCCGAGACACTATCGACCGGGTAACACGTAGCACTCATCCGAGACACTATCTCCCAAATTTGTAAAATAAAAGTAGCACCTACGCTAGTAGCTGTCCCCTCCCTCCAATGATACTATACGTGTGTCGTAACCATGACACACAAACACATGTCGTTTCCACAACACGAGTTTATAATAGATAACTGTCAAGTCTTCTAACATGCCTCTATTGATAGTTATTCCTACGCATGCGCACGGGTGATCAGCCAACACGCAGGTGACCACTACATGATACTCACAACTCTCACACACAACTCGTGTACAATCGTGACAAGTCAATGAGACACACTAAAATATATATGATATTGAGCAGGAAATTTAAATAGTAAAGGCAAGGTGTCTTGCCTGGAGTGTCGCCTGGCGTGGTGTGATAATCCGACAAGTCCTGTTTGTCCAATAGACAAGGTCCATGCGAACATGGCCCAAATTTGCGAAAAATTGGAACATGTGAGTAGTCGTGGTCAATGGGGGCAATTCGAAGAAAAATTCTAGAGATAAGTACTTTTTTTTAGAAAATATTATAATAGTTGACTTTATATTTTTATTAGTCCAAATAGTTTATAAGAAATTACTTTAAAAGTCAAGAAAAATTATTCTCGGACAAAACTCTAAGTTGTAAAATATGCTCTTAGGTAAAATATTTTACTTCGCCAATTAAAAGTTATTTTAGAAATATTTGAAAAATATCACTAAATCATTAAGCCAAAAAGAACTATAAGTTTGTAAGGTATATTGGAAGCCAAGGTATCATGCTAAGAGAAAAATAAATTTTTGTAGAAAACTAACTTTTCATTAGTCACCGTATTTAATAAAATATAGAAAATATTGTAGGCAACTGAGTTTGGTAGAAAAATAATAATTTTAGAAAATATTCATTATCTTATTTATTTAATAAAAACGAATAAATACAATAATAATAATAATAAACACTTTTAACAATTTTATATCTTAGTAATATATTTATTTTATACTCTATATATTGTATATAAAATAATAATAATAATAATAATAATAATAATAATAATAATAATAATAATAATAATTTCCATCAACGAGCAGCACTCGCTGGTTGTTGCTCCTCTCGAAAAAGGAAATACCCCCTTTTTTAACAGAAGATGGAGAACAAAGAGAGAGAGAGAGAGTGTGATCATGAGAAATAAGGAAAGGAAGGAGTGAGGGTTTACCAAGGCAATTTGCGGAGGCCGGAGGCGGCGATCGGAGGCCGGGGGCGGCGACCGGATCTTCGTAGATGGAGGCTTCGCCGAAGACTAGCGGAGGGAGGTGGGTTCGTGGCGCGGCGGCGGCGCTGCTCGTCGTCGGCTGATGTCGGAGTAGGGTTTGGTGGAGGCGCAGAGTTTTGGGCGGACAACGGACGGGCGCGGTCGGCGGCGCTCGGCTAGGGTGGGGCCTAGCGCTCCGGTGCTCGACGGCGGGGGGTCGAGGTCGAAGGAAGGAGATAGGGAGCAGGCGGTTCCCCGTCGGCGGAGCTCTCCGGCCATGGAGGAGGCGGAGGAAGGCACGGCTGGCCGACGGACGCCAGGGTAGTCTAGGGCGGAGGACGTGGCGGCGAAGGCAGTGCCCGTTCGGCTGTCGCATGGCCGGGCGGTCGCCGAGGTGCAAGGGCAGTGGCTGAAGCTGCCGGCGCTGGACAGTTCCGAAGGCGGCGGAAGAGGAAACGCGGCTCCAAATGTGGCAAAGACGGCTGGAGGTGGCGACAGTCGGGGTGGGCGCGCAGTGAAGTCGATGGTGACGGCAGTCGACGCCGCTCGACAGGAAGGTGAGGCTTTCCTATTTTTGGGTTGTTTCTTCTTATTGGTGATGGTGGTGCCGAACTTTGTGGGTTTTTGGCTGTGGTGGTGGAGGTTCGTAGTGTTTGCGGAGATGACGGGGGTGGTTTTGGTCGGGTGTACGGTGGAGGACGGTGTATACGGGTGGATGGTTGTTCTGGTGGCCGAGTGGTGTAGGCTGTGGCGGTGGTTGTGATGGTGGCCATCGGGTGACGGGGACGGTGGTGGAATCAGCCAGGAAGGCTTGGCGAGGACGGGAGTGGTGGTGATGGTGAAGGTGATGGACGGAAGTTGGCCGGGATCAGGCGGCGGGGTTCTGTTGGTGGTGGCGATGATGGCAGAATTCGGGATGGTTGCTGCGGACATGGAGGACATATGTGTAGGTTTGATTGTTCGGTGATATTGGGTGTGTCGTGTCGGGGGTGTGTCCCGACACGGGATGGATGATTGTATATAATTGGAATAAGATTTGGTCGTCACAGACACGATGGACGATGAGATTGTGGTGTGGAAATTGGATTGTGGAAAAATTATGGAATTTGTGGAGGAGTACCTGCCTATTTATAGGACGTGGGAATTCCCATTAGGATAAAGATTTGGATTGTTTAAATCCCCATTAGTTAAATTCAATATTAATTTAAATAGTTTAAAAAAATAATTAGAACGAATCCAAATCAAATATGGATATCTCCTATATTTAAAAGTGTATTTAAAACAAAACCTTTCCCAATTTAAATTATCCAAATTAATAAACTATTAAATTAAACAAGATTAAAAATATCTTTTTGACATCTATTAAAATATGCTATTAATTAATTTCAAAAATTACATATATATACTGCTAAATAATTTTAAAATATAAAACTTGCTTTTCTAATATACCATTTTATAATAATCATATTTATTATTATAACTATGTAAATAAAAGGCTTTATAAATAAAATAAGAAATTTAAAATTTTGGAACGATAACTAAAATACTTATTATATATATTTTGAAACTATAAAAAAATACAAAAAATGTTTTTCCTAAAAATATGTACGCTCGCACATATTCGCACTCGTCGAGCAATTACAAAAAAATAAAATTTCGTGCGCGATGTAAAATACGACTACGCGACGTACAATACAAAAATTTAAATCAGTACCAAAATTTAAATAATAAAAATAAAAAAATAAAAAAAATAGTAGAAATTTAGGGGTTTTACATCCTACCCAACTTAAAAAAATTTCGTCATCGAAACTAAGGATTAGTAGGGGTGAGAAGGCACAAGGGGTATGACAAGTCTTTGGGCGAGGCAAAGAAATAACGCCTTAACATAAACAAGCATTTAGTAGGTCACGATGGTAGGTTTAGGATCAAGAAAAGGCGAATAGTTTTAGGATGAGGATATAGCCACGGGTTGGTAATGGCTAATTACAGTGGTCATAAGTGATCGGACAACTAAAGGGGATACTCGGCACGATGGATTTCGTCCTTCTAAAATAGGTGGAAGACGAAAGCGATAAAGGGTTCCAAAGGTGAATTTATCGAATACGAATACGTGGTTCAAAGGTGACCGAAAATTTTTAAAAAGAATTTTCAAGGCAGTCGTGGATGGGACTCTAAAGGACAAGTTTAGCTATGTCCCTATCCACGTAGAACGATAGATAAAAGCGAACCAAAGTGCACTTGGTTGATCAGACCATTATGCACCGGTTCTGAGTAGACAATACGTTAGTAGGAGCGACCCAATTAACATATGCCTTGGACAAGCTCGATAAGGAATAAGCTCGCAAAAACTAGGCTACATTAGCATCATTAGTCAAAATGGTAATTACATAGGCACGAGAGATTAAGATTTAAAGAAGGTAGAATGATTCTAAGTCATACAGTCGTCTTATAGTCTTCTTGTCCAAGTCCTTGGTTGGCTAAACAGGTTAGGTCCTCTAGATTCTAGGATCTAAATAAGCTTGCTAATATAGGTCACTAGGTCAAAGGGGTTGCTAGTTCATAAGGCTAGTTCATAAGGTATTCTACCCAACTTAAGGAATTAAACTAATGGTGTGATAGGTCCAACAATCAAGATAAAATGCAAGGTTAAGCATGTAAGGATTTAAGTAGAACAAAATCGTATATCGGGTCGAAAGAATGGAGTCGAGGTCGAGTCTCATTTATAGTTAAAAAATATATTGGGTTCACGGTAGGGATTAGAGTCCAGTTATTTTGACCCGAAAGTCGTAATATAAAATTTGAGTACAAGGAGACGTATTTTAGTGGCACGTGATATACCTACATGAAGGTGGACTCGTCTAGGTCTTGCATATGGGATTTGTTGGATGGAAAAGTCTAGTGTTGTGCTCCAAATATCCAAGTCATGGTAAAGGACACAAAAGAATTTAAAATAGAAAGTGGAAGTTCATGAGATAATGATTAACGCACAAAATAAGTGACCAAGTTAAAGCATGAAATAAAGAAAATTTAGATTCTAGTAGATCAGGGTAAAATGAGTTAGGAATACAGTTCTAGAGAGAAGATAGTCTCTTAGGTAAGGGTATGGTCAAGGGAATTGTTCTATTTATTTCTAAGTGTCAACGATTCGACTATCACGAATAAAAGGTCTAGATTTTAGGGAAAGTCGAGTATGTCAAGATTGAGATATCTTCACATAGTTTGGCAGATGACTTAACTACACTCGAGTATATACCACTATCATGGCAATTAATGAGGAATACTTGTATCCCATTAGGGTGACTTGCTTGCTTCTTGGTCCTCTACCAATATATGATCAAATTTCAAATTTCAAGTTCCTCAACAATTTCGAATTAACATCTCAAAATACTCCATCAAGTATTTAATCATAACTTAAGGTTTAATTTTCTTTAAATAAATTCCAAAAATCCTTCATCATAATGCGGCACAACTAATTTTCATAATAAGCCATCACTTTTAAAATTTTCAATTTCTCAAATGTACCTCGAGATAAACTCTTGGCCTATTTCATTAATCGTAAATCATGCGATCCAATTTAAATCTTTTTTTTAACCAAAAATTTAAATATCCATAATCAAGGCTTTTAAACTCGAATCTAAATAACTTCTTAAATCATAGATCATATGACACAATTTAAATTTTAAATTTTTTCTTCAAAGTCGCTTTCATATCCTCCAAATATTTAAACAGAATTTTTCTATCAGTTCTTCAACTCAAAATCGTACGACTCAATTTTAAACCTCAAGCTCTCTCAAACCAAACTTTCGTCTTCTCTAGTTGCCTAAAATCATAATTAAAACTCCTTAAATAATCTTGAGATAACTCTATCATATTACAATCCAAACTTAAGTTAACCGTAAATCAAGTGTCACAATATAAAAACTTAAATCATAACTATTTCACAATTTCAAAATTCATAAAAAAAAATTTGTTTTGTCGATCTAGCTATCCTCTTGTGTATACCACCTTATAAATTTAAAGTAAAATTTCAACTATCCTTTGATGGCGGTAATATGCTACTACCCAACTTGGAATTAACTAATCCCTATGATCATATCTCTAGGAAAAATAAATGCCTTTATACTCAAATATAACCTCAATGGATATTAATTGTCAATGCAATCTATCTAGCCATGTGTTTAACCTATGGGCATATACTAGTGTAGTCATCTTACTAAACACGAAACAAAAAAATTTACGGTAGAAGGAGTCAAGCAAGATGCAATTCAAGGAGGTCGAACGAGAGTTCGAAATTTGAAGTCAAGAAAGGATGTCAAGTAGGTGGATGAGATTCTAGACTCTAATCCTATATTGCAGGCCCGTTCGATACAATCATGTAACCGAAATGACAAACTTGACCTGCATGGGCCACCACAAAAACATGTAACGCCCCAATCCCAAAATATAAGGACTAGGTACGTATCATGCCACCTGTATACATAAGAGTAAATATACGACTCGTATGTATACATAAGCTATAAATGTAGAAGGCCAAGACACTAAATCTCATCCACCAAGATAACTAATGATATAAAGCAACTTTGAGTTTGTCAAGTACACAATAGTTGGGCGGAGACAAAGTCCACTACCAACCAAATTAAATATGGAAAAATATACAAGGAAAGAATTTAGCAAGCGAGAGCAAGCGACGAGTCCAAGAGCAATCATCGCGAAGGAAGGAACGACCTTAGCTTGAGCACCTGCAAGAATCACAAAAATACACACCTGGAGAGATCACCAGGTCCTCAGAGAGATGTAACAAGACACATAATATCATGCCATAAACTGAATAATAAAGCTCAACAGAAAAGTATGCATGAGTAAAGGTTCCTAACCATTCTACGTGGATTGTAATTTAGAGGACAATGTTCTACGCAGGGGCTGTCTCAAGCATGTAATAAAGAGTGGCCAACAAGTAGCGCTCATCCGAGACACTATCGACCGGGTAACACGTAGCGCTCATCTGAGACACTATCTTCCAAATGTGTAAAATAAAAGTAGCCCCTACGCTAGTAGCTGTCCCCTCCCCCAAATGATACTATACGTGTGTCGTAACCATGACACACAAACACATGTCGTTTCCACAATACGAGTTTATAATAGATAACTGTCAAGTCTTTTAACATGCCTCTATTGACAGTTATTCCTACGCATGCGCACGGGTGATCAGCCAACACGCAGGTGACCACTACATGATACTCACAACTCTCACACACAACTCGTGTACAATCGTGACATGTCAATGAGACACACTAAATTTGACGGTAGTCCCTTAACTCTAAGCCAATTTCATAAAATATAGTAATTTGCATTTACATATAATTTAAAAAGAAACAACTAAAACATGCATGATATTGAGCAGGAAATTTAAACACTAAAGGCAAGGTGTCTTGCCTGGAGTGTCGCCCAGCATGGTGTGATAATCCGACAAGTCCTGTTTGTCCAATAGTCAAGGTCCATGCGAACATGGCCTAAATTTGCAAAAAATAGGAACACGTGAGTAGTCGTAGTCAATGGGGGTAATTCGAAGAAAAATTCTAGAGATAAGTACTTTTTTTTAGAAAATATTATAATACTAGACTTTATATTTTTATTAGTCCAAATAGTTTATAAGAAATTACTTTGAAAGTCAAGCAAAATTATTCTCGGACAAAACTCTAAGTTGTAAAATATGCTCTTAGGTAAAATATTATACTTCGCCAATTAAAAGTTATTTTTAGAAATATTTGAAAAATATCACTAAATCATTAAGCCAAAAAGAACTATAAGTTTGTAAGGTATATTGGAAGCCAATGTATCCTGCTAAGAGAAAAATAAATTTTTGTAGAAAACTAACTTTTCATTAGTCACCGTATTTAATAAAATCTAGAAAATATTGTAGGGTACTGAGTTTGGTAGAAAAATAATAATTTTAGAAAATATTCATTATCTTATTTATTTAATAAAAACGAATAAATACAATAATAATAATAATAAACACTTTTAACAATTTTATATCTTAGTAATATATTTATTTTATACTCTATATATTGTATATAAAAAAAAAAAATAATAATAATAATAATAATAATAATAATTTCCATCAACGAGCAGCACTCGCTGGTTGCTGCTCCTCTCGAAAAAGGCAATACCCCCTTTTTAACAGAAGATGGAGAACAAAGAGAGAGAGAGAGAGTGTGTGTGATCATGAGAAATAAGGAAAGAAAGGAGTGAGGGTTTACCAAGGCGATTTGCGTAGGCCGACGACGGCGAACGGAGGCCGGGGGCGACGACCGGATCTTCGCAGATGGAGGCTTCGCCGAAGAGTGGCGGAGGGAGGTGGGTTCGTGGCGCGGCGGCAGCACTGCTCGTCGTCGGCTGATGTCGGAGTAGGGTTTGGTGGAGGTGTGGAGTTTTGGGCGGACAACGGACGGGTGCGGTCGGCGGCGCTCGGCTAGGGTGGGGCCTGGCGCTCCGGTGCTCGGCGACGGGGGGTCGAGGTCGAAGGAAGGAGATGGGGAGCGGGCGGTTCCCCGTCGGCGGAGCTCTCCGGCCATGGAGGAGGCGGAGGAAGGCACGGATGGCCGACGGACGCCAGGGGAGTCTACGGCGGAGGACGCTGGCGGCAAAGGCAGCGCCCGTTCGGCTGCCGCATGGCCGAGCGGTCGCCGAGGTGCAAGGGCGGTGGCTGAAGATGCCGACGCTGGATAGTTTCGAAGGCGGTGGAAGAGGAAACGCGGCTCCCAGATGTGGCAAAGACGGCTGGAGGTGGCGACAGTCGGGGCGGGTGCACGGTAAAGTCGATAGTGACGGCAGTCGACGCCGCTCGACAGGAAGGTGAGGCTTTCCTATTTTTGGGTTGTTTCTTCTTTTTGGTGATGGTGGTGCCAAACTTTGTGGGTTTTTGGCTGTGGTGGTGGAGGTTCGTGGTGTTTGCAGAGATGACGGGGGTGGTTTTGGTCGGGTGTGCGATGGAGGACGGTGTATAGGGGTGGATGGTTGTTCTGGTGGCCGAGTGGTGTAGGCTGTGGCGGTTGTTGTGATGGTGGCCATCGGGTGACGGGGACGGTGGTGGAATCAGCCAGGAAGGCTTGGCGAGGACGGGAGTGGTGGTGATGGTGAAGGTGATGGATGGGAGTTGGCCGGGATCAGGCGGCGGGGTTCTGTTGCTGGTGACGATGATGGCAGAATTCGGGATGTTTGCTGCGGACATGGAGGACATAGGTGTAGGTTTGATTGTTCGGTGATATTGGGTGTATCGTGTCGGGGGTGTGTCCCGATACGGGATGAATGATTGTATATAACTGGAATAAGATTTGGTCGTCACAGACACGATGCACGATGAGATTGTGGTGTGGAAATTGGATTGTAGAAAAATTATAGAATTTATGGAGGAGTACCTGCCTATTTATAGGACGTGAGAATTCCCATTAGGATAAAGATTGGGATTGTTTAAATCCCCATTAGATAAATTCAATATTAATTTAAATAGTTTTAAAAAATAATTGGAACGAATCCAAATCAAATATGGATATCTCCTATATTTAAAAGTGTATTTAAAACAAAACCTTTCCCAATTTAAATTATCCAAATTAATAAACTATTAAATTAAACAAGATTAAAAATATCTTTTTCACATCTATTAAAATATGCTATTAATTAATTTCAAAAATTACATATATATACTGCTAAATAATTTTAAAATATAAAACTTGCTTTTCTAATATACCATTTTATAATAATCATATTTATTATTATAACTATGCAAATAAAAGGCTTTATAAATAAAATAACAAATTTGAAATTTTGGAACGATAACTAAAATACTTATTATATATATTTTGAAACTATAAAAAAATATGAAAAATGTTTTTCCTAAAAATATGTACGCTCGCACATATTCGTACTCGTCGAGCAATTACGAAAAAATAAAATTTCATGCGCGACGTAAAATACGACTACGCGACGTACAATACAAAAATTTAAATCAGTAGCAAAATTTAAATAATAAAAATAATAATAAAAAAGAATAGTAGAAATTTAGGGGTTTTACAAATAATTAAGAAATATTTTGCCACGTCCATATAACATCTGAGCAGAGCATTCATCAAAGATAATCACGTCCATATTACCTCTGAATTATCCACTCCTACCTAATGTTATATATCCGTCCACGTCCATATTACCTCTGGTCAGATATAAAATATTCTCTGCTATTACGTCCATAGTACCTCTATTAGTAGCTTCTTTCAACTTATTATCTATATTCAAGAACCTTGAATATAAAACGGATAATAAGTCTACATCAAATTTTCCAGCGGAATACCCACCAGAAATATCCTTACTATGTCCATATTACCTCTAGTTCTGATATTTCACAAATTTTATTCATGAATTTTGAAAGCCAAAAGATTCTTTATTAAAAACGTCTATCAAAAGACGAAGAAAAGAAAAAGATACAAGAGTCTTGACGGCTAAAAGAGACAATTACAAACAAAAGACTTGAGCGATACACAATCGATTAATGTTATCCCTCAGAGCCTTGACTTCAGCTTGAGATTTGACAGTGGCATAACGACGTGCTTCTTCCTACCGAGCAGCTTCATCCTCGAAAGGAATCAGCTTCATATGCTCCTCTTCCAACTTCACCATCTGAGCCTTCAATTGGTCTGAAGTCGTAGCAGTCGCAGCAGCCTGAACCACGTAGTCTTCCTGCTCAGACGTGATTGTTCACAAGTCGACCTCAAGCTGGGCAATCACTTCATGAAGCTGTGCAATCTGATTGTACTTTTTAGTGATCTGGATGGCCAGCTTATTCTTGGAGGCGATACGAGCCCTACCTGCAGCATCAAACTGTTCATACTGATCAGCCAACTCACTAATCTCTTTAGCCAGCACCTCCTTCCTCGCCTGGAAAGTAGCTTTCTTCTTCTCAATAGCAGCAATCAGGGCCACATCCTCCTCAAGAAACAATAATGTTGGGCTTTGTTGACTGACCCCTCGGAGTTTGGCGACTTGATTTTCCAGGTCAGCCATGACCTTTCTAAAAGCATTAGCTTACTCTTCATAGCCAGCAATGCTTTCAAGAGCTGTCACCTGGCATTCAGCGACAACCTTCATATGCCCGAAGGCGACGTTTCAGTTCAAAACTCCAGGAAGCTTTACTTTCAAAACGGAGTAGAAAACCCTTATGACTTCCTGAGCCATCTCATCATCTTCAGAAGATGTCGTTGGAGATGAAGCTTGATGAGGATCTCTTGTCCCAGGGAGAGCTACTTGGGAGGAAGATGAACCTGACAAATAAAGCAATATACATATCAGTAACAAAAAAAACTTACTTAAAGAAGGAGTTGTAAGTTCATACCTCCTGCCGGCTCAGCATCTACTGGAACTAGGGAAATAAGAGCAGAACCAGGTCGCTCACTGCCAACATCAGCCAAAGCAACATCAGGCTATTTCCTTTCCACGGTCCTAGATGGACCCGACGCAGATTTAATAATGGCTGCCTCAACGGGCCGATCAAAGACTTCTTCAGTAACCGATGTCGGTTTACTGGAAGAACTAAGGGCAGCTTCCTGTCTAGCTCCAACATCTGGAGCAACCTCCATGCTTTGTTCCCTCTCCTTGTCTACAAGCGAATATACGACGGAAGTCAGCCTCACAAGTTGTATGCAAAATTGAAGTCGAAAAATCTCATCCGAAGAAAAGTACAAGAATGACATACCCAGAGGAGGGTGAGCTGATTGGACTTGATTTTCATCCAAGTCTTTCATCATAGCTCCTATCGCAGACATATCCCCCAAAGAAATGTCATAGGAGGGACTGGCTTTCTGATCGCCATCATGGTCTGGGCCTTTGCCCTGATCATCCTTTGCTCAAGCCTTACAACTGAAGAAGACCTGTCTTCATCCATCGGTTGAGGACGGGCACGGGACACTGTTGTTATGTCCACCTCTTTAGATTAAGAAGCACCTGCCTCGATCGTGACTTCAACGTCCTGCGTAAAGGACAAACGTAATGGTGAGAAAGCTTCCAACGGTTTGACCAAAACGGCTATGGAGTCTAAAAAGGGATCTACCTCCCAAATGGTAACAGCCCGCGACGCCGTTCTACCTCTTCCGATCTACCGTCAAGTTGCTACGTCGCTAAATTTCCAAAAACTAGCGATGCCCTTTCATGGAGTCACTAAATTCGTCGCAATTTTGCCATATTTTGGTAGTGGCTCACATCCGTGACCTTCTTTCTCCCTCTAGAGACAACAACCTTCTTCCTTTTGGACCGTTGAACCAGCTCAGTAGAAGCTTTCCTTTTGCCAGAAATATCAGGAAGAGGTTCTTCAGTATCCTCTTTCTGAGGTGCTGCAACAACCGGCTCCTCAAGAGCGACTCTCTGCTGTGGCGCTGCAGCCGGCTCAGCTGAGGGTGCGGTACCTTCCCTTCTGTGACCCCCTATTGTGCACACTCGTCTTATATCGACAAGAGTGGGGGCATGTCTAGTCCCTAATATTAAACTCTATTAACGGTCATACTGAGAATGAAGGGTATTGACCTGAATATAGAACTTGGCAGCAGCAAAGAGCATATGGGTTTCAGGCTTATCTTTTGGCAAGGTAAAAATTGTCCCCGTACATCCAGCATTGTAGTAGCCCCATGCACGTGCCCCGTCGATCAGACTTCCTATCGACTGTTGATGAGGGCTTGGGTTTCCCAAAAGAAGATGGATATAGTCGAACTGTCGTGCAAAGTGACTTGGCAGATATGGTTCCAGGAAAGTATGGTTCCTATTCCTGAGCACCAGATGGGAAGGCCTGATGGACTGGAGCCAACGAAATGCCCCAATAGGAAAGCTAGTAGTGAGTCCTCCCTCATCTACTAGAGTGTCTCCTGCATGGCCACTACCAGACGGAGGTGACACTCTTAAGAATTCATAATTCTGCAGGAAACTCAAAGCCTTCCTGTAAACAGGCACCCCTGTGGCGGTCCAATCTGCAACTTTGAAACTCCAAAAAAAGGCATCTCCCGCCAAAGAGTCTGTCATCAGCCCGACATTCATTAATTTGGGACAGTGCAACAAAAGCCATCCCATCAGATAATGAAAAAGAAATTCAGGCATGATAAAATCTTTTCTGCCATCAGGTGTCACCGCGTTAACAACAAAGTATCGCAAGCATCGTTGGATGGCGCAGACCATTACAAAAAGTAGGGTAAGATGGCATCCAAATGCTAGCTTTACAGCCGGAAGTATCATACCCCGGCTTTTTCTCTCAATAGACCCTGAACCACCATGGACTACACAATCGCGGAGCCATGTCATCAGAAAAGCGGCTAGCACAGCCTTTTCCGACAGCTTGAACTCGACCTGCCTGAAGAAATAATAAATCAGGAAGTTCCCCTCGGGGTCATCACTATCTTCGGTGTCTACTGCCCCGTGATCTGCCATCAATTACTCTATCTTAGATTTCATCGAGGGCTTGCTAGTCGAGAAAGAGACTGGGCCGTCTTCTTCGTCTCTGATGAAGATGTAGTAGGTCCAGGATCTCGTATGGAGACGGGACCCCTCAATCTTACCCTTCCTTGTGACCTGGTGACAAATAAAGAGGTGACAGAGTAACTCTTTGTACACCTCCATCATCTCGGAGTTCTCTCTCTCCAAATCCAGGAGCTCCTCATCACGAGTGACGTATTCTTCGTATAGCTCGGTTCCCCAGGGAAGTTTTGATATCTTCTGTATCTCGTCAAGGGCCAGACCCATCTCCCTACCCGGAGTGAAGAAGGTACATATGTGATAGTTGTACAACTCCACCAATAAGATAAACATAGGCCAGTTAACCTTTATACCATATTGGGTGGCTCTAACGGCATAAAAAAGGTCGGTAGCTTTTAGGGTAGCCTCGTAAGTTGAGAGGACCCATCCAGTAAGGTCGCTCCAGAGCGGGACAGAGTATCTCCAACCTTCCATTCGCAACTTCCCTCCTGGATACGACTCCTTCTTTGACAGCATCAGGTTGGAGAGAGTCTCAGCAGCGTAAGAATGAAGATCAGTCGGAACATTATTTATTATGGCTCCAGGATGCAGCCCCCTCGTAGAGTAGGACGTTGAACCCTTGACACACTTGAAAGTGTCCTTCTTCCGATCACCAGAGTTGAACTGGATCCTGCCAAAAATGACCCCATACAATTCAGGGGTCAAGTCCCATTTCATTTGCCTCCATACAGCTAGATCAGTAAACACTGACAGAGGGTATTGGCGCTTAATCAATGGTAACTATATCCTTTGGTTATTTAACCTGACCACTAGAGGGTCTTCTAGACATATCGTCTCGTCGTCCTCAAATCCTAGGCTGTCATCAAACAAGAAGTACGGTCTCCTAAAGCTTCGTACCCCTCCGAGTGTGAACTTCTCATCATCCATCATCTGCTTTAAGAATATTTTGTCCTGTTCCAGCATAGCGATCACCCATACCGAAGGCTGGTCATGGCTGATCCTCACCTGAGCATTTGTGACCATTGCAGTGACGAGGCTTGAATTTATAGTGTGGCGGGTAGAGCCAAGAGGAATCCTATCAAAAGTCGGGACAACCATGTCAACTGCGAAGACATAAGAAAAAGTCAGACTTAGAATCTACAAAAAAAGAGCTAAGTACTGAGAAATTCTATGCACCCTGATGTTATGCGCCCAAAGGGCCTGTGGGCGCATAAGCAATGTTCTGCGTGGGCGTATAAGTACATGTTCTGTGTGGGAGCAAAACACCATAAAGTATGTGGGCGCATGACACAACCAATTGCATAGGCGCATGCATCTTTGAGCGCATAAGACTGCTCACAAAAGGAGTGTGTTTTGCTTTGGACGCATATCGATGGTTATGTGCCCAAGCCGAGAAAAGTCTGAGCGTCACAAATTAACGCTCGAGACTTCATTTTTGAGATATCGCCTCACCTAATATAGGGTCTTAAACCAAATGAGACACTGCCAAAGGAGGAAAACTAGCTCCTGCAGCCTTCTTGCCCTTCTCAGACTTCTTGGGAGTCGAAGCAGCCTTGGGAGACATGATTGCTCGAAAGAGAGTAAAAGAAAAAAACTCTTTGAAAATTTTGAGGAAAAATAAGAGAGAATGAACTTTCTCTCTCTTTAAGGCCTATTTATAGGCACGAACGGGGAGCTATGCGCCCACATGGCCTATGCGCCCACATGTTCTATGTGCCCATACGATCTATGCACCTACGCAAAGACAGTCTTTTGCAGATTATATGACTACGCATAAAATATCAAACCTTTTCAAATTTTGTTCCAAAACGAGTCTATCGCTTCAGGAAGATCTTAACAGCCATATTTGAACAGCCTGGTAAACACCTATGCGCCCAAAGGGGCCATTCATATTATGTGCCCATGAAGCTGGTGGAGAGAGTTTTTCCTATGCTTCTTTCAAAGTATTCCAACACTCGTTTGAGTCTCAAAAACTTTGAAGGGGGTATTGTAGAAGCATGAAAAATACAAGACTATGTATCCCACATGAAGAAGATAAAAGAAGCTATGCGCCCATATAATCAAAAGGAAGCTATGCACCCACAGAGCCAAAGGGAGTCTATGCCCCCACATGATCGACGAGGTGCTATACGCATGATTGAAGAGGAGCTATGTGCCCATATGATCGAAGAGGAGCTATGCGCCTATATTATTTTCATGCAGATCAAACATGCACTCAAGTGTGGGTGTATAAACTTACTCCCATACTATGCGCCCAAGACAGTAGATTCCTACGACTCAGTCAACATCCACGATCAATCGTGCATCTAAGCATGCGGCCGCGTCAGCCTCCACGAGCAATCGTGTACCGAAGCATACAGCCACGTCAACCTACGATCTACCCATGATCATCCAGTGTCCATGCGCCTACACCCTATGCGCCCAAAGAGGTGTTATGCGCCTACAGTGAAATCAGTATATTTCCCACGTGTGGGCGCATAACAGTCCTTTTTAGTGCAAAATGACTATAAATAGGAGTCTCATACCTCTTCAAAAGCAGACAGAACGGAGTCCATTTCAAGAGCCAAATTGCTGCCCTTCTTGCCAGTGAGCCGAGAGTCATCAATTTTCTTAGATTTTCTCTCACTTTCGTAATCAGAGTGTCAACGGAGTAAAGGAGCAATTGTCGCTCGATCTCCATCGTCCCATTCTCCAGAATTCTTTTTATACTCGGGGATCCTCAGTACAGGATCTCTCAGGCGTACTCGATTTGTGATACCTTGCGCCAGTAAGAAAAGACAACGTTTTTTCTTCTTTTTTGTGTGTGTCTACAGCCTAGAGGAGACACCAGTAGAGCTTGGAGTAAATTGTTAGGTTCTTGTCTAGTTGTAGTTTTCAGTTATTTTATGAGATGTATTTATTTCATAATCTATGTGTGTAGTGATGATAACACTTAAACTTCTTCAAATCTTGTGTTGTATTAAACTTTGTGATCCTTATATCTATTCCATTTTGTTCTGATTATCCCTCCTAGATATTTTGTGATTGATTTGTATCCTTCTAGATTGTCCTCTATCTGGAGAGTATATTATGTTGTGTATATTTTGTCATTGAGACCTAGGATTGCTTTCTACCGTCGACACTACGATGTAGGCTGGATGTACCCACGTACTCGTATCCCTAAACCGGGTACGGATCGTGATACCTGAAGACGTAGAAAAAGAGGTATCGGAGACCCTTTTCCATTTTTTAAGCCAGGAGCTTTCTATAAATCATATCCCATCTTCATCATCAGTTGACAGAACTGCTGTCTGTACCGATGGAATTCCAGCTGGTACTTGATTTCTAGCTTTGGTACCACGGTCTTAGAAAAAGAAGGTGAAGCCGCTGCTGTAATGAACGTAGCATTCAAAGGTGGAAGTGACCACCCAGTGATGTATGTGGCACGACTTGTACTTGGTTGCCTTTCTTGACTTGTTAGAAGAAGCATGTGTCTTAGATTCAAAATTGGCGACCAGGTCATGGTGAACCCACATGATTTCCCCTTTGTCGGTTGATAGAGGTAAAAGATCGTCGCTTCATGCTGGCAGAAGATTGACAATCTCCAAAGTAGCTTTTGTAATAGGGACAACTCCATCCTGAACTAGTTGAGCAGGAAATTCATCGGACTGTAGAGAGACGACGTTGGCAGTCACCAACTTCTCTTCTTGTTGGAGACTGATCGCTTTGGCATTGATCAACTCCTGGATTTTTCACTTAAGTATGTTCCACGCCCTGGTTGGATGCCCCAAGAACCTGTAATACATACAATATTTGGGATTATCGGTCTTACCTACTTCATCTGGTCATTTAGCTTCAGGCAGTTGAAGTTTGTTGCTTTTGATTAGACAATCAAAGATGCTCATAATATCATCCTCGTCAAAGGAGTACTCCTCCTTGGGGCGTGGTGCTCTTTATGGAGGTGTCATCGTTGTAGGTGTCGACTGACCCACATTGATAGCTAAGGCTTCTTTGTCTTTACGATTGTTCTGACGACCACCGCTGTTAGTAGTAGAATGCTCATCTTTGTCAAGATTAGGCATCTAGATGCCTAGCTGCTTGAATTTATAGGCACTGTCTTCAGTTGTCCTAGCACTTACTATGAAGGAGGCCTAATCTTGGAATTGTGTGGGTCCAGTCCACATGCTAACTATAGGTGACAAGTTTGATTTTCATATATCTATAGTCAATGCATTTGGAGTACCCAAAGGCATTTTGAGTGCTTCGCGATGGAAGCACTCTATGAAACGTTCGGCAGTTTCATTAGGCCTTTGTTTGATCTTGATAAGGGTCGACATGGTCATGTCATTCGTTCCCTCATAGAACCATTCCAGGAACATTTGTTTTAGTGTCGCAAAAGATGTTATGCAAACATCTGGCAAGCTATGAGACCAGTCATAGGCAATGCCTGCCAAACAACCGACGAACACTCTAGTGAGTAGAGCACCGTTCTATTGAAGCTGGTCAGTCATCACCTCAAATGATTGAGATATTGACTCGGAGATAAACTTCTGTCAAATAGCATTATGGTTGGTGGCTTGTACTTGGGTGGAATTGGAACTTCCTTCCATTCTACAGGATAGGGTTGTTAGATCCCTAACTTTTGTAGACCATCCTTTTGATTAAAAGCTTTAAACTAATTTCGTACAAGCTAGACTGCGTCGAGTGGGTCCCCTAATGCTTGAGGAGCATTAGATTGGTTTGATGGGTTGGGAGAAGGAACCGCATGATAAGTACCACCCCCAGCACCAGGCTAACTTGGAGTAGCCTGAGCTGGTATAGTAGCATGAGAGGAGATTATACCCCCAAGCCAGTATTGACAGGTGCAGATGCTGCTATATGTTCTTGGGTTGGAATTGGATTTGAAACTGGTGGAACAGTATGTTGTGCTACAATCACAGCATGCATACTTGTAACCATTTCAGCCATGGTTTTCAAGTTAGCCTCCAAGGCAGCGATACACAGTTCTTGATTAGCGGAACTGGAAGCATCTTGTTCCTCATTAGTGACGTAGACAGTCACTTCTCTAGCCACCAAAGATGAACTAGTGGATAGGATAGTTCGATCAGAGTCTTCAATATCGACATCGAAGTCAGGTAGAGAGCTACCCCAAGATAAGGAGTGGGAAGATTCCTTTGATCGAGGAAGTCTCGGCTTCTTGATCTTGTGTTTTGGTAGACTCCTTCACCGGAGTCAAGGATTCGATCAAGGTATTGCTGAATAGGATTGTGGGATGTGTTACATCTTGGACATTTTCTACCCCCAGTACTGCGGAACGTCATGTTGACCGAAGCATACAATAATTTATCTTCGTCTACAATAATTAGTTCAGGAGCCCGAGTGTAATTCAATCGGTCAAAGACAGACTATTTGGATAATTGACAACAACACTTGATTACTATCTCATGGTGCTGATTATAGTGATGTTCCTGATGTGAAGTTACAGGTGTACGAGACGGTCTTGCTATCTTCCGCTTTTGTACAAGAAGATCGTGGAGATCAGTTACAATAATAAGATAAGGAGAAGATGGATATACATATTCCCTGATTATGTTAGGAACATGGTTCCTGCTCTTGAGATTCTATGTCCCCTGAGTGTATAGGGAAGTGCTGAGCCAATTAGCATAGGTGATCTTGATCTTTGAAGCCTTCACTGTGCACAATTTAGTGGATGGCGCAGATTGTGTCTAGTACATCATATGACTTGATAAAGTTGGTTCTCTTCTGCGCTAATTAAGATAAGTGCATATATCAGAGTTATGCACCACTTGCTCGTATGTCTGAGACACCATAAGTTTTCCCGGTTTTGTTATTGCTATACGCAAAGTAGGAAGATCTTGGCTTTGGCTTGATTGGTGCTGGCCAGTTTGATGAGGAGTGGGCAAGATGCCCTATTGTCCTGCATACACTGTTCCAGCAAATTTGGCACGGCGCAGATGGACACCAGGAAGTGAACTTTGAGCAGAGTCTATTTTCTTGGCATCAATTTGATTGTCTCTGCCAACAGAAGTATAGTTTCTACTCAGAAGTATTCTTGCATTGATTAGCACAGAGGCGCAATCAGATGCATTTTCTATCGAGTTCAGGACTGGAGAAGGATAGGGAAAGGCCATGTGACGCTTTCCCTTATTCTGTACAGGGGCAGTGATAGGTAGATTCTTTACCAAGTTTGGAACTGAAGAAGAGTGAGGAGTAAACACAGGGTGCTGTCTCTTGATTGGCGCCAAGGTAGTAGTTGGCACGGCCTTCCCTAGGTTTAGAACTGGGGAAGAATGAGGAATAGCTACATGGCGTTGTCCCTTGATTGGCACCAAAATAGTGATTGGCGTACTCTCCACCAAGTTCAGAACTGGTGGAGTAGCCACAGAGCATTTTTCCTTGCTTTGCGCAGGAGCTATAATTGGCGCACTGGAGGACTTTGGAGTCCATATGGCACAAGTCTTCCTATCTTTGGAGACAGTAGAGGATGTGCGCTTGGAACCCCCATCACCAGTCATAGCTTCGTAGGCTGTTTGGTCGACTTTTACGACCAAAGCCTTCTGCGTCATGCCGACCGACGCAACATCGCATTGAGTTGTCACTTTCTTGTCAGAGGAAAAAGTCGTCCCAAGCAGAGTCGTCATTTTGTTTATGAGAACAAAAGTTTTCCAAGAAAACTAGTTTACAAACTAAGAAAGAAAAGTACAAGATTACAATTTGATTCTGGAAAAGTAGAATTGTAGGAATCTGATCAGAAGACGATCACTTTATCCCTTGGACGATGCAATGTCGAAGAAGAAAGCCTTTAGAGAGTGATCCAGCAACTTAGTCAGGAGATTATGATCATTAGTATTGCTTGTGAAGTGATTTGGAACTCTATTTATAGAGTTTTGAGGTAACTGTCAGACAGTTACCCTGATTGGCGCATACTTGCAATTGACTCACCATCATCCATTAGCGCGAACGGTTGGTTTAACTGCTGGGGACGCGTGGCATTCTGTAAGAGAGATGTGCTTGGTCGTGGACAGTGTCACGTACAAGTTCTTCGAGATTAGTGGCATGCGCGCCATGTCATCTAATTGCTTCTGGATGATGATTTGATCACTTGGTGCTTGGTTGGATGGATATCGCATGCCTTGCGCTATCTATAGGAAAGCACTAGTTAACTGAAACTTTGAAGTATTGACTACTTCGCGCCAACTCTGCATGGCATATAATAAAAGACAACTGCAATAATGACGACTCTGATAGTTCCCCTCGAGCACTGCGCACACTGGATTCAAGGAGATTTTTTTCGACTAACGTGTTGTCAGTCATGATAATAGTCGTTTGGCTTCTCAAGGAAGATGGTAGCGTGGCAGCTGACGCCATGTGAAGTTTAGCGCCATCCGATCTAGTGCGCCATCTGATCATGGTGCCATCTGATGTTTTGAGCATGGCGCCAACAGTGAATAGAGCATGGTAGTATTTTATATATTTTGAGCTTCTATACACCTGCTGTCCCGGTGGCGGTAAAGGCATATATGGCATCTGTAGGGGAGATAAAAGAGGTGGTGGCTATAGCTGCTGCTCTACTGGCCTATATATCTACTGTTGTCCTGGCTGTGCCTGGTGCGGATGGTGATGCTCGCCTTGTGGCACCTCGGTCTGCCTAAAAATCTGACCCTAGGGAGCTCGGGTCAACATAAGGGCCGGCCTCGAAGTATGCTCTTCTGACGATACGAACTCCGGGGGGACATCGTCTGACTGTGCTACCCGTCCACTTCAGAGGTTCATATCTCTAAAAGAAGGCAAACAAAATTTAGCGAATTGGAATCAAACAAGATGGAAATTGATAAATAAGGGTGATATGGAGGTGTTATAGAGAGGTAATCAAGTAAGTAGATGAGATTCTAAATTCTAATCTTAATTGCAGTCTCGCTTGGCACAGTTAGGTTACCAAGACGATTTAATTTCTCGACCTACATGGTCCAACACAAAAACCATGTCATGCCCAGTTCCAAAATATGGAACCAAGCTACGTGGCCAGAGAGTACCACTCCAATTGTTATCCCAATTTAGTGGAACTATAAGGGTAGCATTTGAGCTGTAGAGTACAACAGAAATGCAAAGTAAATGCCCAAACTCAATGTAGCTAATCTCATCCACAAATACGATCCAAGAAACATATAGAGTTAAAGAGTCTACCAATGTACTGAAAATAAATAAGTCTGAATGTAATCATAATATAAAACTGAAATGAATGCCTTGCGGGAACAATCCTGTTAGTACAATACTGAATGAAAGAAAAACAGTAAGATAAGTAGATCTGGTGACCGGTTAACTAGATAATGGTATCAGATCAATGGAGGAGCTCTACCACTGAGTCAAGGGTAGTCTCCTGGAAGAACCTCGTCCACAGCTGCTAGTCCTGCTCCTGAAATAACCCCAGACCCATAAATCTCTGGGTACTCCTTCTCTCCTAAATCTGAGGAAAAAACCAGGTCCTTAGCGGGACGTAACAAGGTACATAATATACGAGCCAAAAGTACAACAATGCTAATATATAAAATAAGAATGATAGTACAATATGGGTGAATCTAACATAACAAACTAAATGATATGTAATTTTGAGAATATCACTCGAACACGCGGGCTGTCACGGTGTACCCGGAGACCTGATAGGCACATCAGCAAACTATAAAGTACCCCATAGTTTTAGTGAGGAAAGCAGTGGCAAACTATAAAATCCCCGAAGCTCTGGTAATGAGACAACGACATACTATGTGGAAAAGTAGCCCAAGTGCACGGTGCATGTTCTCTCGTCCCATGTAACCTTGCGAATCGTGTCCACGAGACGCTCAGTCAGAACAGCTAACTAGGACATCGAGTCAGAAAAGTAACAATATAGAGTATCAAGTTGTCGTCCTAGATCCAAACACTGACTTCCATATACCAAGAAATAATCAAGTACGGGATCCATCAATAATGTAAGTGTCACAATGAACATGTCCTAGCTAGGGTCTGATATACCCAAAATGATTTGTTGCAAGAACGCAATGTAAATATCTAATATCGATACCGGATGACACTGTCGTTCATCGGCATCCGAATATGATTCAGACGCGAGGTACCGAACTCGGTCCTATATTGGCAAATATCATAAACATGAGAAATATTTAAGAACAAATATGGTAACTAAAGTACAAAAAGGACAAGGTACTTTTGCCTGAATTTGGAAACTGGGGAGAAAAACTGGTCCAACGCCCAAGTCCATAGAGTCTAAAGTGACAAAAGGACCTAGAGAATAATTTTAAACTAATTAATTATTCAATCAAAAACCTAATCTTACAGAGGAAATAAAATTAAGGCTTGGGTTTAACTATTATTTTTTTGGGGTTTATATATATATATATATATATATATATATATATATATATATATATATATATATATATATATATATATATATATATATATATAAAAATATATATTATATATATATATATATATATATATATATATATATATATATATATATATATATATATTTGGGGTTTATATATATATATATATATATATATATATATAATATATATTTTTTATATATATATATATATATATATATATATATATATATATATATATATTAAAAAATATATATATATATATATTAAAAGTGAAGGTGTTATAAATTGGGAAACTCCACAAATGCCACCCATTCTACTGCAAGTCACCCCAACTAAACCATTTATGCAACAATAAATTTATGCACTCACAACACCATAATATTTTCTTCACATAAGCCCTTAATTATACACAGTCGTCTTCTTAGATCTCTTGTTTGTAACCACATCCTAGCATTCGATCACTCGTAGCTTTTACTTTCATCATGTTCTAAAAAATTTCCTTCTATGTTACTCCTAGTGCATTTGTTCATGAATTCCCTGCCTAAGCTATCTAGCTAATGAAACTCCAAATTTTCAAATTCTCCTCAATTCCATGTTCTAGATCACAAGATACACGCATATAAATGCTCGAAAACACTAAGTTGCCCGCGGTCTTGGCCCGCAGGGCGTGACCGCGGGCAACGCGTTACAAAGACACAACACCCCCCCCCCCCCCCCCCCCCCCCCCCCCCCCCCCAATTAACGTGGGATCCGCCCACCAGAATAAACCAATAAGAGAGTGCCACGTGGACCGCGGTTCACGCCCTGCGGGCAACGCGTTACAAAGACACAACACCCCCCCCCCCCCCCCCCAATTAACGTGGGATCCGCCCACCAGAATAAACCAATAAGAGAGTGCCACGTGGACCGCGGGCCAAAACCGCGGTCCACGTAGCATTACTCATAAATGTTCCTACTATCAATCTTTCTCATTCTTCATTTATGTATTTCACAGACTTCTAATACTCTACCTCCTTCTAACCCTTCATGTGTACAGGGAGGCTTCCTACCCATCTACAGTTTATGTATCCTAGGAATATGATTACTTCCACAAATGTTGACACTAGCTTACCAAGTGTTTCCCTGCACATGAGCCCATTGTCCTTGTCCCCATACACATAACAGTGCTCCTCATATACAATGACCACCCTCAACTATGCACCCTTCCTGTGTGGTCACTTCACTCCACATTTTACAAGTTATGAACAATAATTCTCAAGTATAAGGGACTAGAGCTAATTGTTGCAATCTATATTTTTATACCTATGCATTAAACCATTTCCATGTTGTGAGAAGGAGTGCACCTACGAATATGCCAAACAACAAGTTCAGAATTTGACATGTACATTCTCAACAGGCTACCCCTCATTTCTTCTCTTCTTGATTTCACATGTATGCTCTATGTACCAATCAATACCCTAATTTTTACCCCCACAGCAATTTGTTCCAACCTATCATCAAATCACATTTGAAAGTTTTTCAAGCTGTTCACTTTAGTAGTTCTTCATATTCCCTATAGTCCCTGTACAACCGAAGAACATCCGTCCTCAAAAGCCACTGCCATGGATGTGTATGGGAACACAACATACGTTTAAACCCATACTTCTCCTTCTCCATCCTAATGGACTTTTGATCCACACACTCAAGACAAACTTGTATATATATACAAAATGAAAAGAAAAGGGTAGCAACAGTGAACCAATGGCGGTAAGTAGAGAGTTTCAGCTTCAGCTTCGTGAGACTCACAGTGATTGAGCTACTAGTCGGGGAGGGGAAGGGGGTCCTTTGACACATTCTGGTTGCCGTACTGCGGTGACTACCGGTGAAGCCAATGTGGAGGAGCTACTCCTGGCTCCAAAGCCTGTCCGTCACGACGCGGATGAACGATGCCTCGAAGTCTGGCCTACATAGAATTGGCAATGCATCCTCGTCGCTCGCCTACTACAGCAGAGGGAAGAAGCTGGGAAGGAATTAGAGGAGGCGGCTAGGTTTAGATAGGGGAAGGAGAAGAACAAGTGTGGGATATAAAGTGGGAGACTAGGGTTTTGAATGGAGGAATGGAGTGGATCGGTCTTAAGCTAGCGCTAGTTGGCCTAGCATGCTCTGTGCATGGCGTGCCTGCACCTGCAGGCGGACTGTACATGCGCGTACACGAAGAAGAGAAATAGTGAAATATTTTAAAGGTCGGTCGAGCGGGTCGCAGGGAACGGATCCGTTAGCTTGGTTCCGAGCGAGTGGCGGTGTTTCAGTTGGGCCAGGAAGATCTGGGACTGGGGTAACTATATAAAAAAATGTTAATCACATTAAGTTGGTTGTCGTTATTTATATACTAAAGCCATTTCTAAAATAAATAATGTATAAATTCTATTCTCAACAAAATCATCAATAAATGCTAAAATTTCCTAAATAAACATGCATTCCACCACATCTCCTAACTTAATTATTTTTTGTTAATAAACTAATACTTATTAGAATTACTTTAACAAACTATAACTATAGGTATAAGTGTAAGTAAAATTTTATGTAAGGTAATTTAGAAATTATAAATTAGTAACAATAGCATACGATTGATTATAACATCTAATTTTAAAAAACAGGGGGCTTACATAGGACGCACCTAATCCTAGAGACAACATAGGTCAATGTCCATTAATCGATCTTGGCTACAGGTCAAGTCAACTCAATGGAACGGAGACTAAGGACTAGCAAACATCGTCTCGACACTCATAAGAAATAAAGAGTGACACATGAAGAACAAGTAAGATACATGCACGTAAAACAAGAAAAGTAATAATGACATGAACATAAGCAACATGTAGTCAAATATGACTGAAAAGAATAATACTATAGAAAATACATGAAATAAACTATACAATTCGGCAAGGTATAGTTGCCTGAAGTTTGTCCACTCTGTGCTAATTCTACGATTACCAAAAGTCGTATCTAAACCTCGGCATGAACTATAATTGCTAAAGTCCTCAAAGAATCTACCAGAGCCCAAGACAGACAACCAAAAATCACATACCACATATGCCTCTAATCAAGTCCTTATTAGGGTTTATTTATGAAAAATAGTTTCCTCCGTATTTGTTTATTATAACTACACTGATAACACTTCTAAATAATAATATAGATATAACATAAGTTCGTAGATAATATTTAGAAAGTTATTAAAGGTTTATTTTTGAAAACAGTTTTATTTGAAAAATTAATATCTTTGATAGTACTTATATCCACCTAAAGTAGATATTTTAACTTACTAGATTTTAGACTAAAATTCAGATATAAAAATAATCATGTATGTAAATATAACCTTATAGATATATAAGGCATATGTACAAATTAAAGATCATTTATAAATATTTATCTTTACAAATATTCCTATAAATATTTAATTAACTACTTTAAGTTTTTAACCAAGATACTTATAATATGACTAAATTATCTAAACTATTATTACTAACCATAAATAACCATGTCCAAATATCTCATGGAACCATTAAATTCATACACAAGAACACACATATTTCTATGAGATATCGGGACCTAGTTTTACTGTTTCCAACTTCCAAAATTAACGATTAAGTCCCTACTTCAAGGACATGCATATAAATCATATAAATCTAAAAATAATAATTTAAATATAATTTATATGGAATTAACCTATGTTATTCTAGATTTAGAATTTTAAGAAAAATTCATGGCTAGTTGACTTCTATGTCAGCTAGTCTATCCGAAACTTGCCATGAACATCACCAAACTTCTAATATGACTTAAATATTTGAAATAATATTTTAAAACATAATTAATACTTATTATTTCACAGAAAATAAACTTGGATTCGATGTCCCAATTAACCATCAAATTTTGGCTATTCTATGTCAGCAACTTACCCGAAAAGCTAGTATTTTGACCCCTATTTTTTACGATCAGATCTTAGATGATAAAATCAAGAAAATTATTAAAAATTATATTTTAAAGTAATAAACCTACATTAGATTCAATTTTTAAAAATTCTAACAATTTGCTAAAGTTCCTTCACAAAGGTGCTCAAAATTAGCTCTACCGTAACCCAATTTCTCAATAATCCAACATACAACTTCTACAGATAAAAAATATAGGATAAAATAGATCAAAATATAATTATATGATATTAAAATTAGATTTTCTACATAATTAATAGCATGAGATTTGAGATTGGAAAAGGTGAAAACTTTACCAAAACACTTTGCTAGAAGGGTTGTGGGTGCTCATCCTTGTCCAAGATCCCAACTTTCTTACTTTGCTTGCTTGCTAACTTCTTCTTAATGGGTATGAATGTGTTGGAAATGGCTCTTGAAGGTTGGACGAAAAAAGTGGAGCTTTTTGGAGGTTTAATGGAGTTTTGGTGGAAAGATGAGTTAAATGAGAGATTTTGAGTAGGAGGAGATGCTTGGAAGGTATTGTGGAGGGAAATGATGATGAAAGAGATGAACTAATAGGGATGTGGCTACTCTTGGGTGATAAATGATAGTTATTGGTGTTAGGGTTAGGGTTTTATGAAGTTATTACACACACACACACACACACACACACACACACACACACACACACACACACACACAGATATATAGGCATATATGGGCCTATAGGCTTGGGAAGGTGGGTTTATGGGCTTGGAACATGGGTTTATAGGGTCTATAGGTGGTTGGCCAAGAGTGAGTTGTTTTGCTGTGGTCGGCCAAGCATGATGTTTTCCACATGGGTCAGATTTGGGTATTGTAGGGTGTTGGTTGCTTAGTTAGATACGAAAGGTGGTTAGCTAAGGTTAAGGATTTATGTAGGTAGTTCTATATATAGAACCCACTATATTTATATAAATATCAATCTAAAAAGCTGAATACATATAAAATTAATGTATATATGGGTGTATCTTGGATGCATTCAAAGCCTAATTGAGATTTGGTTTGACTTTGGATCAAATTAGATCAATGCCAACTAAGACTACATACATAGATATTTTCTACAAATAGAAACATATTATATATATATATATATATATATATATATATATATATATATATATATATATATATATATATATATATATATATATATATATATAGAGAGAGAGAGAGAGAGAGAGGTATTTGGATGCACTACACGTCTACATGGGTTTGTGTTTAGTTTGGGTCAAGTTTGAGCTAGTATGGTGCAATCGGATCTCCTAAAAAATTAAAAACTTTTATAATTAATTAATTAATTAATTAAGCCAAAAATATGGTTTAAGCCAGAACTTGACTTATTATCACAAGGGAGATAAATATGGCTAGGCCATCCCTACCATGGCTAACATGCTAGTCATGGCACGCGATTACACTAGCCATGTCATAACTCATAGTCAACGTGCATCCCAAAACTTAACCATGACTAAGGCTATATATATTAATAAATATTTATTTTTAAAATATATAAAAAAACTAAAAATCACTATTTAAGCCAAACAAATAATAAAAATAATTTAAAAAACCTCAAAGTTTACAACAATTGGATACGAGTAGGCCGTATTATGATACGCAGGACACAAAGTCAGTTTAGGGGTACTTTTCCCTCCGACACTTGTGGCACACTTGTCCAATTATTCATGACACATTGCACTAGCTATATATTGTTCTAGTTATGCTCTAATTTATGTTTTGGGCATGCTCATGTGATTTAGAATGATTCAGACAAGGTTTTGTATAGCTATCTTAGACGTATCATAAGAGTATCGTAGGCTAGTACGATACGAGGGTGATGCAGACCAAGTGTTTGGATTTTGGCATTCTTGAGAGTGTGTGCATTCATTAGTTATGTGTGTGTGCCTATGCATAGATGATTCTGTGTGTGTGTGTGTGTGTGTGTGTGTGTGTGTGTGTGTGTGTGTGTGTGTGTGTGTGTGTGCAGGCATAGATACGTATGTGTATTACTTTACTTGTGTACATAGATGAGTGTAGCCCTTTGGTTAGGTAGGTGTGTATATATATGTGTGAGTGTGTAGCTAATTAGTTAGATAGATAGATAGATAGGTAGGTAGGTAGGTAGGTAGATAGATAGATAGATAGATAGAAAAATAGATAGATAGATAGATAGATAGATAGATAGATAGATAGATAGATAGATAGATAGATAGATAGATAGGCAACAAGATGGGGGGAATTGGACATCAGTTGTGTACTGCACAACAGTAGTTTTGTACTGCTAAGATAGATAGATGAGGGGGGAGGGGGGAATTAGACAACAGTTGTGTACTACACAACAACAGTTTTGTACTGCCTGTGGTAGCAACTGTTATTATTGTAACAGCAGTTTGTAAGGCAGCAATTGGATAAGAACAGGGAGCAACAACAGGTTGGGGGTGCAGATAGCTATATGCAGGGAGCAATGTAGAAGCAGTGCACTCTGTGCACTACTATGGTTAGATATTAGGATCTCGGTTAGTAGCAGCTATAGCAATATCTATATAGGGAACATGGGAAGTTGGTGAAAGCAGCACGTAGAGGGTGCATAGGTGCTCAGTTATAGAAAAGGGGGGATTTAGAACAACTATAGCATGTGCAGTTTGAGTAAGAAAAGCCAATTATATGTGTATGCATCCTTATTTTGTGAACGATAGGTTAGGGTTTACTAGCAGCAGTTTAGTAGGTTTGTGTGTGTATGTGAGTGTGAGTCCACCTGTATATAGGATATATGTAGGTAATGTCCAGACAATAGGTATATGGGTATTCCTATGTATGTGTATAGGTAATTGGCTTAGGTAATATTGGTAATGTGTTAAGGTGACACATAGGCATGGGTAATACCTATGTGATATTAGGACAGGTAATGTTAAGGTAATATGGGATATGTAGGTAAGGGGGTACGTAGGTAATATGTATAGTTAATGGGATAATGGCTAAGGTACTGCATTATAGAGATTATGTATGTATATTATAGGCAGTCACATAGGGTATTAGCTAGTGTGGCCTAGTAATGACTAGAATACCTTGATGTGACAATTTATGGATCTAAAAACCTAAGTATGACCTAGTTTGACCTAGTTTAGCAAGGTATTGACCTACTCGACCTAGTTTGACTTAAAAATGATTTAGAGACCTAGTATCAAGCTAGTATAGCATGTTTATAATTCAAAACACCAATTGACATTGATATTCTATATTTAGGTCTTCGAGGCAATGCTATGGATACTGTTGATACTTCACACCGGATTTCAGGCGAGTACATTATTTGATAATTTCTATTTATGATATATTCTATGTTTATTGTATTTAGTGTAGATATTATTGACTTTTTGATACATTGGTCACACGGATTGGTATATTCGGATCCCGTCATGAGATGCTATTATTTATATATCTTGGTATCCCTTGTGCAAGTCTTGTTATTGTTCTTTTGCATGTATGGACACCGATTCTCGTGAAGGCTTGCGACCTTCTCAAAGAATCCCGTGTCGTAACATACCATAGTTAGATCCACTATTCCAGTCGGAGGCAGAGAGTATTAGTGTAGATATGTGATCATACCTCCTTGTGTATGTCTTGTTCCTTGTGAGTGTTAATCTGTAACACCCACTTTTCTAAAATGAGGATAATTTTGAACTTTTATAATTTTGATTAATCGATAATAAGATTTAACTCATGTTGTAATTTTTGGTAATTTTTTTAATCAATTTAAAACTATTTAAAATGTTGAATTATGATTTTGATGGTTAACTAGTTAATCCCTAGTTTTGCTAAGCTTAGAGACTAACCATGGGGACCTAACCATGTAATTAGAATGACTATTTACAACTTTTTAGGCTAAGGGTATTTTGGTCATTTTGTGACTTTTGAATTATTTAGGATTTTGATTAATTGATGAATTTTAGATTATTTTTAATAATAATTAAATTTATGTATTATGATTTTGGTCATTTTTTATATTTTAATATTTTGGGAAAATTTTATATTTTTAATATTGTTTTTATTGGATTTGTTTAGTCGGGTTTGAGTTTCGTCTCGTTTCGACTTGTATTGTGACCCGGATAGCTTGAACTCTAGATGGGACCCAATATTAAGTTAAGCATGGCTCACAAGACCCAACATTAAGTTAGTTAATTAAACTAATTTTTATCATGTTAGAATGGTTAAGTTAGAGACTCAAAACTAGATCATTTTGACCCCAAACTTGAACCTAGTCTAGACTTAACCATATGAGACTAGAGAGGGGCAATTAGGACATTTCCCATTAGCCCTAATGGACTCTTTATGGCAGCCACCTTTAGGAGAGAATGATTCATTTCATTCATTACAATCTTGCCTCTTTTATTTTCCTTTTGTTCTTCCCCAATTTTAGAGAGCCTTCCCATTGATTTGATCTCCAAATCAAATCATTCCTTCACCAAACCTTCCCTCAATCATTTCCATTCTCCAAGGGAAGGGTGCTAACAAGGATTGGAAGAGGAGTGCAAGGAGGAGTGTCCACTTTGAGGGATCTTTGTATCGGAGCCGTGTCCTAAAGGATTTCATTGGGATTCCACTCCCAATAGGTAAAACCTATCCTCTAAATCGATTTTCTTTACATATAAATTAGTTTTGAATCCGTAGGATCCATCCTCATGTATGTGTCCCATTTAGATTCAAATTTGAGGTCATTTGGAGCTCTCTTGAGGATTTTAGATATGTGTCTTGTGTCCTAGTTGATAGATCCCTAATTAGGACACCCCATGTGTATGTATGTATGATAATAGTTTAAATAGATATTTAAATTCAGTTTTATAATGGTTAGAGAGTGGATTGATCTTATTTAGGATGGTTAGAATGAGTTTCATTTGGATACCTATGTTTGTATCCAAGTATCTTGGCCTATATGTGTTCTTTTGTCAAATCCGTCATAATTTTCATCCACGTTTTATTAACCAAAGCAACTTAGAAATGTCATAACTTTTAGCTTAGAACTCCGATTTATCTTCCATTTTTTTTAAAAGAACCGTATCGAAGTTAGATTTCTAAATATATATTTTAATAAGCCAAATTCTTTCTGTAACTTTCTATAGAATTATTTGAGTGTCAGCTGTACGAAAGACGAACGTGTTTCGGTATTTTCGCGATTTCGGAAGCTTCCGGACACGAAAATGCAATCCATTTGAAGTTTCGGAAAGCTAACACGAAGGGATACAACATACTTTAATCCTAGAGTTTAGTAGAGGCCCAATTGGTACAGTATTAGTTTTAAGTAGAAGAGTGACTATACGATATATGTATTTTGTGTAACCTATGAGCCTATGTAGTATGGGTATTAAATGAATATAGAGTATGTAATACATGATATGTTAGATGAATAAAAAGATATATATGATATATATTCTCTTTACAATAATGTATATATATAGTTGAATGCAAGCATGTAGGAATATAATTAATATAATGTATGTAAGCAATGCATAAATGCATGAATGAAAGAATGATATACAATGTATGCATGAAAGTATATAATGAATGCTAGATATGAATGCAAGGTATATATGTAATGATAGATATGAATGCATAATGTATAAATATTGTAATGCAATATATAATGATAGCATGTATGGTAATGTAGAATATATGATACAAGCATGTATATGTCCACTGTTTTTCCTTTTCCTTTCATTTTCCTTCCCTTCCCTTTCCATTTCAGTTTTTTCCCTTTTTTTTCCTCTTCTATTTTTACATGTTATATACAATGTATATAATGTATAGATGCATGTAAGTATGTAATATGCATGAATGAATGTCATATATGAATAAATGAATCAAACAAAGGTATAAGTAAAATATAATGCATTGTAATGAATGTTAACATATATAATGTATAAAAGTATGTATGTAAATGTACATGAATGTATATATCCATGTAACTATGTAAATATGTATGATGTAACATATGCCTATATAAATAAATATGTATGTAATGTGGATATGCATGTATGTATGAAGGTATGTATTTATATATATTATCTATTTTATATTATATATTGTTGTGGTTCACATTGTCTTGTAATTATGTGAGTGCTAACCTAGGCTTGGTTAGGCCTAGTGAGACTTGTTAGACTTATTGGGCTAGGACTTAACCTAGTTGACCTAATTTGACTAGTGTGATTGACTAGAGTTGACCAAGTGTTGACTTTAGTCTAGTTTGACCTAGACAGCATGCAGATGCATTGTACATTTCATTTATCATCTTTCGTATACATCTTTATCTGTGTTGCTCTAAATAGGACTCTGTGGCTTCAGTTTGGACCTCTATACCTATCAGCTGTTCAGGTTATCAGGTGAGTACATTCTCTGATCATTTCATAACGTGCATTAGGAGTATCTTCCTGCTTTAGATTACTTTACATGATGCTGATACGTTGGAAACATGGATTAGTACTATATGGATCTTGTTGTGCGATGTTATCCCCTTAGCGGATACATCGGGTATTCGTGTTCGTGTACTTTATCGTGAACATCGTATACTCCTTGTATTTGTGATATTCATGTACGAAACGTATGAAATCGTGTATAATCATATTTTCACATGACCTTCGTGTACAATAACATAACATAACTAGATCCTTGTGTATTGATTGGGGCGGAGGAGTAGAAGTGGTTATGTATTCAATCCAGTAGATTACTCGTGTACAACCTCTGTAGATTACTCGTGTACAACATCGTGCCGTCTACATAACCATCTTGTGCTCTGAATCACTAGCACTGTTAGTTCTTTATATACTGTAGCTATTTATTTACAGTCTCTCTTTTTTTATCATGTTATTCCTTCAGTATCTTGTATCTTACTCTCTAGCATGATTATATATCCTGACCTGCTATGATTTGTTGAGATGTACTATGCTCGCTCCTGTCCTGACTGGACCTGTTGATAAATTTTACAGATAGTCTGGAGGTTGCCTGCTAGCCTAGAGGAGACACAGTAGAGGTTGTATAGATAGCTAGGGTTTTCTTATAGCTTATTTTCAGTTGTCTTGACTTGTATTTATTTTATGGATTACTGTATTTGAGCTTTGAGATGTATTTCTGGGTTGGTGTATCTTAGACACTTAGACTTGTATCTGCTGTATCTCTTTTGGATTTTATGTTTTATCTATCTTCCATTATGCTCTACCTTAGATGTGATTGAGTTTATATTCTGCTATGTCACCCCCATTCGGGGAGTATAAACTACTTAGCCTTATACTGTTAGATGCATGAGACCTAGGACAGCGTTCTACCGCCGACACTACGGCGTAGGCTGGACGTATCCACGTCTCGTGCCCTTACTCTAGGGTACGGGTCGTGACACGTTTTTAGTGGTGGCCCATGCAGGCCGAGTTTGTGTAGTGGTATTCGAACTAGAGTACCACTACAGCCTGCAGCAGGATTAGGATATATTTTGAAGGTACTCAATCGCAGTTAGGATCTCTTGAGAGATTCCTAGGACGACCCTTGAGAATCTTATTTTAACTTCGATTTGAAAACTCTTTTCCCTTGATTTGATTTATCTTTACTTTCTGTTGTTGAATTTGATTTTGATGGATTATTGTTGAATTTGGGTTTGTATTTATTGATTTTGATGGATGATTGTTGAACTTTGAATCTTGATGTTAGCTGTGGCATCCGAGTTTGTATTTATATGATTTGAAGGATTTTTGTTCATTTTTGAATCTTGATGTTCGTTGATAAATTCGATTTTTGGGTATTCATTGTTGATTTAATTTAATTTTTGTTAAGATGAAATTATATGGGCTAGGTCATCTAAGTTTTGGACTCTAGTCTTCTATAGTCACATTAGCCAGCATGGTGAGGACATATAGTCTGATTTTGGATATATTTCTCGGGTGTGGGAATTTAAGGTTTTCGCAGCCAAGCTAGTGGCATCGCAAAAATGTTAAATACCACGATTCTAGAGGTATGTGCCTAAGTCGAGGACTTTGTGATTATCGTAGCCTTGCTTACTAGTACGACGAGGATTTAGAGCACCATGATTTTGGATAGACGCATATGATTATCAGATTATACCTTAAATGTTTTGAACATGTTTTCTCTACTTTTGTTTCAGCCCTTCAAAAAAAAGAATTATTATTTGTTTTGTTTTGTTTTATTTTGCTTCTCATTATTTAACTTAGGAGTAGCTTTAGCTACTTTTTTATATAAACCTTTGTGTAACTTCTTGCTATGAGTTTCTTCATAATACAATGAATCGATAATTTTGCTAGACCTTATCTTGGATTTGATATTATAGCTCTGGTTTCAAAATGGTTCTTCTTTTAAACAGATAAGCAGAACAGATTTTATAGTTATTTTCTTCTTGCTATTATTCTTGTATTAAATAATAATAATAAAACTGTCTTGATTACATCAATCACCTACTTTGCAATCTTGGTAGGAATCTAAATATTGGTCTTGATATAGAATTTGATTTTTATATTGGGACATGAGAATATATATAGCGGACACAGACACTTGCCTGATGCGTATGCATGTTACACTTTGATTACCAACCTATCTGAATATATATTAATATGTTGTTGATGTTTAAATTCTCAAAACCCCAGTATTTCTGGTTCTCTGCTTTTTCCAGCTTAAATTCGTAATTTAAATATAAATTTCATGTTATTAGTTTTGTTACATCACTGCACATGTATGTTCATACAGGGTTTCAATTCTTAAAGAAATTGGTTGAGTTTTGTGTTTAAAATTGTCAAATCTAAGACCGTGTGCATATTAACCCTTAATACTGGATTTTAAATATTAGTTCAATCTGTTGTTTTAAATGTATATTTTGAGCTATATACATTATTGTATGTAGGAATATAATGTTAGGTTTCACATTTTTTTACATGTTAGGTTGTGATAAACATTGGGTTGGTTTGATGTTCGAAATTCTCCAAAATCCTAAAACTGAATACATGTTAACATTTTTTTTTATTGATTGCAGATGTTTAGTTCAATTCCAGATTTAATATATAATATTTAGAGCTGTATACATTATCGTATGTAGGGATAGTATGTTAGGGTTTCATCTCCATCATGTTAGGACGTGTTGGGAGCATTGAGTTGGTTGTGATGTTTCAAATCCCTAAAAAAATCTGAAACTGCATTATGTTAATATTACACTGGTTTAAATGTTAGCTTATTTCAGATTCTTGTATGTAAATGCTGAACTAAAACTGGATTTAACCTTTCAATACTAAGCTATAACCCTGTTCAAGGACACACACACCCTAACTTAGTATACACTGCCATATAAACCTAACCCTTCCTCTCTATGTTATGTTCATATATCTATATAGATATATATAAAGTTTATGCATACATGTTATAATGTATATAGATACATAACTAAATCTCTACCTCTCTATACATATAGATATATGTATATATATGGTTAGCCATGTATGTTATGAGTAAATAGGTTGTGCATTGTAGATTGTTTAACCAATATGCCATGAGTAGTGTAACTTGATAGCTATTGTTTTGAAACCCAAATCCTCCTATACACTTTCATGTATATTTCACACACACACACATGTCTACTATCTAACCCTATGAACATGTCCACATACACCCATACACACACTAACCACATAACATAATGCTAGCTTTTCCCCTTCTAACACTCTCTCAATATATATATATATTGTGATTGGATTTTAATGCTCGACATTTGTGCTTTAAATTTTGATTTTGATTATGCCTTAAAGCCTTGATAATTTGTTATTTTTGTATCTTTTCCAGTTTAACACCCCTGATTGCTTGTAAGTTTTGATACCCTATGATTGTTTTGGTCTAGTGTAACTAGTATACCTAGATGAGACTTACACTACCACCGTATGCCATGACCTTGTATGCCATTCTTTTAAATTGTACGATTTATGTAAGTTCTGAGACCATGATTGTTGGGGACGAGACTCTAGAAAATGTACGACCATCTTAATTTTGAGGACGAAATTCTTCTAAGGAGGGTAGACTTGTAACACCCACTTTTCTAAAATGAGGATAATTTTGAACTTTTATAATTTTAATTAATCGATAATAAGATTTAACTCATGTTGTAATTTTTGGTAATTTTTTTAATCAATTTAAAACTATTTAAAATATTGAATTGTGATTTTGATGGTTAACTAGTTAATCCCTAGTTTTGCTAAGCTTAGAGACTAACCATGGGGACCTAACCATGTGATTAGAATGAATATTTACAACTTTTTAGGCTAAGGGTATTTTGGTCATTTTGTGACTTTTGAATTATTTAGGATTTTGATTAATTGGTGAATTTTAGATTATTTTTAATAATAATTAAATTGATGTATTATGATTTTGGTCATTTTTCATATTTTAATATTTTGGGAAAATTTTATATTTTTAATATTGTTTTTATTGGATTTGTTTAGTCGGGTTTGAGTTTCGTCTCGTTTCGACTTGTATTGTGACCCGGGTAGCTTGAACTCTAGATGGGACCCAATATTAAGTTAAGCATGGCTCACAAGACCCAACATTAAGTTAGTTAATTAAACTAATTTTTATCATGTTAGAATGGTTAAGTTAGAGACTCAAAACTAGATCATTTTGACCCCAAACTTGAACCTAGTCTAGACTTAATCATATGAGACTAGAGAGGGGCAATTAGGACATTTCCCATTAGCCCTAATGGACTCTTTATGGCAGCCACCTTTAGGAGAGAATGATTCATTTCATTCATTACAATCTTGCCTTTTTTATTTTCCTTTTGTTCTTCCCCAATTTTAGAGAGCCTTTCCATTGATTTGATCTCCAAATCAAATCATTCATTCACCAAACCTTCCCATTCTCCAAGGGAAGGGTGCTACCCAAGATTGGAAGAGGAGTGCAAGGAGGAGTGTCCACTTTGAGGGATCTTCGTATCGGAGTCGTGTCCTAAAGGATTTCATTGGGATTCTACTCCCAATAGGTAAAACCCATCCTCTAAATCGATTTTCTTTGCATATAAATTAGTTTTGAATCCGTAGGATCCATCCTCATGCATGTGTCCCATTTAGATTCAAATTTGGGGCCATTTGGAGCTCTCTTGAGGATTTTAGATATGTGTCTTGTGTCCTAGTTGATAGATCCCAAATTAGGACACCCCATGTGTATGTATGTATGATAATAGTTTAAATAGATATTTAAATTTAGTTTTATAATGGTTAGAGAGTGGATTAATCTTAGTTAGGATGGTTAGAATGAGTTTCATTTGGATACCTATATTTGTATCCAAGTATCTTGGCCTAAATGTGTTCTTTTGTCAAATCCGTCATAATTTTCATCCACGTTTTTATTAACCAAAGCAACTTAGAAATGTCATAACTTTTAGCTTAGAATTACGATTTATCTTCTATTTTTTTAAAAGAACCGTATCGAAGTTAGCTTTCCAAATATATATTTTAATAAGCCAAATTCTTTCTGTAACTTTCTATAGAATTATTTGAGTGTCAGCTGTACGAAAGACGAACGTGTTTCGGTATTTTCGCGATTTTGGGAGCTTCCGGACACGAAAATGTGATCCGTTTGAAGTTTCGGAAAGCTAACACGAAGGGCTACAACATACTTTAATCCTAGAGTTTAGTAGAGGCCCAATTGGTACAGTATTAGTTTTAAGTAGAAGAGTGACTATATGATATATGCATTTTGTGTAACCTATGAGCCTATGTAGTATGGATATTAAATAAATATAGAGTATGTAATGCATGATATGTTAGATGAATAAAATGATATATATATGATATATATTCTTTTTACATTAATGTATATATATGGTTGAATGCAAGCATGTAGGAATACAGTTAATATAATGTATGTAAGCAATGCATAAATGCATGAATGAAAGAATGATATACAATGTATGCATGAAAGTATATAATGAATGCTAGATATGAATGCAAGGTATATATGTAATGATAGATATGAATGCATAATGTATAAATATTGTAATGCAATATATAATGATAGCATGTATGGTAATGTAGAATATATGATGCAAGCATGTATATGTCCACTATTTTTCCTTTTCCTTTCATTTTCCTTCCCTTCCCTTTCCATTTCAGTTTTTTCCCCTTTTTTCCTCTTCTATTTTTACATGTTATATACAATGTATATAATGTATAGATGCATGTAAGTATGTAATATGCATGAATGAATGTCATATATGAATGAATCAATCAATCAAAGGTATAAGTAAAATATAATGCATTGTAATGAATATTAACATATATAATGTATAAAAGTATGTATGTAAATGTGCATGAATATATATATATATATATCTATGTAACTATGTAAATATGCATGATGTAACATATGCCTATATAAATAAATATGTATGTAATGTGGATATGCATGTATGTATGAAGGTATGTATTTATATATATTATCTATTTTATATTATGCATTGTTGTGGTTCACATTGTCTTGTGATTGTGTGAGTGCTAGCCTAGGCTTGGTTAGGCCTAGTGAGACTTGTTAGACTTGTTGGACTAGGACTTAACCTAGTTGACATAATTTGACTAGTGTGGTTGACTAGAGTTGACCAAGTGTTGACTTTAGTCTAGTTTGACCTAGACAGCATGCAGATGCATTGTACATTTCATTTATCATCTCTCGTATACAACTTGACCTGTGTTGCTCTAAATCGGACTCTGTGGCTTCAGTTTGGACCTCTATACCTATCAGCTGTTCAGGTTATCAGGCGAGTACATTCTCTGATCATTTCATATCCTGCATTAGGAGTATTTTCCTGCTTTAGATTACTTTACATGATGCTGACACGTTAGAAACACGGATTAGTACTATATGGATCTTGTTGTGCGATGTTATCTCCTTAGCGGATACATCGGGTATTCGTGTTCGTGTACTTTATCGTGAACATCGTGTACTCTATGTATTTGTGATATTCGTGTACGAAACGTATGAAATCGTGTATAATCATGTATTCACATGACCTTCGTGTACAATAACATAACTTAACTAGATCCTTATGTATTGATTGGGGCGGGGGAGTAGCAGTGGTTATGTATTCAATCCAGTAGATTACTCGTGTACAACATCGTGCCGTCTACATAACCATCTTGTGCTCTAAATTACTAGCACTGTTAGTTCTTTACATACTGTAGCTATTTATTTACAGTCTCTCTCTTTTTATCATGTTATTCTTTCAGTATCTTGTATCTTACTCTCTAGCATGATTATATATCCTGACCTGCTATGATTTGTTGAGATGTACTGTGCTCGCTCCTGTCCTGACTGGACATGTTGATAAATTTTACAGATAGCCTGGAGGTTGCCTGCTAGCCTAGAGGAGACACAGTAGAGGTTGTATAGATAGCTAGGGTTTGCTTATAGCTTATTTTCAGTTGTCTTGAGTTGTATTTATTTTATGGATTACTGTATTTGAGCTTTGAGATGTATTTCTGGGTTGGTGTATCTTAGACACTTAGACTTCTATCTGCTGTATCTCTTTTGGATTTCATGTTTTATCTATCTTCCATTATGCTCTACCTTAGATGTGATTGAGTTTACATTCTGCTATGTCACCCCCATTCGGGGAGTATAAACTGCTTAGCCTTATACTGTTAGATGCATGAGACCTAGGACAGCGTTCTACCGCCGACACTGCGGCGTAGGCTGGACGTATCCACGTCTCGTGCCCTTACTCTAGGGTGCGGGTCGTGACATAATCATACACCGCATGCATGATTAACCAAGCCATATATCCTTGTGCAAGTTTCCAAGCCGATTACATGTTGAAACTAGTGTACACTCACATAGATAGTTTATTTCTCGATTCTTGCGCATGATATTCCTACTCTTGTATTTATTTATAGCATTTTAATATCTTGTTATATTCATGTACCTGTTATAACATCTTGTGTAATCTCTCTATTTACTATTACATAGTATTTATCTTTACTGGAACTGTTATTAGAGGTGTACTTTACTCCAATCCTGACTGGATATATTTTTCAGATGATTTAGATGATTGATGCCGGCCTACTATGGACCACAGGATATAGTAAGAATAGACCAGGAGACATTAGCTCAGGAGGCATTAGCTCCAACTGAGGAGACACTAATAGCGACTCAGTTAGATTAGTTATTAGTACTGGATTTGTCTCCAGCTTTCTGATACATTGGGATGTTATTATTTTGAGACTTATGTAATATGGAGATAGTTAGACTCCTTGTTGTGATTTTGGACTATATTATGTTTCTAAACTTCTTTGGGATTATCATATCATATAATATCTTTTATGTCATTATCGTGTCATTTATGTTCCTTATAGTTTATTATGATTGAGTATGAGTATTATCATTATCTTATCCTCCATATATATGTATATATATATATATATATATATATATATATATATATATATATATATATATATATATTTTTATATATATAAAAATATATATATATATATATATATATTTTTTTTATAAAAATATATATATATATATATATATATATATATATATATATATATATATATATATATATATATATATATATAATTATGAGTTGTCTTAGATGGTATAGTAGACCTAGACAGCATTCTACCGCAGATGTTGTGGCGTATGTTGCCCGTTATCTCGCACTCGTGCCATTACTTCGGGTGCGGGTCATGACATAATTTTTTTTATCAAGGTGCTAGATAGGCCGGTCAGCACGATCAAATCCGGTTTAGTCTGGCCCAAGCCTGATCAATGATCTGGACCGGCTCAGACCGAGCACTCCGCGGGTCCAGACTGGGTCAGATTTTTTGACCCGGAAGCCCACACCGGCCAGGCCCGGCCCGGTTTGTCAAAGGGTCTAGTCCGGTTAAACCCGGTAAACCCAGACGGATCGGTCAGATCCAAGGCCCGGTCCAGGTTTTTTTTCATCGTTGGTTAGAGGGGAGAGACCGAAATGCCCTCATTTTGAGGGCTATTTTTTTTATTGTGTTAAGGTATTTTGGTCATTTTGCTAAAAATGACCAAAAATACCCTTATAACAACTATATTTTGAGGATATTAGGCATAATTTTGCACAAAACATTTCTATAAATAGGCCATAAATCTTTAAAATTAATCACACCAAAATTTCTTCTCACTTTTACAAGCACTATAGTGTGAAGATGCTATTTAATGTCATGGATAATGATCAACTACCACCACAACCACAATATACGCAACCGCAACCTGCACTGCAACCTCAACCCGCGTTGCAACCTCAATCCGCACCACAACAAGAGTTTGAAACTGAATCAAAATTTGGCATCATTTTTGTAATGTCCCAGACATAAAATACGTAGGACCAAAAGTACGTATACATGCCAACAGTACATCTCCAATGGGCCAAACTAACTAACAAGCCCATTGAGAGTACTTAAGCTATAAATTATAGCAATAACCCATATCAACAACACAACACAAGTCACAGTTACAGTGCTAGTCTCATCCACGTAGAAATAATAAGACACAAGATATCCAAGTCCAAATATCAATAATAAGATCTATCCAACAGTAAATAACGATCATAAATGTACGGGGAAGACAATCCATCATCCCAATAAAGAAATAAAGTATGAGATCCACTAACAATCAACAGAACTAAAAATAGAAATAGAAATGTAATGAGAAATGACTACATAAATAAAAAAAAGTCCTCAGACACTATTTCGTCCTCCTGCAAAGGTACGTCTCCCGTGTCAACTCCTGATCCATAAATCTCAGGGTAAACCTCCTCGTTTATACCTGAAAATGAGCAGGTCCTTAGGGGACATAACAAGATACATAATATACATGCCACTAAATAAAAGTAAATAAACATGTACTAAAAATATGATCAAATAACAACAGAGTAAAACACAACTGAGGACACAAGACTAAGAGTAGTGCTACTAGACATGGCTACAAGAAAATGTCGGGTAAAACCGCAATGCGGTACAAGCTAACAGTCTATAAAAAGCAACACGGTGCATGCTAACTATCTATGTAAGTCTTTATCGCAGTACGACACGCACTAACGACCGAGATTGGTCAATAGCCAAGTACTAATAACGGTATCAAGGAACTAAGAAGCAAGTTATATATAAAGTCTCTATTGCAGTACGGTACGTACTAACGATTGAGAGAGGGGAACAAGTCATGGTACGTAACATGGCACTGACACAACGATCTATAAGTATATGAAAGTAAATGATAGGCATGTGACATGGTAAAAATATGAAAATAGAACATATCAAGGCACACAATAGAAAAAGAAATATATATGACAAAAATAATAGAAAATAGACATATAAAATATATTGTACATAGGATAAGATATACTTGCATATATCACGCAGCTGGTTTTGCAGAAGAGCTGCTTTTGACCCCTCGATCTCCTTGCCACGAACTCCTATGCCATAGCAACAGCCAAATTCAACTCTTGGTATCAATGGACACCACTCCCATTTTAACTATCTCACACAACCCATCCTGGAAGTCATCATAGCTATGCACCCATTAAGTACCGAACTATTCTAATAAAATATAATATCTAAAATTACAAAATATTTTTATAATTCCAAAAAAAACAATAGACAATACTTTAAGTATAATTTGTATAGGTTATTTATAAGAAAAACTCATGAACAAGTTACTAGTTCGATTAGTTCACTCAACTTGCCAATTTGTCGACAAAAGGGTCGACTCGATCATAACAAAGATAGGTTTGTATATTTTGAAATAATTGATTTCAATTCTCCGTGTACAGAAATCACTCCAAGGATTTTTGGGTTTTAACACCGAGAAGCAAGATGACACACAATCAAGAACATTGATTTCCTAACAATCGACCGATTACGACGGCAACCATTGCAAAGTTTGATATCAAAATAACACAAAAATTTGCCACAAGATTATGTACATGCAAAAGGATCAAAAGAGGGTTATTTGGGTGCTTACCAATCGTCTTGTAACCATCGAATAGCTCTGCAATGGCTTGCGGGCAGCAACTAATCCCGACAGAGTCGAATATGGATGCCCTGTCATAAAATGGATGCCACGGGAACACCGTCGCGAACTAGTTGCTAAAGTTTTTGAGAGATGATAGAGAACACATAAATCTTCATCTTAATTTTTGTTTTGTGTAAATCGGACAAGAAAAAGTGAATAAAACCTACTCGGGAAACTAGCACACTTGTTGTAAGGTTTCAGCCCACTTCGATTGACTTCGGGTTGTCTTCTCGGCTTGGTGCCAAACAAACCAAGGTTGTGGCTGCCTGAGGGTTTGTTGTGGTGTTAGGAGAAGGTCTTAGGGTTGCATGTGAGGTAGTGAAAGGGTGGAAGGAGGTCTGGAGTGGCCTGAGAAGGGAATAGGCTGAATTCGGATTCAGCCTGGACACCTCTGATGGAGGGGTTATTTTGAGAAAGTTAGAATGAGTTTTTATGGAATTTTTGTGAATATAAAGTATTGAGGACAGGGAGAGGAAGAATTGTACTGAATGACATGAAAAGATACCTAATGTGGAGGAAGATATGGCTATTTTGGTGAAGACTAGGTGAATTCGAATTTAGCCTAGGTAGGGTTGGATGGATGAGGTGTGGAGAGATATGGAGATGGTTTTAGGAAATAGTTTGTGAAGAGAAAATATTGGCAAGAGGATAGAAAGAAATATTGTTCAGGTGGTTTGAATGATGGAGGTGAAAAGAGGGGTGTTATGGCCAGCCTAGTGGGGAGAGAAAGAGTTTGGGGTTACAACTTTTATTGTAGTGGGGAGGAGAAGAGTTTGGGTATTTTTATTGGACTCGGGGGATATGGGAGAGCGTTAGAAGATGGGGAAGAGGTATGGAAATGAGGGAATAGATTTATGAAGGAGGGTGAGAGAGTTTATGAGCATTTTAATAGCTTTGAAGAGGCGTAATAGTTGGGAAGATGAAAGGGTTTGAAAGTTATAACTCCCCTCTCCATTCACATTCCACCCTTTGGCTTTCGCTCATACATGGATTATATGGGCTGAGTTTGGGCTTCATTTGGGTGGGCTAACCAAGTCTAATTCACTTAGGTTAGGTCCTCACACACTAGATAGGTTAGGTTCGAGTCAGTGCGGTCTAGATTGTGTCAGGTTGATCTGAATGACCCAAAAATGGTCCGATGTTGATTAATGTGTGTAGATAGCATGTTAAGGTTTAGTTAGACACAAGGGTCATGAAAGTCATGGGCTTAGCGTAGCTCATGACTATAAAAATTGGTCGGAGAAATCGAGTCAAAATTATGATTCGAAATTCAATCAGAATGATCATCAGGTGTATGTGCAAATAGAAAATCAGGTTTTTGGCCTTAATATTGTGCAATTAAAATAGAGCACGAGAATATTTGCTTGAGTGGAACATGAAGGTCATGAGTACAGGTGGACTTTTCTAGGTCATGCAGATAAAATTGGTTTTTTAAGAAATTGGCTAATTTTGTGCTTCTAAAATCAAAGCTATGATAAAGGTCTTTATTCTCCAAAATTAAATTTAAAATAGTTTAATAATAAATATTCATGATAAATAAATAAAAATAAATCCTAAAAATTAGATGGCTTACAATCTACACACCTTAAAAGAATTTTTTCCTCGAAATTAAAAATAATTCACAATGGTAAAGGGTATGCTAATGTAACTAGGCTAACTCGAAGGGGTGTGCTATGTTCCTACGGTTCTTTCTAATCTAAGAAAATAACATGCAATCATAACTAATTTCCTACTCAATGTCCCTCTCATAAAACTGCAAGTTGTTACCTTCAGTCGCTCCTTGTGTCGCTATCCTGTCTTCAATCGTCATGGCAAAAGCACGTCCTTATCGTTGTGCTCATGCCTGCTGTCTAGCCTGCACAAAATACGTCGTCTGGTTGGGAAGCGGTCCACGTGCATATCCTCCTTTTGTTGCTGCTGGAGTTCGTAATGGTGGTGGGGGTCCTTCAGTGCACTTTTTTTGGACAAGTTTGTATATGGTACTGATCGGAGCCACAGCGTAAACACTGCTTCAATCTTCGTCAGCAATCCTTTTGGTCATGTCCTCTCCTTCTGTAATACTCACAAGTTGGAAGTTTTGGAATCTAATACGGGGTTACTCTTGGTTTCAGATGTATGGCGATGCACCTTTCATGTCCTCTTGTTGGTGCTCAAGCTGCTGATGTTGCAGGATGCGAAGGCTTCCGGCTAGCCTCTTTCCGGCGGACTTTCTCCAAGCGTCGTACAGCTGTAAGGACTCCCGAGTAGGTGGTAGGTGCAACTGCTCCGATAAGCTTCTCTAGTCTATTGCTCAGTCCGTCGTATAATTTTGTAGCCTTATCTTCCTCAGTCTGGACCAATGTAGTTGCAAAATGGCTCAGTCATAGAAACTCCGCATTATATTCTTCCATGGTCATATTTCCTTGGATAAGATGAAGGAACTGGCTTCGAAGCTCTGCTCTGAAGGTCGCCGGGATGTACATCTCTTGGAAGAGTTTAGAGAAATCATTCCAAGTAACATTATCTGGGCCAAGCCACCTTTTTTTTGTGAGCCACCAGTGGTGTGCATCTCGAGTCAGTTGTATCCTGACGGCAATCATCCAATGCTCCTTCAGTAAATCTGCTGCCTCTAACTAGTACTGGATGTTGGTGAGCCACTCGTGAACCATTATGGGCCCCTCCTTTTCAAGAATTTGGTTGGCTTCAGCTGGCAAAAATTTACAAGTAGGATGCAAGTCAAGAAAATAAATTTTGAACTCGATATAGAGATCAAGGACGTGTAATATATGTGGATGAGATCCTGTGGGTCTTCTCTATCCTATTAGCAGGCTCACGTCGGTACAGTAACGTAATCGAAGTGATTTAAAATCGGACCTGCATGGGACACCACAAAAACATGTAACGTCTCAGTCCCAAAATACGTAGGACCAAAAATATGTATACATGTCAGTAGTACATCTCTAACGGGCCAAACTACCTAACAAGCCCATTAGAGAGTACTTAAGCTGTAAATTATAGCAATAACTCATATCAACAACACAATACAAGTCACGTATACAATGCAAGTCTCATCCCCGCAGAAATAATGAGACACAAGATATCCAAGTCCAAATATTAATAATAAGATCTGTCCAGCAGTAAACAAAAATAATAAATATACGGGGAAGACAGTCCGTCACCACAGTAAAGAAATAAAGTATGAGATCCACTAACAGTCAGCTAAACTAAAAATAGAAATAGAAATGTAATGATAAATAACATAAATCAAGAAAAGTCCTCAGGTACTATCTCGTCCTCCTGCAAAGGTACGTCTCCAGTCTTAACTCCTGACTCGTAAACCTCGGTATAAACCTCCTCATTTATACTTGGAAATGGACCAAGTCCTCAAGGGACATAGAAAGATACATAATATACATGCCACTAAATAACAGAAAATAAACATGAACTAGAAATTTGATAAAGTAACAACAGAGTAAAATACGATTGAGGACACAGGAATAAGAGTAGTGCTACTAGACATGGCTATAAGAAAATGTCAGGTAAAATCGCAGGTAAAACCGCAGCGCGGCACGAGCTAACGGTCCTATAGAAAGCAATACGGTGTGTGCTAACCATCTATATAAGTCGCAATCATAGTACAGCGTGCACTAACGACCGAGATTGGTCAATAGCCAAGTACTAATAAAGGCATCAAGGAACTAGGGAGCAAGTCATATATAAACATATATAAAGACTCTATCGCAGTACGATGCGTACTAACAATCGAAAGTGGAGAACAAGTCATGGTACATAACATGATACTGACACAATGATCTATAAGTACATGAAAGTAGATGAAGGCAAGTGATATGGTAAAAATATAAAAATAGAATATGTCAAGGTACACAATAGGAAAAGAAATATGTATGACAAAAAAATGGAAAACATGCATACAAAATATACTTTACACATGACAAGGTATACATGCATGTAACCTTCAACTAGTTTTAAAAAAGAGTTGTTATTGTCCCTTTGATCTCCTCGCCACGAACTCCTAAGTCATATCAACAAACTACTTCTATCCTAACTATCTCACACAACCCATCCAAGAAGTCATCATAGATATGCACCCATTAAGTACTGAATTATTCTAATAAAATATAATATCTATAATTACTAGATTTTTATGATAATTCTCGAAAATTAATGAAAAATACTTTAAATATAATTTTTATAGATTATTTATAAGAAAAACTCATGAACTAGTTACTAGTTCGATTAGTTCACACAACTTGCCAATATTTCGACAAAACGGGTCGACTCGATCATAATAAAGATAGGTTTGTATATTTTGAAATAATTGATTTCAATTCTCCATGTCCAAAGATCACTCCAAGGATTTCTTGCATTTTAAAACCGAGAAGCAAGATGACACACAATCAAGAACATTAATTTTCTAGCAATCGATCGATTACGGCGACAACCATAGCAAAGTTAGATATCAAAACAACACAAAACTGTCACAAGATTATGTACATATAGAGGGATCAAAGGAGGGTTATTTGGGTGCTTACCAATGGTCTTGGAACCTTCAAATAGATCCGCAAAGGCTTGCAAACAGCAGCTACTCCTGACAGAGTCGAATATTGACACCATGTCCTAAAATGGACGCCATGGGCAAACCGTTGCGAACTATGTGCTAAACTTTTTGAGAGATGATAGAGGACACAAAAAAATTCATGTTAGTTTTTGTTTTGCATCAACCGGACAAGAAAAAGTGGATAAAACCTACTCGGGAATACAACATACCTGTTGTGAGGTTTCAGCCCACCTCGATCGACTTCGGGTTATCTTCTCGGCTTGGTGCCGACAAAACTAAGGTTGTGGCTGCCTAAGGGTTGATGTGGTGTTAGGGGATGGTCTTAGGATTGAGTGTGAGGTGGCGTAAGGGTGGAAGGTGGTCTGGAGTGGCCTGAGAAGGGAATAGGCTGAATTCGGATTTAGCCTAAACACCTCTGATGGAAGTGCTGTTTTGAGGAAGTTAGAATGAGTTTTGATGGAAGGTTTGTGAATAAAAAGTGTTGAGGAGATGGAGAGGAATATGTGTACTAAAATTTAGGAAAAGATACCTAATGGAGAGGGAGATATGGCTATTTTGGTAAAGACTAGCTGAATTCAGATTCAGCCTAGGTAGAGTTTGATGGATGGAAGTGTGGAGAGAGATGGAGAAGGTTTTAGGAAATGGTTTGTGAAGAGAAAATGTTGGCAAGAGGGTTAAAAATAAATATTTTTCAGGTGGTTTGAATGAGGGATGAAAAGAAGGGAGTTATGGCCAGCCTAGAGGGGAGTGGTAGAGTTTGGGGTTACAACTTTTATTGTAGTGGGGAGGAGAAGAGTTTGGCTGTGTTTGTTGGACTTGGAAGATGTGGGAGAGAGTTAGGAGATATAGAAGAGGTATGGCAATAAGGGAATAGCTGTAGGAAAGAAGGTGAGAGAGTTTATGAGAGTTTTAGTGGCTTTGAAGATGAGTAATAGTAGGGGAGATGAAAGGGTTTAAAAGTTATAACTCCCCTCTCCATTCACATTCCACCCTTTCGGTTTTCCTTATACATGGCTATCATGGGATAAGTTTGGGCTTAATTTTGGTGGGTTAACTAAGTCTAATTCACTTAGGTTAGGTGCTCATACACTAGATAGGTTAGGTTCGAGTTGGTGCGGTCTAGATTGTGTCAGGTTGATCCAAATAACCCAAAAACGGCCCGATGGTGATTAATGTGTGTAGGTAGCATATGAGGGTTAAATTTAGTAGGACACAAGGGTCAAAGGAATCATGGGATTAGTGTAAGTCATGACCATAAAAATTGGTCGGAGAAATCGAGTCAAAATTGTGACTTGAAATTCAACCGAAATGATTATCGAGTGTTTGTGCAAATTGGAAATCTGGTTTTTGGCCTTAATATTATGCAATTAAAATAAAGCACAAGAAGATGTGCTTGAGTGTAACATGAAGTTCATGAGTTTAGGTGGACTTGTCTAGGTCATGCAGATAAAATTGGTTTCTTGAGAAATTAGTTATTTTTGTGCTTCTAAAATCAAAGCTGTGATAAAGGACTATATTCTCCAAAATTGAATTTTAAATAGTTAATAATAAATAATCATGAAAAATAAATTAAAAAATTCTAAAAATCAGAAGGCTTACAATCTACCCCCCTTAAAAGAATTTTGTCTACGAAATTAAAAATAATTCACAATGGTAAAGCGTATGCTAATGTAACTAGGTTAACTCGAAGGGGTGTGCTATGTTACTACGGTTCTTTCTAATCTAAGAAAGTAACATACAATCATAAATAGTTTTCTACTCAATGCCCCTATCATAAAATTATAAGTTGTTACCTTTAATCCCTCCCTGTGTCGCTATCCCATCTTCAATCGTTATGGAAAAAGCCTGTCCTTATCACTGTGCTCCTACCTATTGTCTAGCTTGTGCAAAATACGTCGTCTGGTCAGAAAGTGGTCCACGCGGATATCCTTCTTTTGTTACTGGAGTTAGTAATGGTGGTGGGGGTCCTTCCGTGCGCTTTTTCGGATAAGTTTGGATATGGTGCTGATCAGAGCCGTAGCGTAAACACTGCTTCAATCTTCGTCGGTAATCCTTTTGGACGTACTCTCCTTCTGCAGTACTCATAAGTTGGAATTCCTGGAATCTGATACATGGTTACTCTTGGTTGCTGATGTATGGTGATACGTCTTTCAGGTCCTCCTGGTGGTTCCCGAGCTGCTAATGCTGCGGGATGCGAACACTTCTGGTTGGCCTCCTTCTAGTGGACTCGCTCTAAGCATCATACGGCTGTAAGGACTCTCGAGTAGGTGGTAGGTGCAATGGCTCTGATAATCTTCTGTACTATGTAGCTCAGTCCGTCGTAGAATTTCTTCGCCTTCTCCTCCTTGGTCTGGACCAATGTAGGTGTGAAATGGCTCATTCGTAAAAACTCCATGTTATATTCTTCCACGATCATGTTGCCTTGGCCAAGATGAGGGAACTAGCTTTGAAGCTTTGCTCTGAAGGTCCCGGGATGTACATCTCTTGGAAGAGTTTGGAGAACTCTTCCTAAGTGATATTATCTGGACCAGTCTGCCTTTCTTCTGTGAGCCAGCAGTGGTGTGTGTTTCGAGTCAGTTGCATCCTGACGACAATCATCCAAAGCTCCTTCGGTAAATATATTGCCTCTAACTTGTGCTGGATGTTGGTGAGCCACTTATGAACCTCTGTGGTGTTTGCCATAAAAAATCAAAGACAGGTATTACAGAACACTGAACTTGCTTGCAAACTCGCTTGTACAAAGAAAAGCTTAGAAAGAAATTCTAGGAAACAATCTAAGTACAATTGTTTAGTTTTGATTATGGGGGATGAGGGTGGAGGCTCAGGAAAGTGCTATCAACTATGCCTTACTCCATGGACTATCTGATGCAGTCTCTAGCTCGTAAAGAAATTGCTTCTCTCTTGAAGGTGACTAGCCTTTGTAGGGGTGTGGCACCCTTCTATTTATAATGGGATGTGTTTTAAGCCGCATGGACGGCTTGCGGCCACGTGGCTGATTAGCATGCGAAGCCCCGCTCTTGGGCTGCCATCTGTCGATTTGTTGGGATTTTGTTACAGCAAATCTGGGTAGATAGGGACTTGGTCCATTTGCCATGTGTCCCGTTGCGTATGGTGTTCTTAGTCTTCGATCACGTAGGGTCGTATGAGACTCATATGGCATGGATCACAGGCTGCATGAAGTTTGGGAATTTTGGGGCCGCATAAGCTGGGCTGCATGAGGTTCATGCGGCTTGAATGACACTCTTTTGGCCACATGGCGGCGTACAAACCCTGCTTTTGGGCGACGTCTCATGTCTTATCTTTCTTGTCGAAGTGTCAGAATTGTTATTTTTGCCAGGACTTGTCAGCTTTATCAGTCCAACTGCTCCTCTTGGCCGCATGTCTTCCTTTTACAGCTGTTTGTCGATGGGACGCATATGTCTTTTGAACAGTCATGCGACTTTCCTTCATGCGGACCTGTTTGGCTCGAAGTACCTATGCGGCAATTTGTAATCCGTATGAACTCCATATTTTTTATGTTTCTACAAGACCCCCTTCAAAGTTTCCAAATTACAAATTTGGAATACTTTAAATAAGAAGCATAAAAAAAATGCCAAGCGGTAGGGAGTCTTCAAGTTATAGGAAGTGGTTTTCGAACTTGAGTCGCAGAGAAATACTGAGCCGCAGGGGGATCCTGAGTCGCAGAGAAATATTGAGTCGCAGGGACGCTTCGAGCCGCAGAGTGTCTGTCAGTTGTCACTGCTGCATTTAATGCTCTTGATTCGATTTCGGATTTGGGTTCTCTTTTTTTGAGATAAAGCTGACGGTTACTAAGGATAAAATCCCCAAACATCATCATTATCTTTAATGATCTCGAGAATCGAAGCGGCACCCATTCTGGAACCTCTATAAATAGAAGTAATTTTGAAGAGAAAACTTTCTCTTTTTACCTCCTTCTCTTTCATCTTCATCTTCCTGTCTTCAATGGCTCCCAAAGCTTCTAAGTCGACTGCGGCCAAAGGAAAGGGGCTTGCTTCTCCATCGAGGGTGGCGGACTCCTCTTTCACTCACTCTGACGTGCACCCTGCCATCAAAGGTAAGGCCAGTGGGAAGACGATGGCCATGTCATATGTTTCTTTTATGCGTAGGCCCATACTATATCACTTTCTGTGTAGTAAGCTTCAGTCGATGCGTGCCCTATCTCAGTTGAACCACATGTGTTCTGTATGATAGGACCGTATAAGTTGAGTCGTATAAGTGCTGCATAAATGACTCAGGATTGATCTTCATTAATACCACATAGTTGTGCCGCATAAGTGTCTCCTGACTGAGCCGTATGGGTGTTTCATATCTCGAGCCGTAAGAGCGATTCAAGCCGCATAAGTACCTCATTATCGAGTCGTATGAACACTTTGTAACTGAGCCGCATAAGTATATTATGACTGAGCCACATGAGCATATGTCTCCTGCCGCATATGTCTTGTTTTGGCTAGGTTTGAAGAATAAACTTCTAACTTTTGCTTCTTCTCTGTCTTTTGTAGTGGACTTGCTCTTAGCTCCCTCGGAAGAACTCTTGATAGGATATGCTCAATCTGCGTCCGGTGTAACTTTTGACCAGATAGTCGAACGTATGTCGACTCAGATTAATCGAAATCAACCTGAAGACCGGCTGAGGGAGATCAGAAACCAGTCTTTCTTTTTCTTACTTAGCATTATGAACTCCGGGCAACTGAATGGCATTCATCCGAAGCCTTTATTTTTATTCAGGGATGCCCTGGCTGTTTCAGATCCGAGCTTCATAGAGACTCTTGAGAGTTGGGATTTCTATTTTCAGGGGGAGGCAATTCACATACCCTTGATGGAGCGCACTTTTTCTTATCTGGTTTCAATATGGTACCTTTTGAGAGGAAGATGTCGAGCTCTCTAACTTTGGATCAGCAGGGGATCTTTGTAGGCCATATCCATTTTAACAACCCTACGAGGTCAGTAGTCGCAGTGAAGTAACCAATGAGCTACTCTATTATTGGGCTGGCCCCTGGCAGTCTTATCAACGAGCTGAAGCCCAATATATTTTTCTCTGAAGTTGACACCTTTTTGAATTAAATTGCCCGCAAAGGGTCATACCCTGCAGGGAGATTGTCCTTACTGAACTGGCAGCATCGTTCCCCTCCATGGGTTAACTTGACTACTTGGATCCTGGCAAAGTATGAGGGCATCCTACGACAGATTGGTCTTTATTACGCCATTATAGGGTCCTGCTATGGCTTGTTTATGAACCCGAAATTATTTATGGCATTGCTTGAAATGTATAACTACCAGACGGAGACCTTCTTCACTCCAGGTGGCGAGAGAAAGATCGCTCTTCATGACAGATTGGTCTTTATTACGCCATTACGGGGTCCTGTTATGGCTTGTTTATGAACCCGAAATTATTTATGGCATTGCTTGAAATGTATAACTACCAGATGAGGACCTTCTTCACTCCAGGTGGCGAGATGGGGATCGCTCTTTACGAGATGTATGGTGTGTCCAGATTGCCCTGGGGCGATAAGGCTTAGGAGGAATATACCCCGACAAACAAAAAATTCGAAGAATTAGAACGACGGTACCCTGGGTTCCTAGCCGTATATCAGGAATTGCTCTGTCACCACAACACCTGTCAACAGATATCCAAGAAGAAGGACGACAGTTCAAAAGGGAACCTTCCTCATATCAAGGCTTGGATTGGTTATCTTTTTACCCTTAGCACGTCCGGTCGAGTTGCTGTTAGGAGTCCTCAATCTCCGGAGCAGGTGGATGCTCAGGTGCAAAGTACTAAGAGGTCCCGTGCTGCTGGTGACAGATTTGGGAGCCTGAGTGATACTTTTAGCTATTATTATCATGATACCCAACCTCTATCTGATAAGGCTATCTTGGTCGGATACCTGATGATATGGTTGAGGGTTTGCGTCGTTTTGGCGGGTTCTGGTACGATCGAAAGGATTAGCCGCAACCTGATCCTTCCAGCGGTGAAGCTAGTTTTCGAGAGCAAGTTGGCTCTGCTTCATACTAGGGTATGCAACATCCATAAGGGTCTTCGTTCCTTTACGTCAAAAGTTATCGCTCGATCTTACGAAACCCTTCAACAGAATCGAGCTGCCATATCATTATTTAATGGGGTGGTTGTTGATGCATTGCCCCTCTCTGATGCGACCTGATCCGGAAGGCGATGCAACAAGTGACGATGCCTTTATCTACTACTATCGCGATATGCCTTGGAACTGTACCAGCTTTTCTGACTGCCGAGTCGCTCTCGTGCGGGTGGATAGATACTATTTTTTGTGTCGGTCCCGCCTTTTACCGAGGAGGAGATGGGACGCATTCATCTTGATTGTGCTGTTGCGCCCGAGCCTTTATCTGAAAAACTATTTCGCTGGTTGCAGACTATCTGTCCCTTCCATCTGGTGTACCACAACCGTAATGTTGTATACCTAGAGCCAGACCTACCTAGCCGGTATTCTAGGTAATTTGGGTATAGCCAATTATATTTGGATACCCCTAACCCTTGCCTGGGTTTCGAGGGGAGTGTCTTGGATGGTATCCGAGCCTGGCACTATTATTCGGCGATCCATACCCAGGCCGGCTTTATCTTACCTGATGCCGAGACTTTGGGGCGTATCGCATACATGGAGGCTCTTCGTCACGTATCTGTAAATGTGCCTCCCAACGACTTTAATCCTCGTACCAGTTTTATTGTCGGTACAAAATTGGAGGAGCGACCGAGGGACTCTCAAAAAATGATGAGGAAGGGAAAGAGAAAAATCTCTGATTCTGACTCTGACAGCACGGAGGAGGAGGAAGATGACTCTGAGGGTCTCCAGCCCTCTACAAGTCCTTTGGCTATACGTGTGCCTTCACCTGTGTCTAATCCTCCATGTGCACCAAGCGTACCCGAACCTCTTGTCGCTGGTAGATCTCGATCTCAGAAGCGGATTGCGGCTAGGTTCCATAGGCTTGGCATTGGGGAAACAGGTAGTGGCGCCGAAGTTGATATGAGGGTAAGTTTTTTCACGGCAAGTCCCAATGTTGTCCTTGGGATGTTATCTAAAGGCTCTCCTTTACATGCATCGGAGGAGACAAACCTTTTATCACCAACTGCCTCCCATACGGTTTCCTCTTTGGGTGTCGATCCTGAAGTTGCAGGGTCCTCACAGGCTGGTGCTGATGTCATTACGTCTGTACCTGGAGCAACAGGGACGGGAGGAACAAGCCTTGATGGTTTGGATGCCGTCGCTGACCCCACCGGAGTTGTGGAAACGGTGAGATGAGCCAAGACAACTCCTGCTGAGCCTCAGCCGTTGCCCTCCTCCTCTGGTAAGCTATACCGCTTTCTCACCAATGAGGAGATTTTTTGCTTTAACTCCATCTTCTTCGTGTCAAGCTGATTGCTGGTTGCGCCGGACCTACAGGACCTGCCTCGTCGCTACCGGTGGCGGATGTGGCCGCAGAGGAGAAAATAGCAGAGGATCCAGGGGCCGACCTGATACGAGCAAGGAACATTCCTTCTCCCTTACCGGGTCGAGTTGAGGCGCCTTCCACCATGTTGAGCACGGACATCCTGCCTCCTTCCACCTCTTTGGCGTATGCGAGATCGGTTGGAAGTGCCTCTTTCTCGGAACTTGAACCTTCTGCCCTGTCCAGCCTTCAGCTCTTTCGGGCTACAAAAAAGGAAATTACTGCTGTGCGGGAGTCTCGTCGCTCGGAGTTTGTTTCCCTTATAACAGGATCTTCAAACTCAAGTGTACCTCCTTCCCAGAAGCCCTCAGCTTCCTTAGATGCTATCCCGTCGACGCCATCCTCTCTGAAGAATTTGGACGAGTCGTCAAGGGACATTGTCGAGAGCTTCTATCGTTATTTGAAATGGAGGGTCAAGGCTGCTTTGAGGAGAGGGACTTCATTTGCTGTGGCCTACCACTACGTCCAAGGCCAGATTGCCCTGCTGAAGACGCTCCCAAGTGGAGAAGGGGTGGCCGTCCTTCTGGAGCACAAGCTGGCAGAGGCTCATCAGTGCCTAATCTAGTTGCAGAAACTGCGGCAAGTAAATGTGTTTGCCATGGTGGAGCAGGAGCGTGCTTTTCTTGTATCAGCCGTAGAAAAGGTGAAGGCTGTTCAAGTGACCATCAAGCCCTCCTTGGAGAAGGACCTCCAGGAGTTGTCCCTTAAGTATGACAAGCTGAGCCGGGAGGGAGATATTATCTTGACTCGCAAGGAGACCATTACTCGTGCTATGGTCGAAACCAACGAGCAGCTCCTCCAGCTCCAGGCTAAGTTAACGTATCTGGAGACTGAGCTCCAAGTCACCCGTCAAGAGAGTGGGAAGATCTGGAAGGAGACTGATGAAGTCACCCGAGCCTCTGCTGCTTTAGAGAGAGCACTGAAGAGACTGGAAGAAAATTGGCAGGCTCATGCGCATCTGGAGGACGCCGAGAGGTTATCTCAGGAAGCTGAACGCCGAGTCAAACTAAAAATTGAGCGCTCAACTGCACAGCTGGAGGTCATCCTTAGGAAGTTATGTGTTGCTGATGAATAGTGGACTTTGTTCTCTTTCCCTTTCTCTTTTTTTGATAGAGCAGAATACATTCCCTCCGTTCTGATGAGCTTGTAATGGCATTTTGATAAAGAATATCCCCTGGAGGACTCCTTTTTTTTGTGGAACTATTGCCCTTTTGTGCACTTATGTATATATTTTTTTGAAAAGGTGAGCAAATAGATTTGAAAGATATTTTGTGGATCTACTACTCTTTGATACACCGATGGTACGAGTAATAGATTAGGATAATTTTTGGGGACTTATTACCATTTTTGTGTATTGGCGATGCGAGTACTGATAACAAGTGGAGAGAAAACCGACATATTTACTCAAAGGTAATGAGGACGTGGTAAATATGGGTCTGAAGTATGGCCTTCCTACTCAGAGGTAATGAGGACATAGTAGGAGTAGGCCAGATGGGGATACACAGAACAACTCAGAGGTGTTATCAACCTGGAAGTTCTATGTATTGGACAATTTGTCAGTGATGGATGGGAAAACAACTCAGAGGTAATATAGACATGGTTGTTTTTCACGTTTGAGGAATTTTGTGGACCTATTACCCTTTTTTTGCACTGATGGTGCGACCAATAAACTAGGATAAGTTTTATGGACCTATTACCCTTCTGCGCACTGGTGGTGCGGGTAATAGATTTTGAAACAAAACCCAAGAGGGGAGGTATGGGTGTGATATATGGTGGTCAAAACATTAAAGCAAAAGTTCAGAGGCATCATTATATATGACTTACCACTCGTAGAAATGCAATGTGAGTCCCCTCGGAAGGGGGGAAGAACAGAGTTTAAGTTCAGGGGTACCTGACGTACATAACTCGACACTCTAGGTAGTATTTATTCTCTCTTTTTTTTATCGGCAGCCTCTTATTGATAAGATAAGGAACTCCGTCCATGGGGATTACGTCATCAGGAGAGGTACCATCCACCTGTGCCACCTGTCACTACCCGCACCCGCTTCTTCGGATACGAGACGTGTCCAAGCCAGCCTACGCTGCAGAGTCGGCGGTAGAACGCTGTCAAGCCCGCAAGAACTAAATGCTCAAAATCACAAAATTTAATATTTGCTGCTCATTCACATTTCTAAGTTTATTACAACATTTACAAGATTTATATTTAAAGGAAAATACAAAGTTCTCATAATTAATGAAAATGACAACTAGTTCCACTATCTAGGTCGGCCTCAGCATACCTATGTCTTCCCAGTGCTAAGAGTGATCGCGGGTAAACCTGAAAAATGTTAATTTCTAGTCAGGAATGGAACAAGTACACAAACCGACGGCAATGCGAAAATACAATAGAATTAACAAGACATGAAAATAACATATGAGATATGAAAACTGGAAAGTACTGATGACATGGGACGGTGGAGAAGAAAAGGAAAAATAAATAAAAGACATCTACCTATGTGGTGTGAAATATCCGTTTCGACATGTGAACGGCTAGGAGGTAAATCCGGCACCCTGCACGTGTCGTGTGCAGCTGCTATTCTCCACGAAAGACACGGAGGATAGTTCTGGGTAGTCCACATGTCTACTAAGATATTTCTCCTCCCGACTACTCCGTGTGATAAGCGTGTCAACAAGCAACAAGATATATGTATAAACATGAAATGAAAAGACTACTATGAATCGAAAGCAATCAGAAAGTGCACTTGCCTGAGGTCCTTAGCTGGTGAAACCAATAATACTATACCACTCAATGAGCCACAATCAGTCAACACATGCAGAAGTCTCCAGATGCTGAAATAAATAGTACCAATGTTCTCAGAATAGTCAAATTAGCTAGGATTGCCTGTCCTTAGGTCCAATTCTGGACACAGGGGCAAAACGGTAATTTCGGATCAAAATGGTGTCCGCCGTTGGACCCGCTTGCACCGAAAAGCGTGCCAGAGTCAACGGTCTCTAAAGTCGTCAAACTATATGTCAACATGTCCATTTTTTCGATACAAATCCACCGTATGTCCAAAGTTGGATTTCGGCGGGCCGTACACAAAATTGCCTGTTGAGTCGGACCGTGGGGCCCGCAAAACGGCGTTCCGATTCAACTATCTCAGAATTGGAACAAACTTGGCATACAGGACCAGAAAAATGATACGATCCTGTTGGCGTAAGTTTCGTCTCGATCTGACGAGCGTGCACGAAGTAATTGGAAAACTTGCATAGAGGCCGATACGGTGAATTTCGACGGATACGCATCAAATTCGCCGTGCACACGCGACCAATTTAAATTCCGTCAAAGCCCACACATCCACGAAGCCGTTACGCACCTTTTAATGCTTTCGGTTCGCGACCATGTTGCCCGGTTTGGCGGAACGCACGTGGTATCGGATGGTTTTCTAGTTTTTAAAACTGTTTTAACATGGACTTTTCTGATTTTCAATCTAATTTATCTTACTGTACAAACCACTAGAATTAAAACTAATGATGTGGTTTCCATCTCCTATAGGTCTTCTATGTCTTTGTTGAAACACAATTTTGAAATAGTCGAGGGATCAACGAGAAGTCGCCTTCCAAGTTAGGTCTTTGAACTACAAAACTGTTCGATTTCGAACAGTTATTCGCCAATTTTGGCATCAATTCCTCGGACAACCTAAAGTACTACAATTAAATCTAATTGAAAGAATCCAAAGGCGGTTATATTGGGTACATACCGATGCAATCGATTCGAAAATCGATTAAACGTCGTGGGAGAAATTCGACCAACAAGTCACCTCCCGCGGCTTTGATTGCTGCTGTTGCTTCAGAGCAGTCAAGGCCGCGCGCGTGTTCCTGGCCGACTCTGGCCGCGTGCGGCGGTGGCGCCGGCGGCAGGTTGGTCGCCAGGTGGCTGGGGCTCGGCCTGGTCGTCTAGGGTTTCGTACAACGACTCCTCTTCCTCTCGGTTCTCTCTCTATTTATTCATTCAGTTGTTTGGAAAATCGGCCAGAGTACTCTCGAGCCTGTGGGGGAATTCTGAGCTCGGCCTGGGAAAAATTGGGGCTCGGTTTACTTGGCTTGGGCCTGGGCCTTTATTTCGGTTATTATATTTTACTATAAGCAAATACGTATGTATATATTTATGTATACAAACACATATACACATGTATATTAATATATATATAAATATATATATACACTTATACACCTATATATTAATATTTATATTTGTATATACATTAATAAATTCTGAATATATTTTTACATGCCTATATAATTAAATATGTATATATATGCATATGATATAATACTTCCGAAATTCATAATATCGCCTCTTCCTGGTATAGAGTTATTATGATAATATGTACACAGATTATAAAATATATTTATTATCAAACATAGGGAATAATCAATAATAATTATATATGTATATATACACATCAATTATTCTTAACAATAATATTGACGACATATAGGAGAACAGAATACATTAATTCAATAACGGGAGTTCTGTATATCCTAGATATTGCCAACTTCGCAAGGGTAGCTAAGTATGGTGTTTATCCTATTTTCAAAAATGGGATATCAATTCAATAGCAATAAAATATATTATATATATATAAAAATCCTTTATCTATGAAATGCCTATTTGGACAGTCAAAATTAATAAATGCAATATGTATGTCCACATGGACATCTTTGAGCACACTACTCAACCACATGGGTTTGGGTCCAGTTCGGGCTGAGTCCAGACCAAATTGGCACAATCGGGTCGTCTAAAAGTCAATATATTAAATAATATATAATTAAATGACCTTAAAAGGGTCAAGTCGTACCTTGGCCTGGTTTTTCTAGTTCGGACATCCCTATAGCTAGGTTTCCCCTGGCATGGCTATTACACTAGTCAAGACACACTGCTATAACTCTTGTGCCACAATTCTTAGTCGTTTTGTGCTCCATAACTCCACAAGAACTTAAGTTATCCATCGTAATAACTAACTAATTAGTTATTTATAAAAATTCTAAAGTCACGTTTAAATCAAATAAATAATAAAAAATATTTTTTTAAAAATTTTGGGGAGGGGAGCTACAAATCTACCCACCTTAAAAAATAAATTCGTCCTCGAATTTAAGGATTAGGATGATCAAATCTTTCTAAGATTTTACATAAATATTGGATTTATCAAATCAAAATTAATCCATAATAATTTTTAAAATAATCCCAGGTTTTATTTAAAATATAAAAATGCATTTGATTGAATCTAAAATATAATATAATAATAATTTAAATGAATAATATGTTTATCAAATGACTTGGAAATTATGGTATACATTATTTAAACAGTACATACCTTCGTTAGTCCAAGACTGAATCAAACTAACTATAATATAAAAAATAAATTTAATTGGTAATTAATCTTAGCAAATAATTTAAACGATGTTTTATAAATTCAAAATCAAAATGGTTTGACAAAAATTCTGTTGTCATCAAAATACATTCTATAATGGTTACAACTAAAATATAAAAAAATTTAACGTAAGACAAAATAAAACTTTTGGAAGTAGGGAAGTGGGTTTAATTCTACCCACCTTAAAAATATTTCGTCTCCAAAATTTCAAGAACACGATTAGGCATGACTATGAAGAATAATCAAGAAACTAAATTTCTTAATTGATAGGAATAAAACGACGAATGGTATATTCAATAAGGTGATATGATTCATGATCTAATTAGCCACGCGTAAAAATGATAATGATGATAGATAAGAGGAGAGTGTGATTTGGTACGATCAATATTCGGTCAAATGGTCTAGTTGACAAGCAAATGTTTGTAAGAACGATCAAGGGTGAAATGGTTGGGCAAAATAGTCACGACCGTGGTTGGAACGAAGGTATAACCTTAGCTATGATTTGGTTGAAATTATGGACACGGTTATGATTTAGTCTTGATTAAAAAAATGGTTTAAGGTCGATCAAATTGAAGTTATCTTGGTACGAACATCTAGTTGAACAAAAATTATTTAGGCACTAGTTTAGAATTGAAGTCTAGATAAGTTTAGGAATCCAGTCGAAATTATATTAAAAGATGGCAATCTGAAAAATAGAAGGATAAGAAATGAAGGGAGAACTACTGGTTTATTTGAGAAGATTATGACTAGGAATAAACACAAATCAATTTTAAAGAAACTTAACAGTTATATGCCAATAAGACGTAGTCTCTATGGTATTCGAAACTCGTAAACATGATCGAAGTCATTTTACCGAGAATTTATGTCTCGCCAGTGTACAGCTAGCTGCAATAAACTTTTAATTCCACGACTCAAGCAAGGATACGGTAACGAATAACCAATCAACTCTATCCAATCTGGATATAACACTTAAGACGAAGATAGGACGACCAAGATGTAGCTTTGACAACATTCGATAACTTATACTTACTCGAGATTACTTGAACTTAGGGATCATACCTCGCCAGTGCGCTGCTGGCTGCAGTGAACCCACAGTCTCCATAAGTCAAATAAGTGGCAACAGTGCGTGGCTGTCTGCCATCATAAGTCACCAATCATCCCTTCAACTACATTCTTAGAATCTCAACAGAGGTTCAAAAATCCTAAAACAAATTGATCATGATGGAGAGAGCTAGAAGTTTGAACAAAGTGATCATTATAGGAAAGTGTACGTATCCATCCTTGAAGGGGAGGTATCAGTTTTTTTTTTGAAAATTTTAAACGATTAATTAGGAGGGACATTGTCGAAGGCAAGACAAGTAAAAATCTTATAACCCTTACTTCACAGATATTCAATATTCACCATTGAGAGGAAAATTTTTGAATCCAAAAACTTAATTCGAGATTAATAGACAATTGAGGAAGAAGTTATTTTAAAAAAATAAACCTTTCTGTCCAAGAAAAATAATATAAGTGATACGAACTTATGATATGGCAGTGTTTAGAAAAGACATATGATAAAGTTGTACAATTGATCATGATTAGAGGAAATGGCCGAGGGCAAAAGAAACATAAACTTAGATTTATATTTCTCTAATATTCAAGATCGAGGAAAAATAGGTATATAGCACTATGTCTACCTATTATGAATATATTTATACACAGGTATATATGTATAGCCTAAGTGAATCCTAAAATTCTAAAATATCATTCTAAGAGAAGGTTATCATATTTCCAAGGAAATGCAAATTTAGATAGCAATAGTTCTCGTATTATATTCAATATATAATTTATAGAAATTATTCCCAATATTAGAAATGGACTACCAAGGTACACATCTATATATTTATATGGACGACGTTGGTCGCACTGCATGACCACCAGGACTTGGGTTGAGTTCGGGCTAGTTTGGGGCAACCAGATCTTCTAAAGGCCAATAATCTTAATAATAAGTAATTAGATCATTCCTAGGGTCATGTCACGATTTGGCCTGGTTTTTCTAGTAAGAGCACTCCTATGACTTGGTTTTCTCTACCATGGCTAGAACACTAGTCAAAGCACTCGACCACACTCTTAGTACCAAAATTCTTGGTCATCTTGCACTCCAAAACTTAACCATGACTAAGGTCCTATATAATAAATATTTATAAAATTCTAAAATTATATTTTAATTCAAACAACTAAATAAAAGGACATTTCCAAACCTTCGGAACGAGGGGTTACAAATCTACTCACTTCAGTAATACTACCGATTTAAAATACAATAGTGCATCCTTCTGTGAAAATCATCTAACAGGATTTAGAATTCAATGAGGCCTATGTAGCAACCTTAACTACCCAAATATCAATTTAATTTTAGGAACTCCTAGTCCTAACCATTCTCTTAAAGTTGGTTTACTCCTAGTTGTGAATGAGCATTTCCTAGTCGCAGGCTCGCAGCAGTACGACTAATATGGTACTACCGCGAGTTCTCATAATTTGCGAATACTGACCTGCATGGGCCACCACAAAAACTTGTTACGACCCGCACCCGCTTCTTCGGATACGAGACGTGTCCAAGCCAGCCTACGCCGCAGAGTCGGCGGTAGAACGCGGTCAAGCCCGCAAGAACTAAATGCTCAAAATCACAAAATTTAATATTTGCTGCTCATTCACATTTTTAAGTTTATTACAACATTTACAAGATTTATATTTATAGAAAAATACAAAGTTCTCATAATTAATGAAAATGACAACTAGTTCCACTATCTAGGTCGGCCTCAGCATATCCATGTCTTCCCAGTGCTAAAAGTGATCGCAGCTAAACCTAAAAAATATTGGTTTCCAGTCAGGAATGGAACAAGTACACAAACCGACGGCAATACGAAAACACAATAGAATGAAAAGGACATGAAAGTAACATATGAGATATGTAAACTGGAAAGTACTGATGACATGGCATGGTAGAGAAGAAAAAGAAAAATAAACAAAAAACATCTACCTATGTGGTGTGAAATATCCGTTTCGACATGTGAACGGCTAGGGGGTAAATCCGGCACCCTGTACGTGTCGTGTGCAGCTGCTATTCTCCACGAAAGACACGGAGGATAGTTCTGGGTAGTCCACATGTCTACTAAGATATTTCCCCTCCCGACTACTCCGTGTGATGAGCTTATCAACAAGCAGCAAGATATATGTATAAATATGAAATGAAAAGACTACTATGAATCGAAAGCAATCAGAAAGTGCACTTGCCTGAGGTCCTTAGCTGGTGAAACCAATAATACTATACCACTCAATGAGCCACAATCAGTCAACACATGTAGAAGTCTCCAGATGCTAAAATAAACAGTACCAACATTCTCAGAATAGTCAAATTAGCTAGGATTGCCTGTCCTTAAGTCCAATTATGGACACAGGGGCAAAACGGTAATTTTGGGTCAAAACGATATCCGTCGTTGGACCCGCTTGCACCGAAAAGCGTGCCAGAGTCAACGGTCTCTAAAGTCGTCAAACTATATGTCAACATGTTCGGTTTTTCGATACGAACCCAACTGTATGTCCAAAGTTGGATTTCGCGGGCCGTGCACAAAATTGCCCAGTCGGACCTTGGGGCCCGTAAAACGGCGTTCTGATTCAACTGTCTCAAAATTGGACCAAACTTGGCATACAGGACCAGAAAAATGATACGGTCCTGTTGGTGCAAGTTTCGTCTCGATCTGACGAGCGTGCACAAAGTAATTGGAAAACTTGCACAGAGGTCGATACGGTGAATTTTGACGGATACGCATCAAATTCGTCGTGCACACGCGACCAATTTAAATTTTGTCAAAACCCATACGTCCACGAAGCCGTTACACACCTTTTGATGCTTTTGGTTCGCGACCACGTCGCCCAGTTTGGCGGGACGCACGTAGTATCGGATGGTTTTCTAGATTTTGAAACTGTTTTAACATAGATTTTTCTGATTTTTAATCTAATTTATCTTACTGTACAAACCACTAGAATTAAAACTAATGATGGGGTTTCCATCTTCTATAGGTCTTATATGTCTCTGTTGAAACACAATTTTGAAATAGTCGAGGGTTCAACGAGAAGTCGCCTTCCAAGTTAGGTCTTTGAACTACAAAACTGTTCGATTTCGAACAGTTATTCGCCAATTTTGGCATCGATTCCTCGGACAACCTAAAGTACTAAAATTAAATCTAATTGAAAGAATCCAAAGGCGGTTATATTGGGTGCATACTGGTGCAATCGATTCAAAAATCGATTAAATGTCGTAGGAGAAATCCGACCAACAAGTCACCTCCCGCGGCTTTGATTGCTGTTGTTGCTTCAGAACAGTCCAGGCCGTGCGCGCGTTCCTGGCCGACTCTGGCCGTATGCGACGGTGGCGCCAGCGGCAGGTTGGTCGCCAGGTGGCTGGGGCTCGGCCTAGTCGTCTAGGGTTTCGTGCAACGACTCCTCTTCCTCTCCGTTCTCTCTCTATTTATTCATTCAGTTGTTTGGAAAATCGGCCAGAGTACTCTCGAGCCTATGGGGGAATTCTGAGCTCGGCCTGGGAAAAATTGGGGCTCGGTTTACTTGGCTTGGGCCTGGGCCTTTATTTCGGTTATTATATATTACTATAAGCAAATACGTATGTATATATTTATGTATACAAACACATATACACCTGTATATTAATATATATATATATATATATATATATATATATATATATATATATATATATATATATATATATATATATATATATATATATACACCTATATATTAATATTTATATTTGTATATACATTAATAAATTTTGAATATATTTTTACATGTTTAGATAATTAAATATGTATATATATATATATATGCATATGATATAATACTTCCGAAATTCATAATATCGCCTCTTCCTGGTATAGAGTTATTATGACAATATGTACACAGATTATAAAATATATTTATTATCAAACATAGGGAATAATCAATAGTAATTATATATGTATATATACACATCAATTATTCTTAACAATAATATTGACGACATATAGGAGAACAGAATACAGTAATTCAATAATGGGTGTTCTTGTATATCCTAGATATTACCAACTGCGCAAGGGTAGCTAAGTATGGTGTTTATCCTATTTCCAAAAATGGGATATCAATTCAATAGCAATAAAATATATTATATATATATATATAAATCCTTTATCTATGAAATGCCTATTTGGACAGTCAAAATTAATAAATGCAATGTGTATGTCCACATGGACGTCTTTGAGCACACTACTCAACCACATGGGTTTGGGTCCAGTTCGGGCTGAGTCCAGACCAAATTGGCACAACCGGGTCGTCTAAAAGTTAATATATTAAATAATATATAATTAAATGATCTTAAAAGGGTCAAGTCGTACCTTGGCCTAGTTTTTCTAGTTCGGACATCCCTATGGCTAGGTTTTCCCTGGCATGGCTATTACACTAGTCAAGGCACACTGCTACAACTCCTGTGCCATAATTCCTAGTCGTTTTGTGCTCCATAACTCCATAAGAACTTAATTTATCCACCGTAATAACTAACTAATTAGTTATTTATAAAAATTCTAAAATTACATTTAAATCAAATAAATAATATAAAAAAAATTAAAATTTCGGGGAGGGGAACTACACCACCAGGTATTCGACGAGTTCTATGTCCTCTTCGGCTACCCCCTGCGATCCCAAAGGTTGGGACGCCGTCTTGGGCATATTGACCACCAAGGGTCGAACTTGAAATATTCGCTTACTTGAGTATGTCAGATCGACATTTAGTTTTCGGCTCGTCTTAGGAAGACAGGTGACAATTAGCTCGGCAAGGGATTGTGTGTCTTTCAATGGTCTTCGGATGGATTTTAGTAATTGGATCGCCATCGGCCTTATGATGGGCTCTGGCTCTTGAATTTGGGAGTCGACTGACCATTGGTTTTGACTGTGCAGCTTGAACGAGAGAACCAGGCACCTCTTCATGCAAGGTTGCGACAAGGGGTGCTGCTTTGCCTGATTTACGGGTCTGGAGGTGAATTATCAAGAGTCCCTTTGACCTTGTGATGGTTTCTATTTTGTTAATGATGTACTTCTTGGATTCTTCGTATAAACAAGACTCCGAAGAATAACAAGGCTCGACTCCTTTGAAGGGTTCGATGTCAGCAAATTCGGTCCTCACAAAGCCGTGTCTATTAACATACTTGAAGCACTGGTGAAGAGTGGATGGCACGATCATATAATCATGTATCCACGGACGTCCCAGGAGGATGTTATTGGAGGTGTCTGTATCTATGACGTAGCAGCTAACTTCCGTCTTCAGGTCACCAATCTGGCACTTCAATCGGATCTTTCCTAGGGGATAGCTTCTCCCTGAGTTAAAACCGCTAATGGCAGTATTGGTTGCCGCTAGCCGATGCATAGGGATACCAAGAAGTTGGAGCATGCTTTTTGGGATGATGATTATTGACGAGCCAGGGTCAATATGCATCCGATCCAACTTGATGTCGCCTATATATCCAGTGTAGTACAAAGGGCGATCATGCAAATTGGACTTGATCAACATGTCCTGTGGAGTGAATATGATGTTGGGCATTGCATCTGTGCTGTTGCCGCCGTATAGATCTGCTGGCGGGTCTTCCCCTGGAGGCTTGACCTGAGCTAAGTAGGCATCAGCATTCTGGAGTGCTTCGCTCAATGCGACACGAAGATACTTGGAGAGCCTTAGGAGCTTGTATAGTGAAAATTTTGCTGGCGTATTAGCCAATTGTGCTAATATGTCGAAGTTCTAAGGTCTTTCCAGTGCCTGAGGTATATCATTGCGGAGTGGCCTGTCGAAGCGGCTCTCCCTTATCTTGGACTTATTCGCCAGTGGAGGCTGAGATGGCCTTGGAACGTCAGAGGGAGGCAACGTTGCTGGTTGAGGATCTTTAGCTGGACTATCCCGTACGGGCTGGACTTGTGCTCCAGACCGGGTAACAACATCTGTAGCTTCTTCGGCTTTAGCTGAAATTGTGTGGCAGGCTTTAGACTTCCTGCCCTTCTTCTTGTTGGGAGGAGATGACACCCCCGGGTAACTTCGGGCACCAAGTCTGGATGCACCTACATGATCTCTCCTCGCGAGGTAGTGAGAGGTACCAGTCCAGATGTCTGGTTCCGGACGGGTAGAAGATTAGTAACCTCCATTGTTGCCCGAGGGACAGGTATTACCCCGTCTGGAGTGCTTGTCGGAGGAAAGTTGCCGAACTGAATAGATACTATGGTCGCCGCCATGGTAACCTTTTCAAAGTCTATCGATAGAGCTTTTGAGTCGATAAGACTCTGAATGTACCGCTTCAATTGGAATCAATCATAAGTGGCGTGATGGACATAGCGGTGGAAGTGACAGTATTTTGGATCCTCTATTTTCGCTGTTCGGGGCTCACGTCTTGGTGGAGGGAGCTGGATCCTACCCCCTTTCAGGAGCGTGTCGAAGATAGGTTTGACATGACTATCTTCAAATGAGTAGTCAATCTTGGGCCACGAACCTTCTGCCTGTTTTTGTTCAGGCTTCTGAGTCACATCAGTGACTATGGCCTGCTTACCCCTGTTGTCCCGATTGGTGGTGGTGCCACCGTTGTTGTTGCTGGCAGTAGACCCAGGACGTCTGCCCTTATCTTCTCTATCTGGGATGTGTAATCCCAACTGGCGAGCCTTCTTCAATTTTGCTTCCGCGTTGGTAGCACTTATGATGAAGGTCGTCCAATCTCTGAACTGATCGTCACCATCCAGAGGCTAATTGCAGGAAGCAGTTTCTTCTGGCAGATTTCAATCAAGGAGCTCTCGGGATTGCCTTGGGGCAATCTCATTGCGGTTTGGCAGAACCGCTCGATATAGTTCCTTGTGAGCTCCCTCTCTCCCTGAACGACGTCCATGAGAGAAGATATCGTCACATCATGCCCCACTTCATAGAATCTCTCCAGGAACATGTGCTTGAAGTTGTCGAAAGAGTGAATGCATTTGTCGGAAAGGTTGCGGTACTAGTCGAATGCGATCCCCTCCAATGCTCCGATGAATAGTCGTGTAAGGATGGCATCACTGTGTGGCAAGTGGTCGATTGTGACTTCAAAGTAGGTCATGTACCGACTAGCAGAGGTCTTCCCATCATAAGAATCGATATGGAATGGCTTGTACCGCGGTAGAAAAGGCACATCTCTCCATGCAACGGGATATGGCTACCGTATTCTGAGATCTCGAGAGGAATCTCGGGCGTTGAACATTGCCCGAAGCTCCTGAACTTCCCTCCTTGCCTCCATGGCTTCGTCAGCAGCTGAAGGAACGGATGGTGCTACGAGATCATCACCCAAAGGAGGGGCGGTCGTATTGGAGATTGCATTGACTGCAGGTTCCAAGCTTGTTTGTCCGGGCGTTCTTGCTGGTTGAGCTGGCAAGACGGCTTTGATCTCGTCCACAGACTTGACCAAGGACAGGAGCATGGTTTCCAATACTTCTAGCCGTTGTCGGTCAGAAGGCGCTTTATGATCGTTGTCAGCCATAAAGACTGTTCTCACGTGGGTAGAGATGGAGGGGATTGTGGCAGAGGTACTCTCTGTGCCGTACCCTTGTATAGAGAAATCGTCAGAGAACGTCGGAATGTCATCTTCCTCCGACTCGAAAGGGGTGCTACCCCCTGTGCAGGAAGCTGCATCGTCTTGGTGAGGGTGGTGGCCCTCAGGAAAATCCGATTCTATTACAGAGTTCTGTGGGATCTCTACCCTCGGTGTGTGCTCTTGGTACATCGGGTTGTCGCATACATTGAGGGGGCTACTACCCCCAGTTTCATCTACTTTTAAGGAGGCCGACGGTGCACCCCAGGGTGCCGGAAGCTTCTTCTTGGATCGATTGCCTAAATAGACACCCCCTATGGTTGATGGAAACCCCCCAGATGAGGGTCTCCTTGCAATACTGGCCGAGATGGACGGGCTGGAAGAGCCTATCTTCTTTCCTTCCTTGTCCGGAAGAATTTTTTTAGTTGAATTACAGGAGGCAAAAAAAAATTCTTTATCCCCTGGAAGTTGCACAGGTGCTAGCTACTGCAGTCGTTGGAAAACTGACTGTCGATCTCCAGGTGCTGCTGATTTGTTACAACAGCAGTTGATGATGACTTGGGTGCAACGATGCCCCGCGAAGGACTCATCGCATGATGATGCTGCCGTCTTGCGTTTGTGAGTAATCACGTCACGTAAGTCGGTAGGAAGCTGCTCTACCTTGCACCAAACTTGTGAACTCGGGAATCCCGAGCGCACGGGTGCCTAGGCATCATGTTTGCTCCCAGATCCGTGGCTAGTAAAAGCACTTGCTCTAGATCTTCAGAGGGAGACTCTAAAGTCCCACCCTGTCCGTTAGCCCTGGGGGACTGGACGCGGGTGGTTCTGTATAACTTTCCGTCTGGAGCCCGTGTAACAGTCAACGGGACCCGCTGACAGTCAGCAACTTGGACAGTTGACTGGGCTGTTTGGGCCCGCACTGCCCTAGACTTTTTTGACTTAGCACCCAAAGGTGCATAGTAAAAAGAGTCCAGATTGATACATCCCGCATCTTTGGTGAGCCGCATGGCGTCGGGCCCACATGAGAGGCGGTCGAACACAGAGCTTCTGATAGGGCCGCATGAGACGTCCAGTTTGAGGCCAGGATTGGTTGTCGCATGGACCATCTTTCTCGGCTAGCATTGGCTGCCGCATGGATCATTTTTCTGTGGCCACAGTTGGCTGCCGGATGAGTCATCTGCCTGCGGTCAGAGTTGGCTGCCGTATGGACAGACTGTCGATCTCCTCTATGCGGCTTCTTCTTTGTCCGTATGGAGTTCCCTTGTGCCCCCAAAAAATCAGCATCGTATTATTCTCTGCTCGTTTTGGGAACAGTGGGGTCCTCTGCGGTCAGAAGTAAAGCCGCAGGAGAGCTTTGGTCACCGTCTTGGGCTGCCGAAGGAGCTTCTTTGAAAACTTGGTCGGAGGCAACAGTTTTGCACACCGACGCCTTGCGAGTCCTCTTTGGGTTAGATCACTTCTGAGACGGGCTGGCGTTCCCTTCATAGAGCAATTCTACAAAGGCTTGTTGTTCGAAGCGAACCACAAGCATTTGTTGTGTAGAGCCGAGCTTGGACGCGTCAGATTGCGTCACCAACTTCTCATCGGAAAAAAAGGAAGTCCCCAACAGAGTCACCATCGTGTTTGCCATAAAAAATCAAAGACAGGTATTACATAACACTGAACTTGATTGCAAACTCACTTGTACAAAGGAAAGTCTAGAAAAAAAATCCTAGGAAACAATCTAAGTACAATTGTTTAATTTTGATTCTGGGGGGTAATGGTGGAGGCTTGGAAAAGTGCTATCAACTTTGACTTACTCCATGGACTATCTGATGCAGTCTCTAGCTCATGAAAAAATTGCTTCTCTCTTGAAGGTTGCCAGCCTTTACAGGGGTGTGGCACCCTGCTATTTATAATGGGATGTGTTTTGAGCTACAAGGACGGCTTGCGGCCACGTGGCTGATTAGCACGCGAAGATCCGCTCTTGGGCTGCGATCTATCGATTTGTTGGGATTTTTTTGCAGCAAATCTGGGTAGTTAGGGACTTGGTCCATTTGCCACGTGTCCCGTTACGTATGGCGTTCTCAGTCTTCGATCACGTGGGGACGCATGAGACTCATGCGGCTTGGATCACAGGCTGCATGAAGTTTAGGAATTTTGGAGCCGCATAAGCTGGGCCGCATAAGGTTCATGCGGCTTGGATGGCACTCTTTTGGCCGCATGGAGGCGTACGAACCCTATTTTTGGGCGACGTCTCACGTCTTATCTTTCTTGTCGAAGTGTCAGAATTGTCATATTTTTCCAGGACTTATCATCTTTATCAGTCCAACTACTCCTCTTGGCTGCATGTCTTCCTTTTACAGCTGTTTGTCGATGGGCCGCATATGTCTTTTGAACAGTCATACAGCTTTTTTTCATGCGGACCTGTTTGGCCCGAAGTACCTATGAGGCAATTTGTAATCCACATGAACTCCATATTTTTCATGTTTCTATATGTGGGCCCCTCCTTGCTCGAGAATTTGGTTGGCTTCAGCTGGTAAAAAATTACAAAAGTGTCCCTGTCGATGGTTGACCTGGTGGTGGAGTCACCCTCTCCAAAGTTACCACAATACGATCCTCCATATTCTCCATCTATCTACGTTTAGTCTCCAGCTGAATCTATTAATGTGCTTGCATCACATATATAAGGTCTAAAACAGCTATTGTGGGTCAATATGTCGTCCGAGTTGAGCCAATGGCATCGGAGGAATCGATGGAATATTATCTCTCTTGTATCTCGAAGGATGTAAAGTAACTAGATTGTCAGGTTAGGTAGAAGAACCTCCAACCGATGGCATACTCGCGTCGATGTGACTTTAGTTTTATTAATGTAAAGGCTAAGCAGAAGCAAGTTTACCGAAGCCACCCACTTGAGCGAGGAGTCGCCTCGATCGAGCAGGACTTCGAGCAAGTCGTTGTATGGCTAAGTTCGAATGTCGTTGGCGTTTTGATTCCTCCGATTGAACTGAGCGGGATGGGACATTACATAAGTTGGCTCTCTCCCTCTGATCGTCCATGTCCTTGTGTGAGCGCTAAGTCAATTGGTGTGTCCTTACCCCATTTACAATTTATCCAAACTTCTCCTCTCTTTTAGAATTTGAGAAAAGTTCTTTACCCTATATGAAAAAAAAAAATTCTCTTCTTCTTTCCTTCTTCCTCCCCAAATCCTAAATATTTTCTCTTCCAAATCTCTCTCAATCCATGTTCATGCCTAAATTTTATCTTCTAGTAACTAAAATTTGTTTTAGTATTCATTCTAGATGGATTTTCAAAATTTTGAACTCATTTTAGGGTTAGAACTTCAAAAATTCATCCACGGTCGCAACGGGGACGATGATGGACTGTCAAAAGTATTCATAGCCCTACCAATTGGAAGGACTGTCAAATTTTTTGACAGTCCTACATAAAACATCGAGCAACATATATTTATAGTACTGTCAAATTTTATGAAAGGCCTTCCGATTGGTAGGACTGTCAAAAAATTTGACAGTCCTACATAAAACATTAAGCAACATATATATTTAGGACTGCCAATTTTTTTGATAGTCTTAACTATTGTCAGAAAACTTATCCTAAAAGAAACTTGTTTCTAATAACCGTAGAAATAGAAGTCACGTAATTATAAGGATTTTATATTTTTTTATATAATCATTAGTTACCTTTATAAGCATTTTTAAATCTATTTTAGAGATAATAAATTATCTATCCGATGTAAAAGTAAATAAATTATCTACTTGGTTTAAAAAAAGCTCAAAATTTAGAGATAATTCTCTCAATTTTGTTTATTTCAAAATAAACCTTCATATATACTGTCTACAAATTTATTTTAGAAGAATTTTGGTGAAGATGAAGGTGGTAGAGAAAATGAGATTATGTTTGAGAGGATTTGAGAAGAGAGAGAGTGGAAATTAGAAATGAATAGGTTTGAGAGGGTTGGGGGGAGGGATTGGGGGTTGGACAGCCCCTAACAAAAAATGGGTTGTTCTGAGTAAAAGTTTCTCTAAACTAGGCTAGCCCTAATCCTAGATAGCCCTGAGTAAAGAATGAAGTGCCCTTATAATTTGCCAAAAAAACCCTTTTAACTACCACCGTATATATATCCTTTATATAACGGGACGTTAGGTATACGGAATACTATATAGTCTAGAATTCAATATTTCCGAAAATTAAATTCCAAGTAAATAAATTTTCTGGATAATTATATTTCCATGTTTGGTGACTATACAAATATTTCCCCAAAAAAATGATAAAGACGAAAAAAATAAAGAAGTGAAAAAAAAATCCAAAACCGAAAAAATGTCAAAGAAGGAAAGGGAAAAAAGGAGTAAAAACGATATTAAAAAAAATCAAAAAACGAAAAACGACAAAAAGCGATAAAAAACGAAAAAAAACGATAAAAACAGACAAAATGAAAAAAAAAAAACCGACAAGAAGCGATAAAAAATGACAAAATGAAAAAAAAAATCAAAAACGACAAAATAACAAATAAAACGACCAAAGCAACAAAAGAGACAAAACGCAAAAAAAAGACAAAAAGAACAAAAAAATACAAAAAATACAAAAACAAAAACAAAAGACTAAAAACGACAAAAAAGACAAAAATTGACAAAGACAAAAGCGACAAAAAATGACAACAAACAAAAAAAAGATAAAAGGACAAAAATGATAAAAAATAAAATATAATATAAAAAGCGGAAAAAGAAAAAAGGGCAAAAAAGACTAAAAAGGACAAAAAACAAAAAAACTACTACAAAAACAAAAAAATAAAAACGGTAAAGGAGGTTTTAAAAAACGACAAAAAATGACCAAAAAGCGACAAAAATGTACAAAAAGGCCAAAAAAAAAGACCAAAACAACAAAAAAAAAGACAAAAAGGTCAAATAAAATTAAAAAACGATAAAAAAAAGTTCATAAAAGAAGAAAAAAATTTAAACAAACTTTTTTTGCCCGAGTGTCACGCCCCAGAACCAGAATACTGGAGAGCGGGGGCAGACATAGCCAGCTACGTATAAGAAATGGATTCCATCTCGCTATACGGTCACGGCTGTCTAGATACATGAGGGTTTACTACAAGCCAACAGTCTCCTATGGTCATGAACAAGCCTAATGTCTCAATCACAAGCAAGTAAGTAAATGTTACAAGATGTATGATCATTAAATATACAATAATAAGGCGTCCCAAATATTACATATTCAGCTGATCATGAAGCTAGTCGTTACAAAATGTTAGGACTAGCACGAGTTTAGTCATACATGATCAACCCTAGGATTTGTTAATCATGTTACAGCCCGTAGGCAGACAATAAGTAAGTGCAATCGAGCTAAACAGGTGCTCGTCGGCTAAACGCCTCAAAAGAATATCTTTACAATAGAGTGGAAGAGCCAAAAATAACCCACTCGTTGCCAGGGTTCCGTCTAGTGGCCACCATCTGGCTGGAAGGTCGGTAGATCCTCTGGAGCTGATCCGAAATCTGGCCACACAAAATCAGCTGGGTCAGACCCCAGAAAGAGCAAGTGCCACAAAGGAGGCTTCACTTAGGAACTAAAACCAGCAATTAGCACAATAGTATAAATAAAAGTAACAACTGAAAATAAAAAAAATACATCAGGATGATATACGACGAGATAACCATGGAACTATTCAGATAACCAGGTTACAACCCGTAAACCAAACAAGGACCGGGGTTGTAATCCTTCGTCTGAATAGAACTTCGAATTCTCACCATTTATCGGTAAAATAAATACAGGCATTCAAGTTATGTAGTACCCTGGAACAGGATCAGGACAAGACTAGACTGGTTAAACTCCATCCAATTATTTCATGGCCAAGCAAAATTACGGCTTGATACTTTAACTAACTAGGGTTGTCACAAGCCTAATTACTAACAAGATGCAGTGAGATTATTCCACAGCCACAAGCCCTGGAGACCATCCAGGTTACCCGGGTTGAAAGATTAAGGTTGAATTCAGGTGGGTACATCGTCCAGGAAATGTTTGTACCCTTAGGTAGCTTGAAGGGTGCAACACATGACAGTGTGCTGGAAATGTGCCCTACTCGACGGCAGGCTACAGATCCCAAGGCGTGCCCAGGTAACGGGATTGCCTGTAGCTGGGAGACCTCTTCATGACTAATGTATTAATCTAGTTATTAGCCTTAGTCCATTTCAATATGTACTCCTGACCGTGGTACTCAGGAGTCCCCTCCTAGACATGATGCAAGACAGGACTGGATTACTTGTACAAGCACAATCGCCCATGGTGTCTGGATTTATTATACAGGTCATGTCATGTCAGGTAGCCGTCGTAACAGCTTATCAAGATATATCATGTCAGGTTTAACATGTCCAGTTTACTGGTCAGGAGTGCGCCACGACGGGCCACTATCAGGTCATGTCAGGAGTGCACCACTACGGGTCACTGTCGTGTCAGGCTCAATTATCATGTCCAAACATATCAAGTAAATTAGTGATTATCAAGTTCATGACAAAAGACGTAAGGATATAAAATGGACGTAAAATATCTAATAAAATATCAATAGTCAGGGCTATAGAAGAGCCATGCAGCTAAGGCATATGCGGCCAGGAATGATCTCATGCGGCTGGAGGAGACAGTCCATGCGGATGAATAGGGTCAGGCGCATGCGGCTAAAAGGGAAAGGCTTATGCGATCAAAGGGGTATCAGTCATATACGGCTCGGAGATCCAGTCAGTCATGCGGCGGAGAAAAGCAAGACATATGCGATCAGGAGGATAAGGAACTCATGCGGCTGGCGGGGGATGGGTCCATGCGGCTGGCTGACCAATCAAGTACATGCGGCCGGGAGGAGCAACCCATGCGGCTGCGGGGAGCAATGACTATGCGGTCAAGGGAAGTAAACCCATACGGCTGGGAGACTGCGGCCTATGCGGCTCACGAGCGTTAAGTTCTTGCGGCTCAGGGTTGCTGGAAATCCATGCGGCCAGGAAGGACTGGGCCTCAGTCATGCGGCTGAGAAAGAATACTTGCCGTATGAACTTGTCATGCGGTCAAGTCAAGGCAATAGCGCATGCGGTTGGAACTGACTTGCCGCATGAATGTTCATGCGATCAAGTGCTACCATGCGGCTCGGGACTGTGCTTCTTCTCCAAATTTCCGAGAAGAAGTACACCATAAGCCATGGCTTCCAAGCTGCATAACTCTATCATCCGGAGCCCAAATCCGAACTTCCATAGGTCAAAATAGGGTAGAACAAAATTCTCAACAACATGGAACCATCAAAACTCAGAAATAACATGATTAAGTAGATCAAAACCCAAGAATTCCAAAAATAAAGTAAACTTAGATCTACAAGAATCTAGCCATGGAAAGTGAAAATGCCAAGTACTAAAGTAAGTTAAAATGCTGTAAGGAAGAGAATGAAGTAATAAAATTGGAGTTCCTCCATGAAGCAAGTTGCACTTGCCTACACCTCTCTCTCCCTCTCTTTGGTAGGTGAAGAATTAATGGAGGGAAGAAGGAGAGTAATGAAGAGAGAGAAGGAAGTGGGGTTAATAAATGGTAGTGGTGGTGGTAGGTAGGGGTTCATCCCTTGGTTCTTGATGAACCAAGGCAATCAAGCCTAGCCGAACCAAACCAACCCCAAGGAGACCAAGCCAAACCAAACCAAGGAGATATGTAAATACAAGATAAAATACGTATACGTATTCCAAATACGTAAGACGAACACAGGCATTACAACCCTACCCACCTTAAAAGAATTCTGTCCTCGGAATTTAATTAAGAGGCTAGAGAGACAAGAACAAGCTACACTAATCAAAGACAAGCTATACTAGACAATCAATCATGCAAGCAAGGAATCAAAGGCATGAGGCATAAGAAGGATATTATACCTCACGAGTCAAACAAGTCGGAATATCGCGATCGGATATCATCCTCACGCTTCCACGTTGACTCACCCAAAGAGTGATGACCCCAAGCAACTCGGACTAACTTGATAGTCTTATTCTTGAGGATCTTCTCTCTCCGATCCAATATAGACACGGGCCGCTCCTCATACGAAAGGTTGGTACCAACAACCAATTCCGAATGATCCAGGATGTGGCTCGGGTCTGGGACATACCGTCGTAATTGGGATACATGGAACACGTCATGCACCTCGCTTAGTGACGACGGAAGAGCGAGACGATAAGATACATCTCCTACTCGCTCCAGAATGTCGAACGGTCCTATATACCTAGGACTAAGCTTTCCCCGGACGCCGAAACGAATGACGCCATGGTTAGGCGAAATCCTCAGGAATACATGATCGCCGGCCAAAAACTCGAGAGGGCGCCGATGAGAATCGGCCCAATGACGCTGGCGATCCTGGGCAATTCGAAGATGATCTCTGACCCTTCTGACCACTTCAACTGTCTGGGCAATCATTTCTGGACCGAGCATCTGCCTCTCTCCGATATCGTCCCATGCTAGCGGGGATCTGCACTTCCTACCATACAATGCCTCGAACGGTGCCATCTGGATACTAGCCTGGAAACTGTTGTTGTACGAAAACTCCGCCAGGTGTAAGTGATCTTCCTACGAACCACCGAAGTCAAGTGTGCAAGATCTCAACATGTCTTCAAGAGTCTGGATCGTACGCTCCGACTGACCATCTGTTTGCGGATGATGTGCTGAACTGAACTGGAGATGGGTTCCCAAACTCTCCTGCAGGCTACGCTAAAAGTGCGACGTAAATCTGGAATTTCGGTCCGAGGTGATACTGACTGGCACTCCGTGCAACCTGACAATCTGTCTGAGGTACATCTCTGCTAACTGAGCTGTCGACTGACCAACTCTGAACGGGAGGAAGTGAGCTACCTTCGTGAGCCGATCAACTATAACCCAGATAGCATCTCTACCAGCTGGAGATCTTGGTAATCCAGTCACGAAATCCATGGTCACATGCTCCCATTTCGATTCTGGAATCGGCAAGGGCTGAAGAAGTCCAGCGGGCCTCTGATGTTCAGCTTTAATTTGTTGGCAAACCAAACACCGAGAGACAAACCGAGCTATCTCTCGCTTCATGCCATTCCACCAAAAGTGCTGACGGATATCACGGTACATCTTCGTACTGCCAGGATGGATGGAATACTGAGAACTGTGAGCCTCTGCCATGATTTCCCGTCTGATATCTCCACTGGGTACACAAAGACGATTACCATGTCGAAGTGTACCATCCTCATGAATGCATAACTCTGGTCTTCGTCCTGCCTCGCACTCTGCTTTGAGCCGCTGAAGCTTGGAATCTGTTGACTGCGCCATCCGGATCCTCTCGACTATAGTGGACCGAACTTGCATATTGGCCATCAATGCCACACTGGAAGGGAGAAAAACTTCAATACCCATCTTCTGAAGATCGGCTAACAGCTCTGGCTACGCTGTTAGGAAATAAACTCCGACTCTTCTGCTCAATGCATCTGCAACGATGTTGGCCTTCCCGGGATGATACTGCAAGTTGACATCATAATCCACAAGCAGCTCCAGCCATCGCCTCTGACGCATGTTAAGATCCTTCTGGGTGAAAACATACTTCAGGCTCTTGTGGTCGGTAAAAATCTCCACCCTATCTCCGTACAAGTAGTGCCTCCACAACTTAAGTGCAAACACTACTGCTGCCAGCTCCAAGTCATGGGTTGGGTAATTCATCTCATGATCACGAAGTTGTCGTGACGTATAAGCTATTACCTTCCCATGCTGTATCAAAATACATCCTAAACCTCTGCCTGAAGCATCATAATACACGGAGAATCCTCCGGTTCCATCTGGAAGCACGAGAATGGGAGCCGTCATCAAGCCTCGCTTCAACTTCTCAAAAGAATCCTGACATTCTGCTGTCCAAGCAAACTGTACCTCCTTGCGGGTCAACTGGGTCAACAGTGCTAAGATCCGGGCAAAGTCTGAAACAAACCGCCGGTAGTAGCCGTCCAATCCAAGAAAACTGCGAACCTCTGCAACTGTGCTGGGCACCGGCCATGACTCAATGGCCACAATCTTCTGGGGATCCACTTCTACTCCTTCTCGAGTGATGATGTGACCCAAGTACGAAATACGATCGAGCCAGAACTCGCATTTACTAAACTTGGCATACAACTGGTGCTCCCTGAGAATCTGAAGAACTACACGGAGATGCTGCTCATGCTCCGCCATACTCTTACTGTAGACCAGGATGTCATCCAAGAACACAATCACGAACTGATCCAAGTAGGGCATAAATATGCGATTCATGAGATTCATGAATACCGCCGGCGCATTGGTCGCTCCAAATGGCATCACTAGGAACTCCCAATGACCATACCTTGATCTAAAAGCTGTCTTTGGGATGTCCTGCTCTCTGACTCTGATCTGATGATATCCTGAGCGCAAGTCGATCTTCGAGAATACTGCTGCCCCTTTAAGCTGATCAAACAAGTCATCTATCCTCGGGAGAGGGTATCTGTTCTTGATTGTTACTGAGTTCAAGGTACGATAATCAACACATAACCTGGACGTACCATCTTTTTTTTTCACAAGAAGCATCGGGGCTCCCCAAGGCGATCCACTAGCACGAATGAATCCCTTGGTTCGAAGTTCTTCAATCATCTTGTACAAGATCTCCAATTCTGACGGCGTCATCCTGTAGACTCTCTCTGACACTGGAGCTGTTCCGGGAATCAAGTCTATGGTGAACTCGATCTCCCGTTCTGGCGGTATACCTGGAAGCTCTTCTGGGAAAACATCTGGGAACTCATCGACTATCCGGGACAACTGCACTGCTGCTACTGCCATCCGTAACACTGGAGGAGAAGGCTCAACTGCGTCTCGGGAAAAGGAAAACTCTGGCTCTCCTGGAATGCTAAAAACAACCCTACCAATATGGCAGTCTATTCTAGCATACTGGTTCCTCAACCAATCCATCCCTAAGACCACATCATAATCGGCCATCGGGAATTCTATCAATCTAGCGGGGAACTCTCTACCGCTAACTACGATCCGACACGAGGAAAACACCCTAACGACTCCTACAAGTCTGTTACCAGTAAGTATATTGAGCCTTACTGATAATGACTCGGGCTCCAATCCTACCCGTGTCGCGAATCGTGCAGACATAAAAGAATACGATACACCAGAATCAAATAAAGCTGAAGCTGGAAAGGAGTTGACGAGAATAGTACCTGCCACTACCTCTCCTGGTGCCAATCCTTCCTCCACGGTCATCGCCATAGCCTGACCATGCCCTCGGGGTGCTGGTCCCCTCTGCTGAAATCCTCGCTGCCTATTCTGACTCTGGGCCTGGGCTTGAACATGCTGCTGGGGGTTCTGCTGCTGGAATACTTGGGTCTGAGGCGGCAAGGGCCTCGGCAATGGATACTGCTGCTGCTGCTGCTGGACTGGAACTGGTCCTCTCACCGAAGAGCTAGAAAGGTTGGACGATGATGAACCACCCCTATTCGGGCAGGATCCAACCCTATGGTCTGGTGCTCCACAAGCCAGGCACAATCCCTGCGCCCTACGACACTCTGCCACTACATGGCCCGACTTCCCACAATGAGAGCATCCCACTGCAGAAGACTGCTTCTGCTTCTGCTTCTGCTGCTGCTGCTGAGGGTACGTTGGGGCGGAATGCTGAACCGACGTTACTGAGGCCGCCCGCCTCGGAGCTCCAATAGTCAAAGCCCTGGCTGCCGGGGCTGGTGCTGAAGACTGATTCATCTGGCCGTGAGATCTCTTTCGACCTTCGGCCCTATCCACAATCCTCTGGGAGGTGTACTCATGCCTCCTAGCTACTCTCAAGACTGCATCAAAAGTCTGATGCTCAAACTGCTCAACTGCCAATAGAATCTCTAGGTGAAGCCCCTACTGAAATCGCTGGGCTCTATCATACTCAGTTGCCACCAAGGTGGGAGCAAACCGACTGAGCCTGGAGAACTCGGCCGCATATCCGTCGACCGTCCTGCCCATCTGCTTCAGATTGGTGAACCTTGTCTGTAGATCATACCGAGCTACAGCATCAAAATACTTGGTCTGGAATCTCTCTCTGAATACTGTCCAAGCAATGGGTGCCACTAATCCAACGGCCTGAGCCGCCCACCAGCTACGGGCAAGATCCAACAACTGCAGGCGCACCACGGCCACCTTCTCGTTCTCAGGGGTCCTGGCTGCTTCGAGAATCACCTCAGTATCCTGAAGCCAAGCATCTGCTGTGATAGCATCTTCACTACCGTCAAAGAATAGAGGGTTCAAGCGCTTGAAGCTGTTAGCCGCGCTGTTACCCTGATGACCTCCTCTGGTCAAAGCATCCGTCACTGCCTGGTGCAAGGCGTCTCCACGACGATCTTGAGAAGCTATCAAGGTCCTGACGAGACCTACCAAAGTGCCATCATCAGGCTCGGCAGGCTGAACTGGCTGGACTGGTGGCTCTCCGCCAGAAGGCACGACTCTGGAGGCTACTCCGGAATGCTGGGCTTGATCTCCAGGTTGTCGCTGATCCACGGGAAGTGCTTCGCCTTGCTGACCAGCAGGTCCAGGAACGATTCCGCTGAAGAAGACGACATGCGGAACAATAAGGAAGGACCAGGACAGGCCAACGATACAAGCATATGATCAGGACAAGAATCCAGGGATTCAGAAGATACGAGCAGAGATCAAGGGCGAATACTGATTGAGACATCTATTCGGTAAACCCTCACATATCTTGATTTACAAGACCTGCATGGGCCACCACTTAAACCATGTCACGCCCCAGAACCAGAATACTGGAGATCGGGGGCAGACATAGCCAGCTATGTATAAGAAATGGATTCCATCTCGCTATACGGTCACGGCTGTCTAGATACATGAGGGTTTACTACAAGCCAACAGTCTCCTATGGTCATGAACAAGCCTAATGTCTCAATCACAAGTAAGTAAATGTTACAAGATGTATGATCATTAAATATACAATAATAAGGCGTCCCAAATATTACATATTCAGCTGATCATGAAGCTAGTCGTTACAAAATGTTAGGACTAGCAAGAGTTTAGTCATACATGATCAACCCTAGGATTTGTTAATCATGTTACAGCCCGTAGGCAGACAATAAGTAAGTGCAATCGAGCTAAACAGGTGCTCGTCGGCTAAACGCCTCAAAAGAATATCTTTGCAATAGAGTGGGAGAGCCAAAAATAACCCACTCGTTGTCAGGGTTCCGTCTAGTGGCCACCATCTGGCTGGAAGGTCGGTAGATCCTCTGGAGCTGCTCCGAAATCTGGCCACACAAAACCAGCTGGGTCAGACCCCAGAAAGAGCAAGTGCCACAAAGGAGGCTTCACTTAGGAACTAAAACCAGCAATTAGCACAATAGTATAAATAAAAGTAACAACTGGAAATAAAAAAAATACATCAGGATGATATACGACGAGATAACCATGAAACTATTCAGATAACCAGGTTACAACCCGTAACCAAACAAGGACCGGGGTTGTAATCCTTCGTCTGAACAGAACTTCGAATTCTCACCATTTATCGGTAAAATAAATACTGGCATTCAAGTCATGCAGTACCCTGGAACAGGATCAGGACAAGATTAGACTGGTTAAACTCCATCCAATCATTTCACGGCCAAGCAAAATTACGGCTTGATACTTTAACTAACTAGGGTTGTCACAAGCCTAATTACTAACAAGATGCAGTAAAATTATTCCACAGCCACAAGTCCTGCAGACCATCCAGGTTACCCGGGTTGAAAGATTAAGGTTGAATTCAGGTGGGTACATCGTCCAGGAAATACATGTATCCTTAGGTAGCTTGAAGGGTGCAACACATGACAGTGTGCTGGAAATGTGCCCTACTCGACGGCAGGCTACAGATCCCAAGGCGTGCCCAGGTAATGGGATTGCCTGTAGCTGGGAGACCTCTTCATGACTAATGTATTAATCTAGTTATTAGCCTTAGTCCATTTCAATAGGTACTCCTGACCGTGGTACTCAGGATTCCCCTCCTAGACATGATGCAAGACGGGACTGGATTACTTGTATAAGCACAATCGCCCACGGTGTCTGGATTTATTATACAAGTCATGTCATGTCAGGTAGCCGTCGCAACAGCTTATCAAGATATATCATGTCAGGTTTAACATGTCCAGTTTACTGGTCAGGAGTGCGCCGCGACGGACCACTATCAGGTCATGTCAGGAGTGCACTACTACGGGTCACTGTCGTGTCAGGCTCAATTATCATGTCCAAACATATCAAGTAAATTAGTGATTATCAAGTTCATGACAAAAGACGTAAGGATATAAAATGGACGTAAAATATCTAATAAAATATCAATAGTCAGGGCTATAGAAGAGCCATGCAGCTAAGGCATATGTGGCCAGGAAGGATCTCATACGGCTGGAGAAGACAGTCCATGCGACTGAATAGGGTCAGGCGCATGCGTCTAAAAGGGAAAGGCTTATGCGGTCAAAGGGGTATCAGTCATATGCGGCTCGGAGATCCAGTCAGTCATACGGCTGAGAAAGGCAAGACATATGCGATCAGGAGGATAATGAACTCATGCGGCTGGCGGGGGATGGGTCCATGCGGCTGGCTGACCAATCAAGTACATGCGGCTGGGGAGGAGCAACCCAAGCGGCTGCGGGGAGCAATGACTATGCGGTCAAGGGAAGCAAACCCATGCGGCTGGGAGACTGCGGCCTATGCGGCTCGCGAGCGTTGAGTTCTTGCGGCTCAGGGTTGATGGAAATCCATGCGGCCAGGAAGGACTAGGCCTCAGTCATGCGGCTGAGAAAGAATACTTGCCGCATGAACTTGTCATACGGTCAAGTCAAGGCAATAGCGCATGCGGTTGGAACTAACTTGCCACATGAATGTTCATGCGGTCAAGTGCTACCATGCGGCTCGGGACTGTGCTTCTTCTCCAAATTTCCGAGAAGAAGTACACCATAAGCCATGGCTTCCAAGCTGCATAACTCTATCATCCGGAGCCCAAATCCGAACTTCCATAGGTCAAAATGGGGTAGAACAAAATTCTCAACAACATGGAACCATCAAAACTCGGAATAACATGATTAAGTAGATCAAAACCCAAGAATTCTGAAAATAAAGTAAACTTAAATCTACAAGAATCTAGCCATGGAAAGTGAAAATGCCAAGTACTAAAGTAAGTTAAAATGCTGTAAGGAAGAGAATAAAGTAATAAAATTGGAGTTCCTCCATGAAGCAAGTTGCACTTGCCTAGACCTCTCTCTCCCTCTCTCTGGTAGGTGAAGAATTAATGGAGGGAAGAAGGAGAGTAATGAAGAGAGAGAAGGAAGTGGGGTTAATAAATGGTAGTGGTGGTGGTAGGTAGGGGGTTCATCCCTTGGTTCTTGATGAACCAAGGCAATCAAGCCTAGCCGAACCAAACCAACCCCAAGGAGACCAAGCCAAACCAAACCAAGGAGATATGCAAATACAAAATAAAATACGTATACGTATTCCAAATACGTAAGATGAACACAGGCATTACACCGAGCAAAAAAAAAATCCACATATTCTTAAGGGATAGGATTCCTACGTTTTACTATTTACCCGGGTACTTTAAATTCTCGAAAATATATTTTTTATATCCCAAATAAATATGGTAATAGATTTCCACCTTACATTTTTTCAGGAATAAAAAACTACCGCGTACCAAACGCCTCCTTATGTAAAACAAAATCTGAAAATCTTGTCTAATTTAAACTATTCGAATATAACTTTAATATATTTAAAGGTTTTTTTATATGCCCGGCGATACGGGCGAAACTTGTGCACACTGCAATGCATGCAGGTTGGGTCCACTGTCCCCAACTCCCACCAAATAAATAGAATGAATAATACGTCCCCGTGGCTCGATTCACTGAACTTCCGCCACCCACCCAGGGTCTTATACCTCTCATCGGTAACCACTAGAGCCACTCGAGTTCGGTAATATATTTAAAGTAACTACATGGTATTATCTAAACAGATATCGAAAATTCTAAGAACATATCTATAACAAAATTTAATAAAAATATATTACACTATTTTAATACACTTTAAATTTTCATCTAAGTTTTAAATAATTTTTTTTTATCTTTTTGGTACGTGCATTGCATGTGAACATGACTAGTATCTTCTACTATATAATGATGCTTCAAAACGGCTCAAAAGTGAGCCGTCTAAGCCGTATGTATATCATAGTCCATTTTATTTTTAAAAAAAATATATGTAAAAAATATTGAAAAAAGTTTGAATTTCTTATATATATTCAACATGGAAAATCCAACTCAACCAAACAAGAAGAATACCTTCCATGTTAACCACATGAGTTAGAAAAAATATTTTACTATAATTGGATAATATTCTTATTATATTCTTATTGTACGTTATGCATTTACTAGTTATATGTTAACCACATGAGTTAAAAGAGTTTTTTTTACTTCAAAAAAAAAAAGTTATGATAATGCAGCTTGAAAATACTCAAAAATAATCATCTAAGGCATATGTATTTCTTTTATTAATTAGTAATAAAATATTTAACTACCACGCATGTACATCCTCATGTATTTATGAAAAAAAATCTTATAACAATTCCTAAAATAAATTCAATATTCAAATTATTTAAACTAAGTACATGGTATTATCTAACAAAACTAATATGTGAAATTCTAAAAATAGGTCTGTAACAAATCTCTACTATTATAAGGGGTCTTCAAAATGGCTCCAAATTAAGCCGTATAAGCTGTATGTATATCATCAATCGAATACCCTCCATTTTATCTACAAAAAATACGGAAAGGTTTTTCTCATTTTCTTCCACATAACATAATACCCTCTCTTTTTATCCACGTATATCCATAACAAATTATAATTAAAATTTAATTAATTTTTACAAATCTTAATTTATATATATATATATATATATATATATATATATAAAATATATATATATATGTTGGTGCTCTTGCTCCTTGACATGAAGAGAGCTTGCTCTCAACATGCTTTGTAAAGTTTAGTCCCACATTGAAAAAGCACCATAAGTTATCTCAACATATAAATGAGTATGTGTTGTTGGGATATGCACATGGGGTGGTGATCCTAAGGAGGGAACCAGGTGGGTGTTTTACTAAGAGGTAAGGATAAGGCTCCAAGAAAAGCATTCATGCTTTTTGCTCTTGGAAAATTAATTTCCATTGGGGCTAAGCCCCATAGGGGCTTAGCGACTCGGATTCGGACTCGGACTCGGGCTTGGGCTCATGAGGCGTAATGTGGCATTTTGTTGGCACTTTCTACTTAGCACGTCAGCACTATTTCAGCTGGGTGCGCAGCATTCGCAGTGCACGCAATACGGCTGTAGGCGCGCGCGTAATACTTTCATTGGCATAATGCGCACAGGTGGTGGCTGTTCTCATTCAAACTGATCCGTAATGTGCGGTAACTGATCCTCGTAGAAGCATGGAAAATATCAGAATGATGATCTATGCGGCTCAGAACAGGAGAACCCCATGCGGCTCATACAGGAGCAGTCCCATGCGGTTCAGAGAGACTCTTAGTCTCATGCGGCTCGGGACAGGAGAGTCCATGCGGCTTACATAGGGACAGTCCCGCGGTTCAAAGAGTCCCCCAGCCGCATGCGGTTCAGAAGTACATGCGGCTCACATTCGACCAACAGAGATATGCGGCTCGATCAACGCCACGTGCCCCCATGGGACCCCTTCACACAACTGGCCATCGAGCAATGGCCCTATTTAATGCTCTGCCATGATTTGACAGCTGACGGCTCTGACATGAAGTGTCATAATGGCCCTGTCATAATGACAGACTCTTTGGGAATAGGAGAAAATCTCTGACACGATCCGAGATTGACACGTGGCTACCCCCATGCGGCTCCAGTGAAGAACAGCTTCATGCAGCTGGCAAGAATCGTCTTCCTGCGGCTCACCAAGAAGCCATCCCATGCGGCTCGCGAGTACTACACTTATGCGGCTCACCGAGAAAGTATCCCATGCGGCTCGCAAATACTATACCTATGCGGCTCACTGAGACGCTGTCTCATGCGGTTAATGGATATCATGCGGCTCTGGCAGAGTCCATCATTAAGACACGTGGCAGAGATTCAATTGCCTCTACGACTTGACAGCTTGTAGCAAGGATGATTATGAGATACAGATCAATCAGAGATTTACCAGATCCCGATGACCATATTTAGCGTTATCCTCATAATTAATGAGATCAGGTCATATCATTCATGATCAAGCCAATGGGACACGTGGTGAGAAATCCAAGCTTGACACAACCAATTATGAAGATTTAAAGCAATCGGCATTAATCATTCGCAGGATTCAGTGCTATCCCCATTTATGGCCCAGATCCTTCACGATTAAAACTAATGGTCCAGATTGATTAAGCATCAGGCTGCCGCCACTTTGAGAATGGATAATCATCCAAACCCTAATGATGCTCTCCACTATTATAAATAGCAGGGTGTCATTCCCTTGCAAAATATACAAGGAGAGATATACGCTATCAGAGAGAAAAATACACAGAAAGAGAGAAAAGTCAGAAGAGCAACACGAGGAGAGCAAGAAGAGCATTTTTTCGTCAACGCCAACCATCTCTTCACAGGAGCCAAGGTTGCATACCGATCGTCCAAGGAGTAAGGCAGGACTGCCGTCGCCTTCCCGAGCCTCTATCGTCACCTCCCAGAATCTAAAATAAACAATTGTACTTAGATTGCTGTACCTAGGTTTTCGTCCCTAGGCTTTCTTTGTACAAGCGAGTTTGTATTGTGAGTCTAAGTTCAGTCCTCCCATAAAACTGTTCTGTACTTTTACAATCAATGGCAAACACGATGGCGACTCTGCTGGGGACTAACTTCTCCACGGCTGAGGAGTTGGTGACGCAATCGGATGCAGCCAAGCTTGGCTCCACGCAACAGAAGATGGTCTCCCGGTTCGACCAACAGGCGTTCGAAGAAATGCTCTCCGACAAGAGCGCTGGCCCGGTCCAGAAGCGAGCCCGCACAAAGAAGGCCCGCAAGGAGTGGAGACCCCGATCCTTTGTTCCTACTGAAGCTCTTGCAGAAATACCCTCTGTTGCTTACGACGGCGAGAAAGACTCTCCTGCGGCCCCACTTCAGACCATAGACAACTCTGCTGTCCCCAAGTCCGACAGAAGAAAACACTATGATGCTGGACTTGCAGGGGCAAAGAGGAACTCTATGAGATCCGAGCCGCATAAGGATATTAGGCGCAGGGAGAAAGCTCATGCGGCTACATCCGCCAGCCGCATGGAGAAAACTCATGCGGCCACATTTGTCAGCCGCATAGCTTATGCGGCTATAGTTGCCAACCACATGGATGAAACTCATGCGACTAAGAAAGTCAATCGCTTACAGAAAACCCATGCGGCCACAATTGCCAATCGCATGCGGCCAGCCTGCACGGTCGTGACTCCTAGCCGCATAAGAACAACTCATCCAATGGCAGAAGACAACCGCATGCAGACAGCCTGTACGGTACCCAATTCTAGCCGCATAGCGACCGTTCCACGCTTCTCTCGATCAGTCTTCGACCGTCTCTCATGCGGTCCTGACCCTGATGGTTCTCTGGATGATAAGCCAGACTCTGTGGTATTCAACTTGGACTCCTCCTATTACGCACCCGCAAGTGCTAAAAGGAGGAAGTCTAGGGCAGCACGGGCTCACCAAGCCCAGGCAGCTGTCCCAACCTCTAACTATCGGGGCGTCCCGTTGATTATCACACGGGGCTCTGATGGGAAGTTGTATAGAACCGCTCGAGTCCAGCCCCCGACGGCAAAAGGACAAAGTGGTTCCTCTGACCTGCGTGAGGCGATCCTCCACAAGCGCAAGGAAAAAGAAGGAGCCTCGGCGTGCAAATAGTCCTCGCTTGGACATCACTGCACCCAAATCATCGTCAATTGCTGTTGCAACAATGCGGCAGCAATGGAAGACCGGCCGTCCATCTTTCAAAGACTACAGCATCCGAGCTCAGAAGACGAGGCACCTCCTGTTGTCTCCTGCAATTCCACTCAGAAAATCCCCGCCGAGGGGAGAGGAAAGAAGACAAGCATCTCCAGCCCCAAGATATCAACCACTGCAGCTAAGAAACCGCCGTCTAAACGGCTGTCCTCCACCGGAATATTCCAACACACCCGTTCAAAGACAAAATCTGCTGCAATGGGAAATTCATCATCCACATCGCTGGGGGTCGTGGGAACTGGGGGTAGCACTCCTCCAAACATATACAACAATCCGATGTTTCAAGGGGCCGAGCCCGGGGAAATAACTCTCCCATCAGGTACAACAGACGCTGATGTCCCCGAGGACATCCATGGCTCTCAAGACGAAGCAAGCTCCGAGGCTGGGGATACCGTTCCCTCCGAGTTCGAGCCCGACGAGAACATTCCTACCTACCCCGATGACTTCTCGGTGCATGGGTACGACTCGGAGGGCACATCCTCCACCGTTCCTTCCATCACTCCTCATGTAAGGACGGTGTTCATGACGGACAGCAACCAAGGTGGCTCCAGCGATCACCAACACATCGACACTTTGGAGGCTATACTGCAGGCCTTGGTCAAGTCTGTAGATGAAATCAAAGCCGCTCTTCCAACTCTGCAAGAAGGAACGCCTGGCCAAACGAGCACGGGTCCCGCGGTCAATGTGAACTCGAACTCAGCAGCACCAAACCCGGGCAATAATCCTCCCGAAATAACAGCCCCTACCGCAACAGATGAGGCCCGAGAAGTAAGAAGAGAGGTCCAGAAGCTTCGAGCCATGTTCCATGCCCGAGAAAATACTCAAGACCTCAGAATGCGGCAACCATACCCTGCCGAATGGAGGGATGTGCCATTCCCACGAAAATATAAGCCGTTCAATATCAACCCATATGATGGCAAGACCTCAGCAAGTCGGTACATCACTTACTTCGAGGTCACCACCGACCATCTGCCCCATGATGATGCTATCCTCACGCGATTATTCATTGGGGCATTGGAAGGAGTCGCCTTCGACTGGTATCGCAATCTGCCGGACAACTGCATCCACTCCTTCGCCGGCTTAAAGCGCCTGTTCTTGGAGAGATTCTACGAAGTAGGGCAGGACGTCACCATGCCCACCCTCATGGACGTCGTCCAAGGGGAGAAGGAGTTGACAAGGAACTATATTAAGCGGTTTTGCCAAACCGCCATGAAGCTGCCCTCCGGAAATCCAGATTCCTCTTTGATTGAAATTTGCCAAAAGAGACTGCTTCCAACGATCAGTCTCTGGATGGGCGAAAGTTAATTCAAAGATTGGAAGACGTTCATCATCAGCGCCACAAGCGCCGAAGAACGACTGAAGAAGGCCCGTCAACTGGAATTGCACATCTCGGAAGGAGAAAACAAGGGCAAGCGTCCCAACAACGATAATGGGGGTAGCCCCTCCAACAATCGGGATAGCAAGGGAAAGCAGGCTATGGTGGCCGATACAGCACAAAAACCTGAGCCGAAGCCCGCAGACAAACAATGGCCGTAAATTACTTACTCCTTCGAAGACAGTCACGTCAAGCCCATCTTGGACATGCTCATACAAGGGGACAGAATTCAGCTTCCTCCACAAAGACGGGAACCGCGACCGGCAGAGATGGAGAATCCAAAGTACTGCCATTATCATCGCTATGTTCATCATGCTACACACGATTGCTACCAGCTGAAACGGTACATCCATAACCTCATCGATTCGAACGCTCTGGCCATCAATTTTGAAGAGGTAACCGTGGCTGCCAATATGGTGTCCGTACAATTCGGCAGCTTCCCGCCGACGGAGACTCAAGACGGGGTGGTCCCCGTCCCTCTAGCGACAATGGAGATTACCAATCTTCCACCTCCCCGAGATCAGGCTGCCGGTCTAGTGCCCCTCACCACATCACGAGGAGAGGTCATGTGGATCCATCCAGACTTGGTGTCAGAAGTGACTCGGCCCACACCATCTACCACCAACAAAAAGAAAAGTGGAAAAGTCAGGACCTGCCACACAATCTCGGCAGACAACGAGAAAGCTACAGCCGTCGTCACACGGTCTGGGGCACAATCCCAACCTGTGGTTGACAATCCAGCTGAAGATCATCAACCCACTACAACTGATGCTCCGGGACCGGCTCAGCCTTCGACGACCGACAAGCCTAGGCCGAGGGAGACTCGCTTCGACAAATCCCTTCGAAAAGAGGCAGCCCAAGGGTTAGAGAGGCCCTACAACTTTGACATCTTAGCATAATTGGCTAACACACCGGCCAAGTTGTCACTGTACGAACTCCTAAGGCTCTCCAAGGACGTTCGTATTGCATTAAGCGAAGCACTCCAAAATGCCGATGTCTATCTGGCTCAATCCAACCTCACCGGGGAGGACTCGCCCGTAGATCTCCAACACAGTGCCTGTACGGGAGCAATGCCCAATATCGTCTTCACTCCGCAGGACATGCTCATCAAAACCAACCTACACGATCGCCCGCTATACTACACGGGATACATCGGCGACGTGAAGGTGGATCGGATGCACATAGATCCTGGCTCTTCCATAAGCATCATCCCGAAGGGTCTGCTACATCATCTCCGCATCCCAATGCATCGCCTGACGCCTACAAGCACCGCCATCAGCGGTTTCAATTCGGGCAGGAGCTACCCTATTGGAAAGATTCGTCTGAAGTGTCAAATTGGCGACCTCCAATCCGAAGTCACCTGCTACGTCATAGATGCAGACACTTCTTATAACATCCTCTTGGGGCGCCCATGGATACACGATTACATGTTCGTGCCTTCCACGCTACACCAGTGCTTCAAATATATCGACAAATACGGCTTCGTAAAGACAGAATTTGCTGATATCGATCCCTTCAAAGGGGTCGAATCCTACTACTCACATTCCTGCCTATACGAAAAGTCGAAGAGGCACCTTGATGAAGGAGACGTACAAGCTCATACCGAGACAGCTACGGGATTAAAAGGACCTCTGACGATCCATCTCCAAGCTCGCAAACCGGGCAAGTCCGCACCCCTTACTGCCACTCTGCGGAATAACGCGATCAGCCTCTCGACGCAGGAAGAGCAGATGATAATTCGACTGCCAAGGTCCGGCCAAGTGCCGAGACCCACAACGGGGCCACTGACAATCAGACTGCCGAGAGTCGGTCAACCCCAAACGAAGAAGCTCAATCCCTCCGATAGGCCACTAACGATACGCCTTCCCAAGAAGGGTCATCACCCGGATACGAGGTCTGACGCTTCTAGCGAACCAGCCACTCCTCGCTCCACATCAAGTGCCAAACTGGGGGTCGCTAGTCTGCCAACGACTCCACGCTCTACTCCATCAACTGAACCACTGACAATCAAGCTTCCCAGGACGTCCTCTCAGTCTTCATTCATGCAGGGGGTAGCCGAAGAGGAACCAGAGTTAGCCAAGTATATGGTCGCCCACACTGATGTTCCCTCCGCAGATGATATAATCTCCCTAGAAAAGATACCTTACTTCTTCAATAAAGGGTTATCTTTGAACTACACCGAGCTCAATAAACTATGTATAATGTATGCTATGGAATACGGTATAGGCACTCACCTACACACACAGGTGACAAATGTGTACACCGCGATCCAGCTTACTCCAGTAGAAGACGCTTACCGAATATTCGAGGGAGGAGACCATCCAATCATCTTCGGCCGGACGAACAACCCGCATCCCCTCACCATAGAAGAAGCCGACCTCGGGTCGGATGCCGGAAGACTGCCTCTGTATCTCTATAGCCCCCAATCCAAATATCTCATGCAGAAACAGGGGTATGATCTAGAGATGATGCCAGGTTTGAACTACGGCACTGGACGACGATTACCTTTGAAGCTACCAGTCCCGGCGGGCAAACCACGAGACTACTATAGCAAAACTCGATGCGGGTTGGGGTATATAGCGCCTACTACAACCCCTGAGAGTTCAGATGAAGAATGCGACTGGCAGTCACATTCAACCGGGTCACCAACTTCGGACTCGGATACCAGCATCGGAGATGTGTTCAGACAAGTCATGACAGTCAATATGGCATTCGCCGACACTTACAAAGAAGACGAAGACATCTCCGAAATCCTCGAGCTAGAGCCGTGGGCCCATCAATTAGACGCACAATGGGAAAAGCGGTTCGAACTGAGAGAACCTCCTACTGAAGATGAGGTTATACAAGTTGACCTCGACAGCGAATCTTCTCCAAAACCAATCTTCGTCGGTAAAAGCCTAGCAGACGAAGAACGGGAGTCGTTGCTAGAACTTGTCAGAGAATACATTGATGTGTTCGCCTGAAGCTATGAAGACATGCCAGGGTTAAATCCCGATATTGCTCTTCACAAACTCAATATTCGGCCAGATGCAAAGCCAGTCAAACAACAACAACGACGCTTCCGCCCAGGCATCATGGATGCAATCGAAGCCGAAGTCAACAAACTGATAGCCAGCGACTTTATTTGTGAGGAGAAACATCCAGACTGGGTCGCCAACATAGTACCCGTCCTCAAGGAGAATGGAAAAATTCGAATCTGCATCGACTTCCGCAATCCGAACGAGGCGTGCCCCAAAAATGAATTCCCCCTTCCTATCACAGACATCATGATCGACAATACCTGCGGCTTCAAACGTATGTCATTCATGGATGGCTTCTCGGGGTACAACCAAATCAAAATGTCTCCTGATGACGAAAAGCATACATCATTCCGAACGCCAATTGGCACGTACTGTTACACAGTCATGCCTTTCGGTTTGAAGAATGCTGGCGCCACCTATCAAAGAGCCATAAGCATCATCTTCAGAGACCACTTACGTAAGACAGTGGAGTGCTACGTTGATGATATAGCCGTTAAGAGCCGCTGCAAAGGAGACCATCTGCAGGATCTAAGGATGTTATTCGACCTAATACGAGCGCACAATTTGAAAATGAACCCTACAAAGTCCTTTCTGGGCGTATCCAGCAGAAAGTTCTTAGGCTTCATCATCACTGCAAAGGGTATCCATGTTGACCCTGAGAAGACAAAAGCAATCATGGAGATGGGTCCCCCGAGAAACCTCCGCGAACTCAGAGGCCTCCAAGGGAGGCTAGCCTACATCAGGAGGTTCATTTCCAACCTCTCCGGGCGATGCCGACCGTTCACGCACCTCATGAAGAAAGGAGTCTCATTCGTATGGGACGAGGAATGTCAGCGTGCTTTCGACAGCATCAAAGAATATTTGTCAAATCCTCCAGTCTTGGTGGCCCCGGTTCCTGGAAAACTATTCCTGCTCTATGTACGAGCAATGGAACACTCTCTCGGGGCTCTGCTGGCACAAAACAACGACGCAGGCCATAAGCAGGCCATATATTACCTCAGCCGAATGATGATTGGGCCAGAGCACCGATACACCACTGTGGAGAAGGAATGCCTCGCCCTGGTGTTTGCCATTCAGAAAATGCGATACTATGTCACCGGACAAACGATACATGTGATCTCACGAGTCAACCCTCTCAGGGTCCTTATGACTAAACCAGGGGCACTCAGCTCTCGCCTCGCTATATGGGCAATACTGCTGTCCCCTTATCATATGATCTTCGTCCCCCAAAAGGCAGTCAAAGGTCAAGCCCTGGCAGACTTCTTAGCAGCCCACCCAGGCTCGGAGTCCTCCAGGATATATGAAGAGATCCCAGATGAGGTCGCCGACTCGCATGCAACCTCTCACGATAATATATGGCGAATGTTCTTCGACGGTGCTTCAAGGACCGGACCTAAAGGCAATATAGTCGTCGGAGTCGGGATAGTGCTGATCTCCCCTTCCGGATTGGTGATTAACCGCGCTTACTCTCTCACAGAGCCCTGCTCTAACAATGTGGCCGAGTACAATGCTTTGGTCATTGGCTTCCAACTTGTAAGAGAGCTGGGGGTAGAATATCTTGAAGCATACGGCGATTCTCAGTTAATCGTCAATCAGATCCGGGGCTCATACGAAGTCCGCCACGAAGACATGATCCCCTATCACCAAATAGCGATCGATGTCATCTCGTCATTCGAGGGATTCTTCATCGAGCATGTCCCCAGACTTCGAAATATTGAAGCCGATGCCCTAGCTGGTCTTGCCGCTTCCCTTGCAGTTCCGAATTATGATCGCCAATCAGTGGATGTGATAGGCCACGAACTGGTCTGTCCCAAGAACAATATGCAATTCGTGGCGAGTTATTCCGCCCACACGATCGATGATGCCCCAGATTGGAGACAACCATTCATCGACTTTGTCATCTACGACATCCTGCCCGAGAACCCAAAGGAAGCCACTTCCATCAGACGACGTTCTCTCAGATTCTTCTACGATACAGAGACAAAAATGCTGTATCGCCGCTTCTATGACGGATTACTGCTTCGGTGTCTGTCAAACGCTGAAGCCAAAGAAGCCGTACGAGAAGCTCATGACGGTATCTGCGGGGCCCACCAGCCCGGCCCAAAACTGCAAGACCGCCTTCGCCGAATGGGCTACTATTGGCCCACGATGGTGGCAGATGCGATAGATTATGCTAGAAAATGCAAAGCCTGCCAAGTCTACGCGGACTTCATCCACCAACCATCTGAGTTTCTACATCCGACAGTGGCGTCCTGGCCATTCGAAGCATGGGGAATGGATATCATTGGTCCAATCACCCCACCTTCCTTCCGAGGGCCTCGCTTCATACTCGCGATCACTGATTACTTCTCCAAGTGGGAGGAAGCTGTCCCACTCACAGAAGTCAAGACTTCAAACGTGATCAGTTTCCTTAAGCATCATGTTATCTACCGCTTTGGACTGCCCCGAAGGATCATCCATGATAATGGTCCGCAGTTTGCAAGCCACGCATTCTATCGGTTCTGCGATAAGCACCGTATTCAGAATGTCGCTTCGACACCATACAACCCGGCAGCGAACGGGTTGGCAGAGGCATTCAACAAAATAATCATCAAGCTCCTCAAGAAGTTTGTCTCCTCCAACAAACGCGACTGGAACGAGAAGCTCGGCGAGTGTTTATGGGCATACCGTACTACAGTCCGAACAGCCACCGGGAATACACCGTTCTCCCTAGTATACGGGAGCGAGGCAGTTCTCCCATTAGAGACTCAGATCCCCTCACTTCGCGTTGCCCTCATACATCAGTTGACGACGGATGATAACTACCGACGCCGGCTACAAGAGTTAGAGGCCTTAGATGAAAAGCGCCTCCTGGCTCAGCAAAGAATCGAGCTATACCAAGCACGCATCTCTGGAGCCTTCAACAAGAAGGTTAAAATCAGAACATTCCAGGTGGGTGATCTCGTCCTGGCAGTCCGGAGGCCGATGGTCATGACTCACAAGACCGCCGGCAAGTTCCAGCCAAAGTGGGAAGGCCCATTTATCATTGAGACAGTATTCTCCAACGGTGCTTACGCCTCGCAAAACAAAACAGAGACTTGCTCATGTTGCCCGTCAACGGCAAGTTCCTGAAGAAATATTATGTCTAAACGACATTCTCTCCAAAATCTTCGAGTCATGTACCCGCTGGTACCGCTGAACTCACATCCACAATATTTTAGAGTATCGAGTCATGTACCCACTGGTACCGCTGAACTCATATCCATAACATTTCAGATTATCGACTCATGTACTCGCTGGTGCCGCTGCACTCACACCTTCTCAATATTCTAAATTACCGAGTCATGTACCCGCTGGTGCCTCTGAACTCACATTTCGGTCACTCTTTCAGATAGTAAGTCACGTATGATTATACCTCTGAACTTTCTTCCTGGAAGAGATCCTCCCTCATGATCCACTACCCGTGCTCTCAGTGCACAAAAAGGGTAACCGATCCACAAATTTCCGAAACGGCCATGTCCTCATTACCTCTGAGTCGTTTTCACTTCCACCAAAAACAAACCGCCCCCTCGCATAGAACTTCCACGTTCTCCTACCTCTGAGTCATTCTATGTACCCCCTCTTTATTGAGCCCACTCCTGCCATGTCCTCATTACCTCTGAGTGGGAAGGCTCCGTCGAAGAAACCTTCATGCTTGTCATGTCCACATTACCTCTGAGCAAGTATGTCGGTCCCCTTTCAACCTATTATCTGTACCCACAACCGGAGTACGATAAGGATAATAGGTCCACAAATGTCCTCTGTTGACCACAAATATCCTCTATTGACCACAAATGTCCTCTGTTGACCACAAACGTCCTCTGTTGACCACAAATGTCCTCTGTTGACCACAAATGTCCTCTGTTGACCACAAATATCCTCTATTGACCACAAATGTCCGTTGTTGACCACGAATATCTTCCGTGAAGTCTCCCCCGCCATGTTCTCATTACCTCTGAGCAGGAAGATTCCACGGTAAAACCCTCATGTTTTCCATGTTCTCATAACCTCTGAGCAAATATGTTGGTTCCTTTTCATCCCATTATCCGTATCCTGAACCAGGGTACGCCAAGGATAATAGGTCCACAAATATCCCTTGCTAAGCTTCTTAGCATAAATCCACCATCTCACCATGCCCCGGGAGCCCAGCTGCTCTACGGCATTCTTTTTTCCAGTACCGAGAGCACCCATGACCACTTTGCCACGGCTGTTCCGGATATTCTGACCAAACTTGTTATTCGTACCTAAAACTAAGGTACGCCTAGGGTAACAGGTCCACAAATAATCCCCCAGCAAGTCCAATTCCACAAATGCCACAAGTACAAGAAAGAGAAGATGAGTTGAAACATGCTCATTTATTCAAAATTCAAAGTGCTACATCATTGGGGATAACATCCCTTACAAAAAAACGAGAGAAGCAAAAAAAAACAGAAAGCTGATCACTGCTCCGGGGCACATAACGCCCTGAGATGGTCCGTCAGCAAAGCAACCGACCGCTCAAACCTCTGGGTAGCTCGACGCTCTGCCTCTTGGGTCAGCACCGCCTCGTCCTCCAGTTGAGCATGGGCTTGCCAGTTATCTTCGAATCTCTTAAAGGCCCGCTCCAGGTTAACAGAAGATCGGTAAACCTTCTCGGCCTCCCGAACGATTGACTCCTGTTCCGTCTGAGCAGCCTTCAGCTCTGACTCTAAGAAGGCCAACTCCTTCTGGAGTGTGAGAATCCGCTCCTTCGTGTCAGCAATTCCACGAGAAGCAGACTCTTTCCGAGCACGACAAGCCTGACTCCGACACCCCAGCCTGTCATACGAAGCAGAGAACTTGTCAAGGTCTCCCTGTACAACGAGCCCGGCAGTATCTCGAGCGAGCTTGATCCTATCCCGAGCAGTAATGAGGAAGCCCCGCTCCCGTTCAATCGCAGTAGGCAAACCCGCCTGTCGTATCGCCAGCAATTGGGTCACAAGCTGATCAGCCTCTGCCAACTTAGGCTCCAGGAGTGTAGCCAATCCTACCCCGCCAGGAAGGGACTTCAAAGTTGCAACCTGATCCCGAGCGCACCGGAGAGATAGAGAGAAAGGGGTCCCCCATTCTATAGCAGCGTCTATGCCCCTTTTTAAGTAGCGATAGAAGCTGTTGACCACATCCTGCGTCACTTCGTCCAGAGCCTCCGAGGAAGCCGGTGTCAACGGGAGTGTGGCTGACAGCGCTGAAGAAGACGCAACAGAATCTGCCGCTCTTGCCACCAGAGAAACAAACTCCGTACGGAAGGACGCATGAACAGCGGCCAACTCCTCTTCAGCGGCCCGCAGAACTTGAATGCTCGACAGGGTCGAGAGGTCAATCTCCGGAGCCGTATGATCAGCAGAGGATGAGGTGGAAACCATCGCCAACTCTATTCCCATCTGCCCGGGGTTGGCGGGAGGCCCCTCGACATGAGACGACGAAGGAGAGGGAACGCTCCTTTCTCCCAGATTACGACAGGCCGAGCCTTCTCTAAGAACATCCGCGGTAGGAAGTAAAGGGTCAGGACCCGTAGGGCCAAGGCAACCATGAATCGATTTGACTCGGAGGATATGTTGATAGAGTAAATAAGCCCCATCTCTAGTCAATATTTGGCTTATCTTACCAGTGGAGGAGTGTGAAGGCTGAGGTTCGCCTACAGCCACCGCAGCCTCTTCACCAACAGTCTCCGAGTCAGGTATAATAGGCTCCTCCGCCCCTGCACCCTCGGGAAGGGATGCAATGAGATCGGCGTCGCCTTGCTGAAGTTCAGCGATCTCGGAGACGGGCCCGAGGAAACCTTCATCACCCCGGGCCGAGGCCTCAGCAACCTGGGAGCTTCCAGCCGCCGCTGAGAGAGCCCCCGCAGAAAGGACCGCGGCACACATGTCGCTAATCAAAGCAGCAAGGGCCGGATCAACTCCAAGGGCAGTAGACGGTTCAGGAGAGGCCGGTTCATCAGACGCCTACAAAGAAAAGTGATTAAGTCCTATCTCCAAGAGAAAAGAAAACTACAACAAAGAGATGGCTCCGACTTGGTCTTACCTCCGGAACATCGTCTGCACCTTCACCCCTCTCCGTAATAAGTAGCCTACGGGGTCCGACCGCCGCTCTCTTCACAGAAAAGGCTACTCCTCCGTCAGTAGACTCATGCCTGCCTCACTTACGTGAGGGACCAGGCACGACAGGCGGTAGTTCTACCCGCACTACCTCCGATACAGATGGCAATTGTTCTACCGCCTCATCTAATACAACCGACGGTTGATCCATCATCATCTCATCTGCCATGACGGGAGGCTGACCCGCCATTGCCTCGTCACCAGAAGAGCGAGAGTCCTCGTCATCCCGCTCGTTGTCTTCCTCAATTGTGTCGAAGGACTCGGAATCGGGCGTAGGAACTCTATTCGCCCCTTTCTTCTTTGCCCTCGACACCATAGCCTTCTCCGCCAGACGAGTGCCCACGATGAAGCTAGTCCTCGGGTCAAAATCAAAGGAAGGAGGATTTGCCATAACATGATATAAGGCCGCCATATGCAAGATTTCCCCTATCACGTTTGCGGCCGGAACCGAGAAGCTAGTTCGAGTATGACAAGTGTCATAGTAGCTCCATGCCCTAATACCATCAAGAATGCTACCTTCAAATCCCAGGTGGGAACTGGGACGCCCGAGGAATAGCTGACTATACCCAAATTGACGGGCAAACCTACTGGGCAAGTAGGGCTCTAAGTACACAGTGTTGCGATTGCGGTAAACTAAATGCGCCGGGCGAATGTTACGCAGCCAGAAACGCATCTTTTCAGGTAAAAAATGAGGAGGTTCAACACCATCAACATGAATACTCCTCACTTCTTGGTCGGTGAAACGGGGAACGGACACGAAGAAATTATATCCGTCCACCCTCGCCAGCATCCTCCGACACGCCGGCATGGTACTACATTCCCAAGGCTGATGGTGATACCTAAAAAGAAAAGCGTCGTCGTCCGTAACGCCATCCCCCGTCCCAGGCCTCAACAAAGACTGATAATGCAACAGTAGCCATCCCAACAAGTAATGATAAGGCAGTTCTATACGTTCAAAGTCCATTGCCATGTCACGAGCAATGACCTTGGACGAGAAGGCACGGAGACCATGCTGAATACTGCACACCATAGCAGGAAGAAGAGCCAGTCTGACCCCAAAGGCCAACTTCACGACAAGGAGAATGAAGTGGCGACTGATCCTCTCGATAGAACCTGCCCCTCCTGAGACTACACAATTGTGCAGCCACACCATTAAAAACCCCACCAAGAGTGCCTTCTCTGACAGCCGCCGGGTACTATAATAAAAATAGCTGAAGGAGTCAATCTGGCTCCCAAATTTGTCACTTTTGGACTTCGACCTTCTAGCAGTCAACACCCAGTCCTCTACCTCCCTAGGAGTTTGACGATCCCGGGAAGTAACCCGGCCAGCAGCGCTGAATTTGAAAAGGTAGGAGACCCAAGATTTGGTATGGGGAGCGTTCCCTTCCGAGCTGTCATTTTTCTGGATAGCCGTTCGGTGACAGGTGCTATGATGACACAATAGTTCTTGATACACAGCGACAAAACCTAGGAATCGTCGGTCTAAATCCTGGAACTCCTCATTCGTCGGAGTGTACACTTCGAAGGGCACGTCTCCCCAGGGAAGCTTGGAGACAGCATATATCTCGTGAAGAGCGAGCCCTAATTCCCCTACAGGGGTGAAGAAAGTCCCTGTCCGATGATTGTACATCTCCAGAAGGGCCATGAACAATGGCTTATTAACGGGCAACCCGTGGATGGTACCCCGGATAGCATCATAAAGATTGACTTCTCGCAGAAATTCCCCATAGTTCCGTAGAATCCACGAGGTCAGGTTAGCCCACGGGGGAATGGGGTGTAACCAACTCGGCAGTACCAATCTACCAACAGGATAGGACCCTTTGTGAGCAAGCTAGCTCAGGAAAGTGTCAGCCTGAGTGAATGAGAAGTTAGGACCGGGGGTGTTGATGAAGGTACCTGGAACTAACCCCATCACGGATCGGCTGGCCGGATCCTTGATCGCGCGTGCTGACCCAGTGGTTTTGTTGTAACGGATGTTACCAACAAACATCCCCGGTCTGGCTGGAGTGAGGTGTCTGGCATCTGCCTGTCCAAGACGATCATGTTGAACCACACAAAAGGGAAATGGCGCTTCATAATGGAGATGTGAATCGGCATCCCGTCCAGGTCAAAATCCTAACTCTCGGAAACATCCAGCACTCGGGAGTTTTCTATGATCAACGCATCCCTAAAGAGGAAGACCGGTCTCAGATACTTCCCATCAGACTTCCCGGAGCTCATCATGTCACTAAGGAATTGGAAAGATTGAACCCTGATAGCAGTTAGTCGCTCCAAAGGTTCATTAACAAGGAGCTGCTCGGATACTTGACGAACTAAATCATCCCGATGCACGCCCAAGGCGAACTGATGCGAGCCAACCAGAAGTTCTCCCGCAGGATTTACTGGCAGATTCACTGAAGAAAAACAAAAGAAACAAGTCAAAAAGATAGCTAAAACACAAACTACGTGATGCTCATGCGGCTTAGCTCAGTATAGCCTCATGCGGCTAAGTTTGAAAGAGTTCATACAAGTCAGTCCGAATGAGCTTATGCGGCTCAATTTGAAAGAGCACATGCGGTTCAGTTCGAATAAGCTTATGCGGTTCGGCTCGAAATGAACTTATGCGGCTCCGTACGGATGAGCTTATGCGGTTCGGTTCGAAAGGAGCATATGCGGATACGGTCCAAATTCGAATAAGCTTATATGGTTCGGCTTATGCGGTCCAGTGCGGATGAGCTTATACGGTCTAGTTCAAATGATCTTATACGGTTCAGGTCGAAATAAGCTTATGCGGCTCAGTTTGAAAGAGCTCATGCGGTCCAGGTCCAGATAAGCTTATGCGGCCCTGATGATGAAGTAGTTATGTGGCTGCAAACAACAACTTTCATACGGCTCAGGCCTGGGTCATATCCCATGCGGCCCGAACATGAGTCGGACACGCAGCATACTTGGAAATATAGGCTCACGCATAAGATATACGGCATAGCCATGACAGTTCATGTTCCTACCAGCAATAGGCGGGTGAACGTCGGGGTGAAAAACAGGCATGCCAGTCGTCGGAGGAGCCGCCACGTTCGCCGCCGCAATCGATGAAGACGCGACCTTCTTGCCCTTCGCTGCCGCAGAAGATGACGTGGCCTTCTTGCCCGTAGCAGCAGCAGTCTTCTTAGGAGCCATTGCCGATCGCTGATAGGAAAAGACGAAGAGAAAGTCGGCAACAAGGAGTTCGAGCAAAAGAGAGAAGGTAAAGAAACCCTCAAAGAATAAAATTACTCCTATTTATAGGTGAAGGAGGCTCGAAAAATCAAACAAATGCCTCGATCCATGCGCCACCTAAAAGAATAAAGAAAAAAAAACCGCTTCGGTCAAAACAAAATTGACCCTTGGGATCCTCCCCAAGAGGCGGCGAATCAAAGACATTTAATGCAGAAGATTTGTACACGTGGCTAGGACACGCGACAAAAAGTCTATGCGGCCTAACAGCTCATGCGGCCAGATAAATCCATGCGGCTGAATCACCTATGCGGTCAACAAAGGCCATGCTTCTTATTCAAAGTATTTCAATTTTGCAAATTAAAAACTTTGAAGGGGGTCTTGTAGAAGCATAGAAAATATCAGAATGATGATCTATGCGGCTCAGAACAGGAGAACCCCATGCGGCTCATACAGGAGCAGTCCCATGCGGTTTAGAAAGACTCTTAGTCTCATGCGGCTCGGGACAGGAGAGTCCATGCGGCTTACATAGGGACAGTCCCGCGGTTCAAAGAGTCCCCCAGCCGCATGCGGTTCAGAAGTACATGCGGCTCACATTCGACCAACAGAGATATGCGGCTCGATCAACGCCACGTGCCCCCATGGGACCCCTTCACACAACTGGCCATCGAGCAATGGCCCTATTTAATGCTCTGCCATGATTTGACAGCTGATGGCTCTGACATGAAGTGTCATAATGGCCCTGTCATAATGACAGACTCTTTGGGAATAGGAGAAAATCTCTGACACGATTCGAGATTGACACGTGGCTACCCCCATGCGGCTCCAGTGAAGAACAGCTTCATGCGGCTGGCAAGAATCGTCTTCCTGTGGCTCACCAAGAAGCCATCCCATGCGGCTCGCGAGTACTACACTTATGCGGCTCACCGAGAAACCATCCCATACGGCTCGCAAATACTATACCTATGCGGCTCACTGAGACGCTGTCTCATGCGGTTTATGGATATCATTCGGCTCTGGCAGAGTCCATTATTAAGACACGTGGCAGAGATTCAATTGCCCCCACGACTTGACAGCTGGTAGCAAGGATGATTATGAGATGCAGATCAATCAGAGATTTACCAGATCCCGATGACCATATTTAACGTTATCCTCATAATTAATGAGATCAGGTCATATCATTCATGATCAAGCCAATAGGACACGTGGTGAGAAATCCAAGCTTGACACAACCAATCATGAAGATTTAAAGCAATCAGCATTGATCATTCGCAGGATTCAGTGCTATCCCCATTTATGGCCCAGATCCATCACGATTAAAACTAATGGACCAGATTGATTAAGCATCAGGCTGCCGACACTTTGAGAATGGGTAATCATCCAAACCCTAATGATGCTCCCCACTATTATAAATAGCAGGGTGCCATTCTCTTGTAAAATATACAAGGAGAGATATACGCTATCAGAGAGAAAAATACACAGAGAGAGAGAGAAGTCAGAAGAGCAACACGAAGAGAGCAAGAAGATCATTTCTTCGTCAATGCCAACCATCTCTTCACAGGAGCCAAGGTTGCATACCGATCGTCCAAGGAGTAAGACAGGGCTGTCGTCGCCTTCCCGAGCCTCTATCGTCACCCCCCAGAATCTAAAATAAACAATTGTACTTAGATTGCTGTACCTAGGTTTTCGTCCCTAGGCTTTCTTTGTACAAGCGAGTTTGTATTGTGAGTCTAAGTTCAGTCCTCCCATAAAATTGTTCTGTACTTTTACAATCAATGGCAAACAATCCTAAAATAGTGGATCTGACATTATTTTGTGGCGTACATTGCAGATCTGAGCAGTTATAGCAGTGGCTATATATTCAGGGCCTCACTTCTCTCTCGAGAGACAGAGAATTATTCTTTTAAAAAATTCCAAAAAGAGAGAAGAGAGAGTTCCTCGAGCCACTGGAATTCCAGCACCTCAAGCAATCGTTTTCTTCCTTGTCGTTTCGAGCCGCAGTCCGTTGTAGAGCAGAATACCAGAGCGTTCCAGAGTTCCTTTGAACTTGTTGGTTCCTAGAAGCTGACCGTGTGGCGGATCTAGCTTTGAGCACTGGTGTTCTTAACACCCCAGCAAGCCACTTTCATCTATCGTCTGTCATCGCTGTTGTTGCCTTTAGCAATTCGGCCAGAATCTTCTTCTTAGAAGTGTCTTTGTCTTTTCCTACGTATACGAAATCTTTTTAGATTCTCATATTCCAGAATCCTCCTAGGATCTCTGGTTTTGCACCTTTCTTGAAGTGTTGTATTGAAACATTGTTCTTATGATTGTTTCATTATCTTATTTTCCATTGAAAATTGTGCCCCGGTTTTAACAATCTCAAAGCTAGACCAGCAAAATGGAAAACTCTCGTGCCTCTCTACTCGATACCAGCTTTAACAAACTGGAGAAGTTCGACGGAGAATACTTTCAAATATGGAAGAGAAAAATCACCCTTAATCTACAACTGGTGGATGTCGATCATGTGCTGATTGAGACTGAACCAACAATTCCAGAAGGACCGACGACTCCAGAAGGTGGTACAGCAGATGCCATTGCTGCTGCACAAGTCATAGTGACCAAATGGAGAAAGGACAATAGTCTTTATAGGCTATTGATTCTGAATGCAATGGAGGACTCCCTGGCAGAGTCATACTCCAAGAATCCTTCTGCCAGGGATATCTGGTAGTCCTTGGGAAAGCTGTATAAAGATGACGACAATAGATCAAAAATCTTCATCGTTGAAAAGTACCACAAGTGGCTCTTCGAAGGCGAGAAGGCAATGTTGTCTCAGGTAAAAGAGTTCTTGAAACTACGCCAGAAGCTAGAAGACGAAAAAATGCCCCTCGTCGATAAGTTTGTCGTTGGAGGGATTGTCTCTAAACTTCTCGCAGGATGGAGTACATTCTATATAAGAATGCATCGGAAGAAGCTGGATATCAGCTTGGAAGATCTCCTTCAAGAGATCCATGTTGAGTACGAGATGCGTTCTTAACAGAAGATGGACACTCTATCCAAATAGTTGGTCAAAGCCAATCTGGTGCAGATGAGAGAGCCCAAGGGGAAACAGGTGGCTTCTCATCACAAAAAGAAGGATTCCACTAATATAAAAGTGAAGGGTCCTTCATTCAAGCAACAGAAGTCCAAGTCCTACGTGACTTGCTTCAATTGTGGCAAGAAAGGCCACTACAAGAGTGAATACAGATCCAAGCCCAAACAATCAGAGAAAGGTGAGCCTAGTAAGGTTTATTTGGTTTCTAACCTCGTTGCTATGATCGCTCAGGTCACAACTGTGGGGGCTGACTATGACTGGTGGATAGACACCGGTGCGACTTGCCATGTCTGTTCTGGGAGGGAACGGTTCGCCACGTACCAGCCAACTTCTGAGAAGGTTGTCATGGCGAACCAGGCCCAAGCTGAAGTTCTGGGGATCGGGACTGTGGAGCTGAAACTTACTTCCGAAAACACTCTGATGCTCCAAGGAGTAAAGCATGTTCCGGTGATTGCCAAGAACCTGATCTCTGGGAGTCTGCTTAGCAACGCAGGCTAAGGATGGACATTAATGCTGGTCAGATGGTAATGTCCAAGAAGGGAACATACTTTGAAAAGGCTTATCAAACCGAAGGGATGTTTTAATTTCAGATTGTAAACCAGTCTAATGATATCAATGCAATCGCTCTTTCTGATTATTCTTTTGTGTTGTGGCATAATAGGCTAGGACATGTTCATTGTAAAAGAATAAACAAAATGTCTAGTCTAGGAGTTATCTCCAAGTGTGGGGGTAAGGTAGAGAAATGTGAAGTATGTGCTTAGACAAAGATCATTAGAAAACCCTTTCATCGGGTTAATTGAAGCACAAATCTTCTGGAGTTGGTTCACTCTGATATCTGTGACTTCAAACAATTCTCTACAAAAGTCGGGATGAAGTATTTCATAACCTTCATCGATGACTTCTCTAAATACGCATTCGTCTACTTGCTCAAATCCAAAGACAAAGCGTTCGAAAAGTTCAAGGAGTTCAGGGCCGAAGCTGAACGGCAAACTGGACAACAACTCAAGAGGTTGAGAAGTGATCGAGGCGAAGAATATCGGTCTCATAAATTTGCATAGTTTTGCAAAGAACAAAAAATCATATGCAAGACTACTGCTCTGTATTCTCCTCAATCTAACAGAGTAGCAGAGAGGAAGAACCGAACGTTGACAGAAATGATGAACTCAATGCTGCTAACTGCAGGTCTTCCAAAATGCTACTGGGAAGAAGCTGCATTAACGGCCACTTTTATTCTGAATAGAGTGCCTTATGCAACTTCTGACATAACTCCTCATGAACTCTAGTTCAAAGTCAGACCTAACTTGAATGTCATTCGAGTGTGGGGATGTCTGGCTTATGTGAAGCTCCCAGATCTGAAGATTCAGAAGCTGGGGAAAAGGACTACATAGGCAATCTTCTTGGGTATGCCGAGAAGAGTGATGCTCGGAGATTTTTTGATATTGAGTCAAATCATATCATCGAATCTCGCGATGCTGAATTTTTTGAAGACAAGTTTACAAGACATAAAAACATTGTTCTTACAGATATTCCGGAGAATAATGTAGATGCAAATGAGACTGAGATCTCATATGAGCCAGTAGTCCAAGATGAAGTTGTTGGTGGAGAAACAACAATTGAACCAGAACTCACTGAGCCGTCGACGAAGCGAGCAAGGAGGCCGAAGATCTTCGGAGATGACTTCGTCACCTATCATGTGAAAGTAGATCCGCTTACCTATGATGAGGCGATGAAGACCAAAGATGTTGTCTTCTGGAAGGAGGCAATAGACAATAAAATTGACTCAATTACTTCCAATAACACATGGGTGTTAGTTGATTTACCCAAAGGAGCAAAATCTATCGGATGCAAGTAGATCTTCAAGAAGAAAATGAAAGCTGATGGAACCATTGACAAGTTCAAGGCCAGGCTAGTGGCCAAGAGGTTTTCTTAAAAACAGGGGATCGACTACTTTGACACATATGCTCCAGTAGCACGGATGACAACCATCAGATTGTTAATTGCCCTTGCGGTAATACACAAACTAGTGATACACCAGATGGATGTAAAAATAGCATTCCTGAATGGCGAGCTGACCGAAGAGATTTATATACAACAGCTAGAAGGATTTGTTGTCAGAGGCCTAGAAGACAAAGTCTGCAAGTTGGTAAAATCTCTATACGGCTTAAAACAAGCTCCCAAAATGTGGCATGAGAAGTTTGACAAAGTTCTAAGGTCAAATGGCTACAGGGTCAGCGAAACAGACAAGTGTGTTTATACTAAATTTGCTGACGGTAGAGGAGTCGTCGTTTGTCTGTACGTGGACGACATGCTAATCCTAGGTACGGATATAAGCTGTGTCACTGAGACAAAGAAGTTCCTCTCGACAAAGTTTAGTATGAAGGACTTGGGGGATGCTGATGTTATCTTGGGACTCAAAATCATCCGGACAGACACTGGACTGGCACTGTCACGCCCCGATTCATAGAGTCATTTATTCACATATTTTATCTCTTGGAATCGATCGTCCTCGCTTGGGCGTAATGCCGTACAAGTCTGGTATTGCACTTGTACAAGGCAAAGATGGTACATAATCGATTATTCTTCAAATAGGAACACATCGCAGCGGCAGAAGCAGATAAATTGAATTTAATGAGGACAATCTTTCTTATTGAATAGAAGTACATCACTTCTTTATAGCAGCGGAGAAAAAGAGTAACTTGAAGCCACACAGAGATATGTAGAACTTTATTCTCTTTATTGATAATTGAAGAAGAGTACAAGACTTGTATTGAAGTACAATGATTACAGCACATCTCACTTTACATTGGAAACCAACTGAACAATGCTATACAGCTTACATTTGATATTTGGATACATTGGATTACCACTCGATATACTGACTTGGCTTACAATCTCACTGATACAACTGATTACAATGTTCCATACATTATGCCCTTTATAAACAGAAGACATCATCTTGTACAAGGAGAGCTTCTGTATGCCCAACAAATCTTCGATGCCGCGGGACCAATCAAGCCAATCTTCGTATGTAGAACATTCCAAGCACGAACACCTGCCCACAAAATGTGGGTCAGCACATCATCTATGTACTGGCGAGCAGAATCCAACCCACTCGCATAAACCAACATTAAAGTGATCATTTAAGCAAGCATTTCTTAGAGTGATCTTTCTACTTGGGCCTAACATCAGTTTACAGTTCATGGGCAATAATCAGAGTGAAGCATGTAAACATATTCTTAGTAGCATTCATGTGGACATATCATTTATCATTCTTGGTGTTATCATACAAAGGCATCATTGAGGCATACTAGGTGTTATCATGAAAAGGCATCATTGAGGCATCGTTAACATTAACATTTTAAACATGTTATAACAGTTCTCACTTCAAGCATCACTTAGCATGTATGTTGTGTTTGAGCAATGATTATAGCAAGGCATCTTTCTAGCATACTAAATAGAACATGTTAAGCAGGCAAGTTAAACCAACTTATACAATATCACAATTATGTGATTTCTTACCGATAGCCGACTCCTCGTACCTGTATCAATTACAGGTTATCTGATATACTTACTCTGCCTGTACAAAATATTCATTAGCATGCATCCTGACTACATGGTCACTGGTATTGTTAAACCATATGGACTCTTCTCATTTCATTTCATTTTAAGATAACGCGGTCAGCATAGTAGGTGGTGAGCCTCTATGCCATCCCGCCTTATCCGTGCTCCCATAGCACTCATCATTATTTCCTCCTAGGCCGAATCGGTCCCCAGGGCCCTAGGAACTGTTCGAGGAAATTATTACTCAAACCTTGTATACAAGTTGTCCATGACCATACGAATGCGTGTCCGACTCGATTGTGAACAAAATTGCATGGTAAAATATATTAAGGAAAGTAAAGGCAACAGTGCATCATTAGTCATATTCAATGACTTATTCATTTCGTCATTACCATCATTTATTTGGTGATCTCAACGATCCCAGCTTTATCATATCTCATTCATTGCTTCATTGCAATGTATCTCATATCATTCCTTTCTTAAGAGGAACTTAACATACATTCATTTCTTATAAGGGACAGGTAGCATTTCATATTCTTCAGTACATGATTCTAGTGTTTCATTCAGTTCATTGGGTCGATAGCACCGCCAGTTCACTTCTTATTCTATCATTCATAAGGCATCTCATTAATCAAGTGTTTTATCGTTTCAGCAGCATTAAGCATAAGGAACAAGGTTATCAATTCAATCTCAGGCATCGAATCACATTAGCAGTTCAATGTTTTGTACATTTTAATAATTCTCAGCAAAAGCATCTTTATTATTCAGCAACTAACATATGGGACATTTAGGGGCAGTTCATAGCATTTCAATACTTCATCTATTAAGCATGAAGGAGTAAGGAGGAGGAAGGACAGTTCCACTCACCCAAAATTCTACTAAGCGTAGCTCCACCAGCGAGCTACGTTCCAATATCCATTCCGTCTAGCCAGCTAAGAGAGACTGCATCAGTCTCAATTCTTCTCATTCCCAACATAAGTCACGGTCCAATATTCTGATCCCATCCAATAAGCCAACCAAATGCCTCGTACGGAGCGGGGTATTACATAATATACCACTCAGAAAAAGTTTCGTCCTCGAAACTTAAGGAACAAGTCTTCCACAAGATTCACTTAATCACCATGAGTTTACTTATTCAGCTTCAAATCAATATTCATTTCAGCCCACTCGGTCATTTCAAAATATATATCCAACTGTACCATTTAAATCCATCAACAATTCGATCTGTCTATCTCTTTTTCAATTACTTGTAACTTCTCATTGATTCGCCAATATTTTCCTTGCATTTCTATCTCGGTCGCAACATATCACTTCGTTTGGATCCATACACATATTTTAGGCGTCCCCAAAACATATACATTTCAGCCAAAGTCCGCGCTAGTGCGATAATTTCTTTCCATAATGTTATCTCAGTCGCAACCAACCACTTCGGCTGGATCCATACACATATTTTAGGCGTCTCCAAAATATATGTACTTCAGCCAACTTCCATGTTAGTGCGATTCGATCAGCCACAATATAATTCTCTTTTCTAAATCCGACTTAGCATCCTTTCATTTGACTTATTGCTTTATTCATTTTGCCACAATCAGTATCTTTCCGGCCACAATATTTAATATCAGGGACAACTTGGTTAAGTTTTATACCCAAGCATGACATTTCTAACATTCGATCAAGGGTCTAACTTAGAGCCAACCATATCAAGAGTTCACAACATGCAATCATATTCCATCCCACATCCAACAATATTTTTCACCGAGGCAACTCATCTTTTCTATAAGACACAATCCGACGTCACCCCCTATCGATTACCCGAGTCAGGATATAATTCTATGCAACAGTCAAGGTTAACTTAGCTACCCGACTATAGGTACACTCAAGCCTTACCTTACGGTTGCAATTCCTACTTATAGCCGACATATAATCCTCAAGGGTCAAACATCTCTTAAGGCTCAAGTTGAAGCATACATTCCCTTAGGTCAATACTCATTATCGTTGTACCGAAGTGATCAAAAGCTGGAGCCAAACTCGGAGAAAGCGTCAGGCAATTGGAGTACGCTAGCGTCATCGGGAGTTTGATGTACGCTATTACTGCCACTAGGCCTGATATAGCTTTAGCTGTGGGAATGCTGAGTCGATTCACAAGCAATCCAGGCTTTGAACACTGAAAAGTTGTGAAGCGTGTTATGAGATATCTCAAGAAGACTAAGACATATGCACTGCACTTCAGCGGAGAGCCGCCGGTAGTAGAAGGCTTTAGTGATGCTAGCTGGTACTCAGAGTTGGAGAACGAGAGGTCCAATGGTGGATTTATTTTTATAATGGGTAGAGCTGCTATCTCGTGGAAGTCGAAGAAGCAGACTATGCTCTCACGGTCTTCTATGGAATCTGAGTTCTTTGCACTTGATACCGCAGCAGATGAAGCAGAGTGGCTTCGGGATCTCATGTATGATCTTCCAGTGGTTTGAGCACAGATACCGATGATTCCGATATACTGCGACAACCAGGCAACTGCGACGGTGGCGTCAAATAATCTCTTCAACGGAAAGAAGAAAACTGTATGGTTAAAGCACAGGAGAGTGAACGATCTCATCAAGAGAGGTTTTATTGCAGTCATCGATGTTCAAAATCAGGATAACATGGCGGATCTGTTCACGAAGGGCCTCAGGCGTCAGCTATTTGAACACACAACAGGAAAGATGGGCTTGAAGGCATTCTGATAGTATGTTTTTGTAATCCTACCATAAAGTTTTATGTCATTAGTTCAAAGAGAAATCTACTAGACATCTAACTTTCGGTTCAAGGGAGGACCACTGACAAGAAAACTATCAGGTAACAGTGGGTACTTGTTCTTGGGAACATGGAAGGGTTACGAACCCATAATCGCTGTTGTCTACTATGTGTTTTCTGCAAAAAACGGATCCTGTATTGAGGTTGTCTTAAATGCCTTAATAAGTTGTCACTCCTCGTTTCCAGAATACGTATTTTTATACGTGTAATACTTGAATAAATTTATTTAATATTTATCATGCATTTGTTCTGTATTTAAATTCTTCAATTTTGCACTTATTAATTTTTTCTGTATTTTATTTTCTGCTTTTGCTTTAGCTCTTGGTTTAGTCTGTTCATTAAACCAATCTAGTTTAGCTTGGTTCATCATGATAAGGAGTGGATGGCTTAGATCTTGTAGGAAGGAATGGGTGGTGGAGATCTTGACTTGGGCTAGATATTAATACTTCTTTACTTTTCTCTCTCTTCATTACTCTCATTTACTTCTTCTTCAACCTCCATTACTCTTCCACCAACCTAGAGAGCTAGGCAAGTATAACTTGCTTCTTGATGGATTCCAATTTTTGTTGTTCCATTGTCTTTCTCACGAGATTCTTAGGTACTCTAGTACTTAGCATTTTTAATTTCCATGGCTCATTTCTTATAGATCTAAGTTTGTTGCATTTTCGGATTTCTTAGGTTTTGATCTAGCTAACCCTGTTATTTTCAAGTTTTTATGGTTCCACGTTGTAGAGAATTTCTTTTTACCCCATTTTGACCTATGGAAGTCTGGATTCTGATCCTAAATGAAGGTTTAGTGGAGCTTGGAAGCCATGGATTCCATGGTTCTTCTTCTCGGAAAAGTGGAGAAGAAGAACAGTGGACGGCCGCATGGACCTTCATGTGGAAGTTTCCCTTTCAGCCACATGGCCTTGACCGCATGGCTCCTGGCAGTTTCAGCCGCATATGCCCGCATTCTTTCAGCCGCATAGCTAATCCTTACCTCCCTGCCGCATATGCAAGATTTACTCGAGCCGCATGAGACTCAGTCTCCTGAGCCGTATAAGACTCAGTCCCCCTGAACCACATGAGACGCAGTCCCCACTTGACCGCATAAGCATGACACTTGGTTCATTGCCGCATGAATTTTTCTTAGCCGCATAGCTCTGGCCGCATGAAACATATTTCTCCCAGCCGCATAAAGCATTTGTTTCCTTGCGTTCCTGGCCACATGGCCTATAGCTGCATGAGCGCATACTCTCCCACCCGCATGAGCGTATGTAACGCCCCAGTCCCAAAATACGTAGGACTAGGAACATAGACATGCCAGCTGTATTCATATGAAGTATACTCCAATATATGGAAGCCTCGTATAAATACATAAGCTGTAAAATGCAGTAGATCCAATACTAATCTCATCCACACAAAATAAATGAATAAAAGATCATATAATGAGAATAAATTTGTCTTGATACAATATGTTGGGCGGAGACAAATCCACTACCAACAAAATAAAGAAAAGTACATAGAAAATGAAATGAGTGGCGAGCGAAGCGAAGACGATCCAAATGCAATCATCCTCGAGAAATAGCAATGAACACGGCTAGAGCTAAAGCACCTGCGAAAGACAATAGCACACACCTGGCAAGACAACCAGGTCCTCAGAGGGACGTAACAAGACACATCATAGCATACCATATAAACTGAATAAATATTGCTCAATAAATAAGTAAATCGAATTTATAACATGTTTCAATACGCACCTACTGAACGAGCGTACCATCCCCCCAACCAAACAAGGACAGGAGATGGTAAACTAATTCACGGCGACGTATCTTTCCATGCTAAGAATCAGATATGGTATCCGGACCCCAACAAGGTTCAATACCTTCTCATCGAAGTAGTAAGTCACACCTACAACCAAACAAGGACAAGATGTGACGAACTAATCCTTGATAAGTTATTGTTCCAAGTCGCGGTCAGATACAAGTACCCAAACCAAAAGTACTCGTACCTAACGGATAGGGTAGCCTACCGTTCTATGTGATATGTAGTTAAGAACAATCCTTCCTACGCATGGGCCCTGGCTGAATAGGATCGACGTAGTCCCCCTTTGGGCACCAGAGGCCCCAGCAGGAAGAGCATGACGTTCCGCAGAATCGTCAGTGGCCGTCAGTAATCTTGGTTCATTAACCCCGTATCTCCAGCGGAGAGTCCGAGTCACAAGGGAAGTGCATCGAAGCCCATACGCTAAGGAATTGTCCTCCCCGCCCAATGCCTACTGTGTTGTATCCACAACACAAACCACTATAACCGCTAAGTCAAACTAGCATGCAACCTCTATTAGCGGTTATTCCTATCGCACGGCTTGTACGTACTGGTGGCCAGCCAATCACGCACTTCCGTGTTCTACATGCGACACACAACTTCGTGTTTACAACGTGTCAAGGCCAATGAATGCGACACACAAGGTAGTCCCTTAAATCTAGGTTTAATTTGTAAGAAAAATAATACACAGCAGGAAATATAAATGAACAGTTATGCCATGTATCACAGTTTATAAAGAAAATAATAGACATGCATGAAATATGAGCTACAATAATTAAACAGCTAATGGCAAGGTGTCTTGCCTGATATTGCGTCCGGTGTGCTGCGATGATCACGGTGGCACGATCTGCGACTTTGGTGCAACAACTGTACAAGGGGACCTCGGATAATGACACGGTCGGTTCCATTGGATCCAGAAGGGTCAACTTAGTTAGGGTGGACATAAGATGGGCATGAATTGGCAAGGGTTTGTGATTAGGACTAATCGCGGAAGAGAGAGATAATCGAAGAATTTTGAAATAAATAATATATGATTTTAGGTAATTATTTATAATACTTAATAACTAGTTTTATGAGTCAAAATAATTATAGCAAAATACTTAAATTCAAGAAAATCGTTTATAGGTAAAAACTCCAAGTTCCTATAAAATAATAATAATAAATTTAATGAAACAAAATAGTTCTAGAATATTATCTAAGGCTAAAAATCCGTATTTTGTAAAACTGTAACCTTGTAGAATTGCCAACCACATAATATTTGGTTAGAAAGATATATCTTACAAAATTATCTATTTTGGTTAATAAACCATTAAAATAATAATTTGTACTATTAGTATAACATCAAAATATAATAGTAATATTTTAAATAAATCTCTATTCGTATTATATAACAAGATCTTGGTAAAAATAAAATAAAAATAAATAATCCAATTAAGAAGATAACAATTACTAATAACAATAATAATTAAAATAATAGAACAAGGAACAAAGAACCAACTTAATAAACATGTGTCAAAGTAATATAATAATAGGAGTGTTAATAATACATCTCATTATACTCACTGAGAACAATAATGATAAAGTAACAAAATTTGTTCAAATCAAATAATCTGTACTAATACTAATACTAATAATAATAATAATAATAATGAAACAGTAGTAACAAATAATAATAAAAAATCAAATAGTAATAAACTAACTAAATAAACAAATTACACAGAATTCGTGTTCCCCTTTTCGAGGAACACTCAATCGAAGAAAAGATCAGAGGGGAAGAGAGAAAGGAAGCGGGAGAGAGACTGAGAGAGAGAGAGGATGCAGAGAGGAGTGAGGGCGTGAGAAAAGAGGGAAAGGCGGAGGAGAGAGAGAGAACGGGGACGAGCGGGGGAGTGGCGGACGGTGGAGGCGCGGCGATCCGGCAGATGCGGGGAGTGGAGGAGGTCGGGAGAAGCTGGAGGAGCGGTGGGCGGTGAGGCCAGGCGGTTCCGTGCGGTGGCTTGACGCGACCGCGGCGCTGGGCGGTGGTCGAGGCCAGCGCGGAGGGCTTAGGTGGAGACGGCGGTCGGATCAGTGGGGGAAGTTGAGGGAAGGCGGTCGGAAAGCTCGGGATGGGTGAGGGTTTCGATGAGGGGGTTTCGGCTGTGCGGATCGGAGGGCCAACGCCGTGGAGGCGGCTGTTCGTGGGTTTGGTGGGGGTGCACTGGCGATCTCGGCGAGGCCGGAGCGGGAAGCCGTCGGCGGTCGCGCGAGGAGAAGGCCAGGCGGAGCACGGAGGTCGGCAAGGGGAGGATTTCGGTCGCGGCGGCGTGGCGCGGAGCTCGGTGGTCCGGCCGGCGGCGGAGGTAAATTTAGGATTAGGGTTACTATTTTTTTTCTCCTTTACTGGTGATGGTGACGAACTGTGGAGGCTTGGGGGAGTCGGAGGCCGAGCTGCCGCGGCGGTGGCCGTGGTGGTGTCGGTCCGAAGTCTGTCGTGGTGGTGGTGGTGGTGGTAGATGGCTGTGGTGGTGGTATCGGGGCAGCGGTGGCTGTGGTAGGGGTGACGTTACTGGTGGTGGCTGTGGTAGGGGTGACGTTACTGGTGGTGGTGTTCAGGGGAGTGGCCAGGGTGGTGGTCGTGTGGGGTTTTGTCGGGGTGTCGGATGGTCGATGGTGGCGGCTGTTGTGTTCCGGGTGGCGGTCTTGTTGGTTGTGGCGGTGATGGTAGGGTGGCGGTGACGATCGGGGTAGATGGCGGGTTTTCGACGGAGGTAGTAGCGGGTGGTGATGGTGGATGGTGGTCCTGACGGAGGCTGTTCTCGCCGGGGTGACGGTGGACACGATTTAGAATAGGATTAGGGATAGGAATTTGGGATGTATTGTGTCGGAGTTGTCGACACGGAAGAGAATAATTTGTAATTGTAAAAATATTGAATAAGAATTGGACGATGGAACACGGACACGGGACACGCACCATTGGGTTGAGGAAAATATTTGTGTGGAGGAATTTGTGGAGAAAAATAATAAAAAGGTTGGAGGAGTACCTGCCTATATTTATAGGACGTGGGAATTCCCAGTTAGATAGGGATTATGATTTATTTAAAACCCAAATTTAGATAATTCTCTATTTAGTTTAAAATCAATCGAATCCAAATTTAAATCCAAATCCAATTCAATCAAGTTTAAATACTTTTAGTTTAAAAACAAATCAATTTAAAATATAAATAGTTTCCTATTTTAATGTATCCATGGAAAAAATTTAAATCTTCACAATAATTTCAAAAATATGTTTTTCAAAAATACTATAATAATTAATTTCGAAAATTACATTATTTAAAATAAACCAATAAATAATTATTAATATATATGTATACAAATAATATTTTCGTAACTATGTTTTTCTAGTATAATAAAAATATTAATTATTTTTTAATAATTGCATAAATGAAGGCTTCGGTAAATAAAATAACAACTTGGTAAGATAGTAAAATAATTATTGCATATATTATTTAGAAACTATAAAATAATAAATAAAATATTTTTCTAAAATATGTACGCTCGCACATATTCGCACTCGTCGAGCAAGAATAAAATTTCGTGTGCGACGAAAAATACGATTACGTGACGTACAATACAAAATTTTAAATCCGTACAAATATTAATAAAATAAAAAATATATAGTAGAAATTTAGGGGTTTTACATCCTACCCAACTTAAAAGAAATTTCGTCCTCGAAATTAAGAATTAGTAGGGGGTGAAAGGACAAGGGGGTATCAATGGGGAATAAGGCTCAACAAGATCATGTCATAAGAAGTTGCGATCTAGATCATAGAAAAATAATACGAGTATGAGGGTCATAGTAGGGTCGAGAAGAAGGACGAGGAGTTTAGGATGAAGTTATAGCAATATCGAGTGAGAACGGTCATAGTCGATAGGAAGGCTAGAGGAAGTTCTAGCACGACGCCTTCGTCCTTCGAAAATTGGTGAAGGCGAAAGCAATATAGAGTTCGAAGGAGGCGTTATCGAATACGAATACGTGATTCAAAGGCGATCGAAGAATTTCAAAAGAATTGTCAAGGCAGTCGTAGATGGGACTCTAGAGGACAAGTTTAGCTATGTCCCCATCCACGTAGAACGATAAATAAAAGCGAACCAAAGTGCACTCGGTTGATCAGACCATTATGCACCGATTCTGATAGACAATATGTTAGTGGGGTACCTCCATTAACATATATGTCACGAACAAGCTTGGTAAAAAGGCTAAGCTTGCAAAAACTAGGCTACATTAGCATCATTAGTCTAGATAGTAAAAATATAGGCACGATAATAGATGAATAAAAATAATTATGAATAGTCTAAGAGTCATAAGGATCTAAGTCTTGTTTATTCCTATACCATCATTCTACGGTTTTATTGACCAAGGCTTGGTTGACCAAATGGGTTAAGGTTTTCTAAATTCTAGAATCTAAGTAGACTTGCTAAGATAGGTCGCAAGGACAAGGGTTTGCTAGGTCATAAGGTATTCTACCCAACTTAAAGAATTAAACTAATGGTGTTTGGGACAACTGACTAGTAGGGTCAATCTCTAGCAAGCACGAAGGGAAGATAAGAATAGAGATGGAAGGGAGCAAGCAAGATGCAGTCGATGAGTTAAACGATAGATCGAAGAAAGTGGTCAAGTATGTGGATGAGATCCTAGACTTCTAATCCTATACGCAGGCTTGCTTGGTACGGTAAAGTAACCAAACAATTTATCTGACCTGCATGGGCCACCACAAAAACATGTAACGCCCCAGTCCCAAAATACGTAGGACTAGGAACATAGACATGCCAGCTGTATTCATACGAAGTATACTCCAATATATGGAAGCCTCATATAAATACATAAGCTGTAAAATGCAGTAGATCCAATACTAATCTCATCCACACAAAATAAATGAATAAAAGATCATATAATGAGAATAAATTTGTCTTGATACAATATGTTGGGCGGAGACAAATCCACTACCAACAAAATAAAGAAAAGTACATAGAAAATGAAATGAGTGGCGAGCGAAGCGAAGACGATCCAAATGCAATCATCCTCGAGAAATAGCAATGAACACGGCTAGAGCTAAAGCACCTGCGAAAGACAATAGCACACACCTGGCAAGACAACCAGGTCCTCAGAGGGACGTAACAAGACACATCATAGCATGCCATATAAACTGAATAAATATTGCTCAATAAATAAGTAAATCGAATTTATAACATGTTTCAATACGCACCTATTGAACGAGCGTACCATCCCCCCAACCAAACAAGGACAGGAGATGGTAAACTAATTCACGGCGACGTATCTTTCCATGCTAAGAATCAGATATGGTATCCGGACCCCAACAAGGTTCAATACCTTCTCATCGAAGTAGTAAGTCACACCTACAACCAAACAAGGACAAGATGTGACGAACTAATCCGCGATAAGTTATTGTTCCAAGTCGCGGTCAGATACAAGTACCCAAACCAAAAGTACTCGTACCTAACGGATAGGGTAGCCTACCGTTCTATGTGATATATAGTTAAGAACAATCCTTCCTACGCATGGGCCCTGGCTGAATAGGATCGGCGTAGTCCCCCTTTGGGCACCAGAGGCCCCAGCAGGAAGAGCATGACGTTTCGCAGAATCGTCAGTGGCCGTCAGTAATCTTGGTTCATCAACCCCGTATCTCCAGCGGAGAGTCCGGGTCACAAGGGAAGTGCATCGAAGCCCATACGCTAAGGAATTATCCTCCCCGCCTAATGCCTACTGTGTTGTATCCACAACACAAACCACTATAACCGCTAAGTCAAACTAGCATGCAACCTCTATTAGCGGTTATTCCTATCGCACGGCTTGTACGTACTGGTGGCCAGCCAATCACGTACTTCCGTGTTCTACATGCGACACACAACTTTGTGTTTACAACGTGTCAAGGCCAATGAATGCGACACACAAGGTAGTCCCTTAAATCTAGGTTTAATTTGTAAGAAAAATAATACACAGCAGGAAATATAAATGAACAGTTATGCCATGTATCACAGTTTATAAAGAAAATAATAGACATGCATGAAATATGAGCTACAATAATTAAACAGCTAATGGCAAGGTGTCTTGCCTGATATTGCGTCCGGTGTGCTGCGATGATCACGGTGGCACGATCTGCGACTTTGGTGCAACAACTGTACAAGGAGACCTCGGATAATGACACGGTCGATTCCATTGGGTCCAGAAGGGTCAACTTAGTTAGGGTGGACATAAGATAGGCTTGAATTGGCAAGGGTTTGTGATTAGGACTAATCGCGGAAGAGAGAGATAATCGAAGAATTTTGAAATAAATAATATATGATTTTAGGTAATTATTTATAATACTTAATAACTAGTTTTATGAGTCAAAATAATTATAGCAAAATACTTAAATTCAAGAAAATCGTTTATAGGTAAAAACTCCAAGTTCCTATAAAATAATAATAATAAATTTAATGAAACAAAATAGTTCTAGAATATTATCTAAGGCTAAAAATCCGTATTTTGTAAAACTGTAACCTTGTAGAATTGCCAACCACATAATATTTGGTTAGAAAGATATATCTTACAAAATTATCTATTTTGGTTAATAAACCATTAAAATAATAATTTGTACTATTAGTATAACATCAAAATATAATAGTAATATTTTAAATAAATCTCTATTCGTATTATATAACAAGATCTTGGTAAAAATAAAATAAAAATAAATAATCCAATTAAGAAGATAACAATTACTAATAACAATAATAATTAAAATAATAGAACAAGGAACAAAGAACCAACTTAATAAACATGTGTCAAAGTAATATAATAATAGGAGTGTTAATAATACATCTCATTATACTCACTGAGAACAATAATGATAAAGTAACAAAATTTGTTCAAATCAAATAATCTGTACTAATACTAATACTAATAATAATAATAATAATAATAATAATAATAATAATGAAACAGTAGTAACAAATAATAATAAAAAATCAAATAGTAATAAACTAACTAAATAAAAAAATTACACAGAATTCGTGTTCCCCTTTTCGAGGAACACTCAATCGAAGAAAAGATCAGAGGGGGAGAGAGAAAGGAAGCGGGAGAGAGACTGAGAGAGAGAGAGAGGATGCAGAGAGGAGTGAGGGCGTGAGAAAAGAGGGAAAGGCGGAGGAGAGAGAGAGAACGGGGACGAGCGGGGGAGTGGCGGACGGTGGAGGCGCGGCGATCCGACAGATGCGGGGAGTGGAGGAGGTCGGGAGAAGCTGGAGGAGCGGTGGGCGGTGAGGCCAGGCGGTTCCGTGCGGTGGCTTGACGCGACCGCGGCGCTGGGCAGTGGTCGAGGCCAGCGCGGAGGGCTTAGGTGGAGACGGCGGTCGGATCAGTGGGGGAAGTTGAGGGAAGGCGGTTGGAAAGCTTGGGATGGGTGAGGGTTTCGATGAGGGGGTTTCGGCTGTGCGGATCGGAGGGCCAACGCCGTGGAGGCGGCTGTTCGTGGGTTTGGTGGGGGTGCACCGGCGATCTCGGCGAGGCCGGAGCGGGAAGCCGTCGGCGGTCGCGCGAGGAGAAGGCCAGGCGGAGCACGGAGGTCGGCAAGGGGAGGATTTCGGTCGCGGCGGCGTGGCGCGGAGCTCGGTGGTCCGGTCGGCGGCGGAGGTAAATTTAGGATTAGGGTTTCTATTTTTTTTTTCTCCTTTACTGGTGATGGTGACGAACTGTGGAGGCTTGGGAGAGTCGGAGGCCGAGCTGCCGCGGCGGTGGCCGTGGTGGTGTCGGTCCGAAGTCTGTCGTGGTGGTGGTGGTGGTGGTAGATGGCTGTGGTGGTGGTATCGGGGCAGCGGTGGCTGTGGTAGGGGTGACGTTACTGGTGGTTGTGTTCAGGGGAGTGGCCAGGGTGGTGGTCGTGTGGGGTTTTGCCGGGGTGTCGGATGGTCGATGGTGGCGGCTGTTGTGTTCCGGGTGGCGGTCTTGTTGGTTGTGGCGGTGATGGTAGGGTGGCGGTGACGATCGGGGTAGATGGCGGGTTTTCGACGGAGGTAGTAGCGGGTGGTGATGGTGGATGGTGGTCCTGACGGAGGCTGTTCTCGCCGGGGTGACGGTGGACACGATTTAGAATAGGATTAGGGATAGGAATTTGGGATGTATTGTGTCGGAGTTGTCGACACGGAAGAGAATAATTTGTAATTGTAAAAATATTGAATAAGAATTGGACGATAGAACACGGACACGGGACACGCACCATTGGGTTGAGGAAAATATTTGTGTGGAGGAATTTGTGGAAAAAAATAATAAAAAGGTTGGAGGAGTACCTGCCTATATTTATAGGACGTGGGAATTCCCAGTTAGATAGGGATTATGATTTATTTAAAACCCAAATTTAGATAATTCTCTATTTAGTTTAAAATCAATCGAATCCAAATTTAAATCCAAATCCAATTCAATCAAGTTTAAATACTTTTAGTTTAAAAACAAATCAATTTAAAATATAAATAGTTTCCTATTTTAATGTATCCATGGAAAAAAATTTAAATCTTCACAATAATTTCAAAAATATGTTTTTTCAAAAATACTATAATAATTAATTTCGAAAATTACATTATTTAAAATAAACCAATAAATAATTATTAATATATATGTATACAAATAATATTTTCGTAACTATGTTTTTCTAGTATAATAAAAATATTAATTATTTTTTAATAATTGCATAAATGAAGGCTTCGGTAAATAAAATAACAACTTGGTAAGATAGTAAAATAATTATTGCATATATTATTTAGAAACTATAAAATAATAAATAAAATATTTTTCTAAAATATGTACGCTCGCACATATTCGCACTCGTCGAGCAAGAATAAAATTTCGTGTGCGACGAAAAATACGATTACGTGACGTACAATACAAAATTTTAAATCCGTACAAATATTAATAAAATAAAAAATATATAGTAGAAATTTAGGGGTTTTACAGCGTATACTCTCCTAGCCGCATGAGCGCATATTTTCCTCAGTCGCATATGCATGTCCTCTCTGGCCGCATGGCTTGTGTAGTTCCGAGCCGTATATGCTCATTTTTCTTAGCCGCAGGAGACCATATTTTCTCAGCCGTACAAACTTTACTTTCCCAGCCGCATAGAAGGACCCTGACTTATCTGACCACATAAATGGGCTCCCATCTATTGCTGACCATAGTGCATTTTAGCTGTTCCTTGTCCCGGATTGACATTGATTGACATTGATTGTTACCTTGACTAATAATTGATCATACGTTCCTAGTTGGAACTAAGAGACTGGCTAGATGTCTTATTGAATTGAATGAGACACGTTCATGTATGAACCATGAACCATTACGATCGACTAGCCGATCCGAACTTTGGCAAATGGACACATGTTGACTTTCATTTTTCTGTAAAGGCAGCATGTGCATCTTAAAGTCAAGGCATGATTATTCCGTGGCTAGGATTGATTGTTGCACTACGCTATATAAGACCTACAACCTAGCCGTACGGGCATCGTTGTAGAGTTATACATATCGTACTCTGTACGGAAGTACTCATTCTGAATAGCCAAGATCCACGGCATGGGATTTCAATCAACATAGGGACTATTAAGCTAAATAAAATAACGATTGTATGGAGAGAATGGATTCCCGAGTTCTTACATGGCAGCCATCTTGGGGACGATTAGTGCCCCGACATGCCTGCTGGTTCCCACGGATACCGTAAATCTGCCACACGGGCGGAGAGCGATATCTGCTTATATTATTTATTGTATATTGATGACGGGCATCCCGCTGGACTCGTCTAATTCATGATTGGCACAATTGATTGATTTGGGTAGACTAGCCTTGCTTGTACATAGTAAGAACTGAGGAATCCCTTATTGCATATTTTCAGGGTAACTTGGAACTTACAGTAGCAAGCCGTAGTAGTTGCATGGCCGTTTAAATTGGTTTGTTTTTGTACTGTATCTACTCTGTTAACTACCGAGATGAGCAGAACTTCAAGACATGACGGATCAACTTCTGTCCTTGTTTGGTTGGAAAATTGGCTTGAAGTGTCGTGATATTGTGCGAACTCCAGTAGCAAGCAGAGACCTTTTATCATATTTTTACTCTTATTACTGGTTTCCAATTTCTCATATCGTGCTTCCTTGCGGTACTTGCTATTAGAGGTCTAACCTCTCTGGTTTTGCATGGCCAGATTTAGAGCCTGTTTCCGAGGACTCAGCTTACTTCCACCTTCACGATGGTCACTACTAGAGGAATGATCGCCGGAGGACACGAGTAGGTCCCTTGCCTCCTGCTCGTTTTACTATTTACTTTACTTTTGTCGTTTGGCACCGACATGTTAGTCAGATTGTCTTGTACTTACTTTTACATAATTATAACTAAATCAGACTGCAGCTGATAACGATTGTGTATACCTTGTTATATCCTCTGGCTATGTTTTGTAAAGCCAGATCTCAAAGAACATTTTGACCGAGCGTTTGGGACGCCTTACTGCTTTATCTTACATGTTCTCTGTTTATTGTTTCTTGTTTGAATGATTGAGACAATAAATGTTGAGTAACCCTAGTAAGACTTTTATGTAGTATGCACCCCCTCGTCTTATAGACAGCATTGATCATATTATCCGGTATTCTTCTATCCGTAATACGTAGCTGGCTGAGTCATCCCTTCCGCTCTCCGGTATTCCGGTTCTGGGGCGTGACATAAGTTCTCAGGCAGAGTGAATGCCTGGTGTGCTTTACAGGAAGCACGGTAGCGCAGCACTATAAGGAGTAAAACTCCATGCTACAGTGGGATGACTCTACCATGAGGTTCCCAGGTAGGGGTAATGCCTCGGATTTGCAAGCCAAGTCATAGTGGCATAGCACCGCAAATAGGCAGGTAGCCTAATGCTGTATAATGAAATTAAAGAGTTGTAGACAGCACTACAAAGGGGAGGGTGACCCCATGTTATAGTGGCACGACACCACGATGAGGTACCCGGGTAGGGGTAAAGCCTCGGCCTTGCAAGCCATGTCGTTGCGTCGTAACACCGCAAGGAAGCCTTAGGCTTCATGCTGGGTAGAATGGCACTACAAAGAGGCTGTGACCTCATGCTGCAGTAGTATGACACTATGATGAGGTTCCCAGATAGGGGTAATGCCTCCGCTTTAGGCCATGTCATAGCGACGTAGCACCGCAAGGAAGCGCAAGGCTTCATGCCATGTCTCTTTAATAAAGAACTTACTTATAGTGTATGGAAAGAGATATCAGGCTGTCTCTTGAGGGTAAACTTGTAGACGCCCAAAATTATATACTGAAACTAGGCTGGCACAAGGCCTTTAATGTACAGCCAGAAGCACATGTAACTATATTTTGTGAGTGGGAATAATTACAATTGTGGTACAGAATTCAAGGCATAGTCCATTCTTGTATCATACTGTTATTTAACCCATGCGGGAAGATTCAAGTCGTCAGCGACATCTATCCTAATACAAAATGGACAGTTACTGTGGGGAACACTCAACCCTAGACACATATATATGATGAGATATGTGGGAGATTGTTGGTGCGCATGCTCCTTGACATGAAGAGAGCTTGCTCTCAACATGCTTTGTAAATTTTAGTCCCACATTGGAAAAGCACCATGAGTTATCTCAACATATATATGAGTATGTGTTGTTGGGATATGCACATGGGGTGGTGACCCTAAGGAGGGAACCATGTGGGTGATTTTACTAAGAGGTAAGGATAAGGCTCCAAGAAAAGCATTCATGCTTTTTGCTCTTGGGAAATTAATTTTCATTGGGGCTAAGCCCCGTAGGGGCTTAGCGACTCGGACTCGGACTCAGACTCGGACTCGGGCTCGGGCTCGGACTCATGGGCTCATGTGGCATTTTGTTGGCGCACTTAGCACGTCAGCATCGTCGCTAGGCGTATAGTGCGCTTAAGTTGCGCTCGTTGCGCGAGCCACTTGCGCGGCCATGTTGCGCGCCCACGTTGCGTGGTCATGTTATGTGCCCACGTTGCGCGGCCCAGTTGCGCGCCCAGGTTGTGCAGGGCGTGCGGGTGCGCTGGGTTGCGCGAGGTGCGCGCGTGCGCGGGGTGCACGAGGTGCTCGAGTGCGCAAGGTGCGCAAGTTACGCCAGTGCGCAAGTTGCGCCAGTGCGCAAGTTGCGCCTCAGCATGCGCAATGCGCGCAATGCGGCTGTAGGCGCGCGCACAACTCGTTCATTGGCGTAATACGCACAGGTGGTGGTTGTCCTCATTCAAACTGATCCGTAATGTGCGATAACTGATCCTGAAATAGTGGATCTGGCATTATTTCGTGGCGCACGTTGCGGATCTGAGCGGTTATAGCATTGGCTATATATTCAGGGCCTCACTTCTCTCTCGAGAGATAGAGAATTATTCTTCTGAAAAATTTCAGAAAGAGAGAAGAGAGAGTTCCTCAAGCCACTGGAGTTCCAGCACCTCAAGCAATCGTTTTCTTCCTTGTCGTTCCGAGCAGCAGTCCGTTCATGTAGAGCAGAATACCAGAGCGTTCCAGAGTTCCTTTGAACTTGCTGGTTCCTGGAAGCTGACCGAGTGACGGATCGAGCTTTGAGCACTGGTGTTCTTAACACCCCAACAGGCCACTTTCATCTATCACCTGTCATCGCTGCTGTTGCCTTTAGCAATTCGGCCGGAATCTTCTTCTTAGAAGTGTCTTCGTCGTTTGCTACGTATACGAAATCTTTTTAGATTCTCGTATTCCAGAATCCTCCTAGGATCTCTGGTTGTGCACCTTCCTTGAAGTGTTGCATTGGAACATTGTTCTTATAATTGTTTCATTATCTTGTTTTCTGTTGAAAATTGTGCCCTATATATATATATATATATATATATATATATATATATATATATATATATATATATAACAAATATTAATTTAAATTTAAATATTTAAATTATTTCTTGATAAGATTGAAAAGAAAGAAAATTAATTATACGTACAACTCACGTGCTTTACTAGTTCTAGTTACAATATAATCAAATTATATATAAAATATTTTAATACAATTTAAATTTTTATCTAATTTTTCTATAATAGATTTTTTTTTAGTAGTGCACCGCACTTAAACGGCTAGAAGTATATATAATAATAAGGTGGAAAGACATTTCGTGAGAAGTTGAGAAATAATATTAAACCGTTGGATTTTAAAACGGTTAACAAATTTCATTATTAAATTTATAACTATGGAAAGTTATAAATTAATTAACATATAAACTCATTTTATAATTATTTTTGAGAAATATTGAGTGCTTTGTTAATTATAATTTATTTAATTTGTTATTTCATATATTACATGAATATAATTAATTTATAAATGTTAATTAATTGCTAAAATTTAATTAGTCTGTTAATTAACATGTTAAATTAAAGTAAGTTGTTAATTAATTTATAATTATTAATTAACAAATTAAAATACATTAAAACAATTTAACAAATAAAAAATTAAATTTAAAATTACTTTTGTAAAATTTTAGCCTATCTTTAAGGTCTAATTAGAGTTTAGATCCTGGATTTTATACCAGCTTAGAGTTTAAGTCCTATCATGTCCAATTAGAAAGTTTAGAACATGGATTTTATTTTATTTTTCTAAATTTTTTTTCCATTTTATCCTCCATTTTATATTAAAAAATTATTTTTTACGCATTTGGAAAAAGGACATATTTTAAAAAAATAGAAATATTCACGATCCAAACTTTTCAATTGGACATATTAAAACTTAAATTTTAAGTTGATATAAACTTAGATCTAAACACTAATTAGCCCTATCTTTAATAATATATCAACCGTTAGATTAAAAAAAAACCCATATGAATTCAGGCATGTTTGGTTAGAGTTTATAAATCAATATTCTGTGTTTAAACTCCAGTGGTGAAGTAAAATACGTTTGGCACATAACCACTCAGGGCCTGTTTAAACTCCAGTGATGAAGTAAAATACGTTTGGCACATAACCACTCAGAGAGTGGTTTTGAAAAAAAATGAAAGGAAGTAGCTGTTTAAACTTAGGTTTCACAAAATAGTTGAAAGCTGTTTTTGAAATGTGTTTTCTTAAAAAACGTTCCTACAGCAGCAAGGCTGGGTCCTACCCTCACCCTCTCCCCCAAACTCTCTCTCTCTCCTCTCCTTATTTTTTTCTCATCCAAAAAAAAAGTGCTCGTCCTTTTTCCTCCTCAAACTGTTGAGCACCATCAGAGCACTGCCATCTCCGGCGTTCTCGAAGCCGACGAAGACCTTGAAGTCTACTACCATATTCGGCGTCCTTCTTCCTCAACCGTGCTGAAATCCTTGCAGCTGATGAAGACCTTGAAGTCAACGGCCTTGGACGAAGCCGACGAAGATCTCCAAGTCAATGGCGTTGGACGAAGTCGATGGGGACGAGCTCGACCATGGACCGCCTGCACAAAGTCGACGGGGACAAGCTCGACCATGGACCGCCTCCGTGAAGTCGACGGGGACGAGCTCGACCTGGACGACCTGGATGAAGTCGACGAGAACGAGCTCGGCCCACACGAAAACAAGTTGACGGGGACGAGCTCGGCCCACACGAAAACAAGTTGACGTGGACGACGAGCTCGACCGCCTCGTACTCGTCGACGACCTCGACCGCACAAAAACGAAGTCGACTTAGGGTTGGGGTTTTGGGACCTCGATCAATGGCTTAGGATTAGGGTTTTGGGACGACGAGCTTGACCGTCTCGTCGACGACATCGGCGGTGGAGAAAGCCGACGATAGCTGGATCCTCGGAGATATTCGGATCCACATTTGGGAGGAACACATTTGGACACGTTTGGGAGGGGACGCTGTTGGACACAAATAACTGTGGACACAATTTAAAAAATTATTTTCTAAATTTTTTTACCAAACAGAAATTTTAATATTTGTTTTTTAAAATTATTTTTCAGATAAAAGTAACTTAGACGTAAACTCAAAATTTCTATACTAAAAAAATATTTTTACTTTCAGAAAACTATTTTCATAAATAATTTTCAGAAAATATATCCAAACTGAGCTACTAGTATCTTTCTTTTCTTCTTCTTCTTCTTCTTCTTCTTTTAGATTTTTTCCAATACCAAAGTAATTACCTGAAGCAACCATTCAACTGTAACTGATCTTTTTCAAGAGTGGTCCCCTCTCCCACCGCTTGCGACCTCCCCCAAATAATATAAAACGTCAGAAAAATCCTTTTTTTTTTAACATTACGAACTCGAAAATGGATCCCTCCACTCAAGGCAAGGAGCCGATCCTGTCGTCACCTCCGAGAACCGCCTCTCGTGACGCGAACGGAAGCCACCACGCGGCTGTCCGGCCGCGGTCACTCCTCGAAGCGGCGGAGTACCCGACGAACCACCACCTGAGGGAGGACTCCTCCTCATTCCGGTCGCTGCTCCAGTCGGTGGTGGACTCCGCCGCGCCCCCACCAGAGGCGGAGGCGGCGGCGGCGGCCCGGTCACCTCCTCCCGTGACGAGGAAGACGAGGGAGTCTCCGGCGCACCACCAGAAGGAGGACTCGCTGGGCTCTGCCTCGTCCTTCAAGTCGGCTCTCCGGGAGGACGAGCCGGACGACCCGACCGCCGCTGCACCAACATATCCGACGACGAAGGAGAACTCCTTCAGTTCCCCAACTGTACGTTCGGCAATTTTCGAAAAAGCTCCAATTTTTGTGGATTCTATGTTTTGCGTGGAATAAAATTGAGTTCTTTTAAAAGCATAGTAACTCAAATTTACTTTTTTATCAGAAGAAGGAAGGAGGGATGACGGTGGCGTCGGTACCGAGGCTGCCGGTCGGTGCGGCGGAGGGGGCGGCGGAGGCGAACCGGATGGTGATGAGGGGGACGGAAGCGGCAGAGGTGAAGGGGGCGACTGGGGGGAGGGGAGGGAGGGTGGTGAGGAAGCCGGAGGAGCTGTCGAGGGTTGTAGGGTGGCTGAGGGTCTTGACATTGGTGCTTAGCATGGTGTCGTTCTCGGTGATGGCGGCTGATAAGACCAAAGGGTGGGCCGGTGACTCGTTTGACCGATACCGGGAATTCCGGTAAGGAGGCTTGTTGTACTCGATTTTGGGATTTTGGTTGAAAATAGTTATAATCGATACAACAGGACATAATACAGAGGGACAAGGACACGTCGCATATTTTGTTCTATCCTAGTTAATTTGGAATGTCTGTGTAATCGTGCCCAATGCATGTTTCCAATATGACACAACATAGACACGAAACCGATTTTGGAGCCTCCATGCTTCTTTGCTACTTACCAAGTGGTTTCTATGACCAGACTCATTCTTCTTACAGTGTCGCGGTAATGGTTTTAAGAAGAAATCATGTGGATTCAAAAAACCATTTTGCCATTCACTTGTGGACTGTACAAGGAAGATGGAGTGTGAAATGGTCCATAAGATATAATACAACAATAACAAGACCGAAGCCTTTCCCGAAAATTGTGCGACTCTAGTAGTGTAGAAAATTAGTACCATTTACAGTAGAAATCAATTAGAGCATTATCGTTTTGTATATTACTCACAATTCTTAGCAATGCATAATATATCCTAAAACTAGGAGCGTGGACACTCCAAATATTGGCGGTGTATCCGTGTCGTGTCATGTTAGAGACGTATCAGATACGACACAAACACACAAAATACACCAAAGAATGCCAAAATAGCTGAGTATATTCGTGCCGCGTGTCTGTATCATGTCAGCGTGACATTGTCTTATAGCAAGTCTTTATTTAAAAATATATTGTTTAGGAACATAAAAGCATAGTTCCTATGTTGCACGAACACATCAAAATGATCTCCATACTCCATATCCATATCGTGTCTGTATCCATACTCATGCAACATAGATGACTATCTTTGTATACCTACTTGAAAATGTCTGTATCACGTATTTGTATCGTGTCCGCATCCATACACGTGTCCATGTTCGTGCAATATAGCATGGTTTTCTGTTTGAGCCAAAACCAATACCGAATCGACGAAACTACTGAAACCAACATTGGGAACCTTGCATTTATGCTGTGAATCTGAAACACTTAAAGCATAACTATGCTGTAATGGGTAACTTACATGCTTAAGTCTTCTATAACTTTTTAACTGGAAACTATATAGTTTCATACCCTCCATTAAGACCATCGCAATGGTTTCTCATATCAGGGATTTATATGCAGAATTTCCATGTAAACCAGTATTTTGATTCAATGATAAGCAAATGATGAGAGGCTGTTCTGCCTTCAAAAGGAAAGGTATAAGGGGGTATGTGTCAAAGAGCATCTTGACATATGATGTCCATCAGATCAGATAGCAGCAACTTTGCAAGCACTCTAATGTTTTGTTGTGCAACAAATTCTTCAAATTTGATTAATAGATTGGGTAGATAATTATTCTTTTATTTTTATTTTCTTTGTTAACTGCGATGTTTTGATCCAATTTTCTCTGTGAATACAGGTATTGCCTCTCTGTCAATGTCATTGTGTTCATCTACTCCTTGTTCCAGGTGTATGTTCAGATCCACCACATGTGCAAGAAGCAGCGAGTCATGAGCCGTCCAATAAGTTACTTCTTTGACTTTACTATGGATCAGGCAAGTCTATTTTCTCTTTCTTTCTTACTCTGCTAGTGTTCAGATAGTCTCGGACTCGTGGCAGAGGATTGAAGAAGGAAAATTTTCTCTCGGAAAAACTTTAGGTTGACCGTTGAAGTGAGCTGAACATATATACTTCATGCTGCACCCTAACATAAATGATTGCTATCTAGGCCGCCTTACGTTATTAGAGATGAGTCTAGATAACGACACCATACCTGTTTTCTGTATTGGGTTCTTTCATGTCCAAGGCTAATAAGTATGTTAGGTAGAAGCTCCTATCTTTGCATTTACATTTCCACATTACAAAACCAAATATTGGCTTACATTTACTACACGTTGCTTATTGATCATGACTTAGTTCCAAAAACAAGCAAGGTGAGGTATTCTATTAAATACATAGGCATTAAACTTTTTACTAAAAGATATAAATGATTGTGCATCAGAAAAATCTATGTATTACTGAAAGATGGAACACCTGGTACCTGAGTGCATTTCTACCAGAGTGCACACTTTAATGTTAGACTTGCGTAAAAATTTCCGGATTATCATATTCTTAGTAGCTAAAGAAAGAAGAAATAACATAAACCTTAACATTCTTACCAGAAACGATAGTTCTCACTTCTTGCACAACTTGGCGGTTTTGTACCTGTCAAGTTGTCATGAAAGTTGAATGGTGCTCATTCTAGATGTACAAGATGCAAGGAAGATTACAGTAAGCCAACTATATTCTGGATAGATTAAAGTATTTAACTAGCTAATTCTATTTACTAATGGAACTTGAAATGTAGCTGATAAAAGAGAAAAGAAAAGAAAAATCTGATTTGGTTACTGATTTTTCATGGGTCCAATTTATCAATGACCACTTGGGTTTGTAAATCCATACCTGAATCATTGTTGAATATTCTCTTTTGCTGCAGATACTAGCCTACCTTCTTATGTCTGCATCATCAGCAGCAGCATCTAGAAATGCCGGTTGGGTTTCAAGCTTTGGGAGTGACAAATTCACAAAAAAAATCGATGGTTCCATAGCCATGTCATTCCTGGCATTCTTTGCTCTTGCACTCAGTTCTCTAATTTCTGCATACAAGCTTTTTGGCTGGAACTATTAAACTCCTTTGTTCTTCTCTTTCTATGTGTTTTTTTTTTTTTACTTTTGAGCCTTCATGGAACTATATAATGCGAGCTGGAACCGGTGTTAGTCTCCTGCAGAAATATCAACCATTCACATTTATGTTGTACATTTATGTATACAACCAACTATACACATACGAAAACTTATAATAAAAATTGGGACTTTTTTTTTTACTTCCATTCCAATTTCTGACCATCTTTAGAATGTTTTATTGTTCTTGTAACTTGAATAATATATATGGACTCAGACATTTCAAATTCATACTGTTCGTTTTGTTCTCTAATAATGTAAGTACTGGTATTTGCTTTGATATCATATGGTATTTGCTTGGATATTCTCTAAAGACTATGCCGTTTTCTATGAGCTCATATGTACGAGGAATATGGACGTAAATGAATTTGATCATGATATGGTTGAAAGTATAAAGTTGTTCAAGCAGTTCATACTGTCCTTGATCCTTGTGCTACTTCCACCAGTCAGAATCCAGATTTTTGGAAGGTTTCTTTCACTTGAGGGCAGAATAAAGTGGAAGGATGTGGGGGCAAAAGTTGCAATCCCAACTCTTTTCAAAGTTTTTTATATTTTGTGCTTTTGGAAAAGCATTGCTTTATTCTTTTCCTTCCTTTCATTTTTGGCACATTATTCTTTTCCTTTCATTCACAGTCATGGCTCATGAGTCATGACCATAGCTGTGGTTGGAGTCTTGGGTCATCATAAAGCAAAAATGGAACCAACATCAATGTCACTTACATGTGTCCAATTTCTTTCAATCAAGCAAGATTATGATTAGCACACCTTTCATTTTATGTAGGTTATTTATTCACTTTGGAGCTTTCTTTATTATCCTTGATGGGAACGGAGTCCATGACTACATGCATACAACTTTAATGTATTACCTTTCTCCATGCAACTAATTGGAGAAGGAGGAACGAACCTTGGAAGGAGTAATGAACCTTAGAGCATCTCCAACCCTATTGTGAATTTGGAAAAAATGGTTGCCACATAGGAATGACAAGCATTTTTTTCAAATGTACTTCTCCAATGCAAATGTGAAATAAAGTGTGAAGTTGACATGGCAAGGAGAATGTGAAGTTGGTTGTCTAGATTTAGACAATGCACTTCACAATGACTTTATGTCCACATCATCAATTATATATATATATATATATATATATATATATATATATATATATATATATATATATATAAAAGAAGTGAAAAAGTTGTCTTGGAAGTTGAAAAAAAAAATTTATTGTCTTCTCAAACTTTTGCATTGGAGAACATATTTTTATCTCATTGTCTTGTATGAATGTCATCTTGCCACATAGGAAAGACATTGTCTTATGTCTCATGCCACATAGGATTTACAACACAAAACAAGATAATAGGGTTGGAGATGCTCTTAAAAGGAGGAACGAATCTTGGAAGTAAGAACGAACCTTGGGAGATGGAATGACTATCTTTTGGTCTTTTTCATGCAACAAATATGGTGTACCCAAGAGGCATATCCTCTCTATAAATAGGAGGGAGATGGTGAAGGTTGAGAACATGAACAAGTTGCAAGAACAATACAACCACACACAACTTGTAATTCTCACACTTGTAATCCACTTAAAGTGAGTTTGTGAGAGAAAGTGATCCTCAAGTTAAGTTGTACCAACTTGAGAGAAGGTCTTTGTAATCTTTCATTTGATTATAGTGAAAACAACAAAGAAGGGGCGGACAGAGGATGTAAGCTCAAATTGAGCTGAACCTCGATAAATCATGTGTATGTGTGTGCAATCTTTCTTATTTTATCTTTTCTTCCATTTTTAGTTTATTCTCATCTCATCACAAATACGGAAAATATCTTCTTCTTTTTTCCAACAGTGATATCAGAGCACATGTTGCTAATCTTCTTGTGTTGAGATAGAGACTCCTATTGGCGGTATTCGAATGAGCAGCTTGAATGGCCGCAATTGGATGATATGGAAGGCAAAGATGATGGACCTTCTTTACTGCAAGGACCTCTACGCACCAGTTGAAGGTGAATCCTCCAAGGTAGAGTCCATGATGGTAAAAGAATGGAAGAAGTTCGACCGGAAGACGATTGACACCATTCGACAATGGGTGGATGATACTGTATTCCACTATGTGTCAAATGGGACTTCGGCGAACAGCTTGTGAAAGAAACTTGAAAATCTCTATAAGACGAAGACTGCCGGCAACAAAGCTTTTCTGATTTGAAAACTTATCAATCTCAAGCTTAAGGAAGGTGACTCAATATCTGAACATCTAAATGAAGTTCAAAGTATCATCTTGCATCCATGAATATGGTGTTGGACGACGAGCTTCAAGCCCTTCTTTTGCTTAGCTCGTTGCCAGATAGTTGGAAGACTTTGGTGGTGTCTCTTAGTAACTCCGCACCTGACGGAATTGTATCCGTGAACCAAGTTACAAGAAACCTTTTGAATGAAGAAGTCCGAAGAAAGTCATCTGGATCCTCTTATTCTCATGCCCTTGTTACCGAGAATAGAGGGAGGAGCAAAAACCAACAGCCTCAGAACTGAGACAAGTCAAGAAAAAAATCAAAAGCTAGGAAGGACATCAGTTGCTATCAATGTGGTAAGAGTGGACACATAAAACGGGAATGTCGCAAGTTCAAGCGAGAACAAAAGGAAGAGAGGACCAATAAGAAGCAAGAAAAGAATGAAAGTGCAGCCGTTGTTAGTGACAATAAAATTGTGCTTTTCTCGACATGTGAAGAAGAATGTGCAAGTCTCACTTGCCAAGACTCGGAATGGATGATTGATTTTGGTGCCTCCTACTATGCTACTCCCTGGAAGGACTACTTCACTTCGCTTCGTGAAGGTAACCTTGGAACGATAAAAATGGGTAACAAAAACTCTTCTCAAAATTTTGACCTTGGAAATATTTGTGTTACCACTAACCTTGGAACAAAGATGATGCTAAAAGATGTTAGATTTGTGCCAGATCTTCATCTCAATTTTCTCTCCACCGACAAGCTTGATGAAGAAGGAATCACAAACAGCTTTGGTAAAGGATGTTGGAAGCTTACCAAAGCATCACTTGTACTAGCGAGAGGAAAGAAGTGTTGCACTCTCTACAAGACTCAGTTACACTTGGAGAATGATGAACTTGGAACAATGGAAGGTACCTCTATGGATTTGTGGCACAAGCGACTTAGCCACATGAGGGAGAAAGGGATACAAACTCTTGCAAGGCGACAACTACTTCTATCCATGCAAGGTATAACATTATCCCACTGTGGTCATTGCTTAATTGGTAAACAACAATAGATAGCTTTTGTTAAAAATTATAACAAAAAAGAAACTAGCATACTGGACTTAGTCTATTCAGATTTGTGTAGACCCATAAATGTTAAAACCTTCAATGATGCCTCCTACTTTGTGACCTTCTTAGATGATGCATCTAGAAAGGTGTAGGTGTATGTTCTAAAATCCAAAGATCAAGTCTTTGAAGTTTTCAAAGACTTTCATACCAAAGTTGAAAGAGAAACTGGAAAACTCTTAAAGTGCATTCATATGAATAATGGTGGTAATTATACTTCAAGGATGTTTGAAGATTATTGCTCTAAATATGACATTAGACACCAAAAGTCTGTTCCACACACACCATAACATAATGGGGTTGTAGAAAGAATAAACCGCACAATTGTGGAAAGGATAAGGAGTATGTTATTCTTAGCTAAATTATCAAAATTATTTTGGGGAGAAGCAGTACGAACTGCTGCTACTTGATAAACTTGTCCCCCTCGGTTCCTCTGAATGGAGATATTCCTGAAAGATTTTGGAGTGGAAATAATATTTTTTTATTCCCACTTGTGGGTGTTTGGGTGCAAGGCATTTGTGCATGTACCTAAGGTGAATAGAACAAAACTTGATGACAAAGTCATTCCATGCATCTTCTTGGGATATGAAAATGATGAATTTGGTTATAGGTTGTAGGATCATAAAAATAAGAAAATTGTGAGGATCAGGGATGTTGTATTTTGTGAAGATAAAACACTTGCTGATTTTGAAAAAGAAGAGCCATAAAATATTCACATCATCCCAGATCCAATCTCTACACATGTTGTTCCTTCTCCTATGCTAGAAAATAATAATTTTCAAGATGTGCATCAAGAAGAAGAAATTTCAGGTTTCCCAGGTTTTGAGCAGGGGGGAGCATGAACATGCAGAGCCACTACATATGGATCATCCACAAATACCTCAGTTGAGACGGTCGGAGAGAGATCGACAACCCTCAACTAGATATCATGCTTCAAAGTATACTATGGTGACAGATGCAGGTGAAACAGAAAGCTTCCATGAAGCACAAGTTCATGAAAATTGTGCCAAGTGGAAGAAATCTATGCAAGAGGAGATAGATTCTTTGCATATGAACCACACTTATGATTTGGTGGAGCTACTTAAGAACAGAAAAGCCTTGAAGAACAAATGGATGTTCAAAATCAAGAATGAAGGAAATGGCCAAGTCAAGTACAAAGCTCGTCTCGTGGTGAAATGCTTCAGTCAGAAGCAAGGTATTGATTATGAAGAAATATTTTCTCCAATTGTGAATATGTCTTCTATTCGGGTTATTCTTGGTCTTGTTGCCTCTCAAGATCTTGAAGTTGAGCAGTTAGATGTGAAAACAACATTCCTCCATGGTGATTCGGCGGAGAAAATTTATATGGAGCAGCCAGAAGATTTCAAGGTAAAAGACAAAGAACACTTGGTTTGCAAATTAAAGAAGACTTGTACGGGCTCAAGCAGGCACCGTGACAGTGGTATAAAAGGTTCGATTCTTTTATGCTTGACCATGGGTACAAAAGAACATCTGCAGATTACTGTGTTTATGTCCAAAAGTTCTCTGATGATGATTTCATTACTCTCTCTTTATATATTGATGATATACTTGTTGTTGGAAAAGATATATCCAAGATTGACAAGTTGAAGAAGGAATTGAGTAAGTCCTTTGACATGAAGGACTTAGGAGCTGCACAACATATATTGGGGATGAAGATTTCTCGAGACAGAAATGCAAGAAAGTTGTGGCTATCACAAGAGAGAGATATTGAACGTGTTCTGGAGAAGTTCAATATATTGAACTCCACGCCAATCAGCACACTGTTAGCAACTCATTTTAAGCTAAGTACACAACAAAGCCTTTCAAATAAGAAAGAAAAGAAGGAGATAAAAAATATTCTATTTGCCTCGGCCGTCAGAAGCTTTATGTACTCTATGGTTTGTACAAGACCCGGCATAGCACATGCAATTGGAGTGGTAAGTCGCTTTCTTACCAAATCGGATAAAGAATATTGTGTAGCACCCAGTTTCTAAAATGAGGGTAATTTTGAACTTTTGTATATTTTAGTTATTTAATAATGATATTTAAATTATGTAATAATTTTTAGTAATTTTTAATTAATTTAAAACTATTTAAAACCATGACTTGTGATTTTGATGGTTAACTAGTTAAACCATAGTTTTGCTAAGCCTAGAGACTGACCATGACCAAGGGAGCCTAGTCATGTGATTAGGATAACTAATTACTACTTTTTAGTCTAGGAGTATTTTGGTCATTTTGACAATTTGGTAAAATTGTATTTTGCATAAATTAAATATTGTGCTAATCTTTACTTAAGCCTTAACCTAGAATCTTAGCCTAATCTAGATTAGCCTTGAGCCTAGACTCTTGATTAGGATAACCTAGTAATGACAAGATTAACAATATCTAGATATTTCATAGTAGGATATTTACCTATTGGAATATTTGTGAAAAAGAAAGCCTTATGACTAATTGAACCAATACGAAGGCTTAGAATTGGGTGGACAAGTCCTAGCCACTCATCTACATGTAAAACTAACCCTAATTCATCTAATGACCAGCCATCAAGTGCCCCCTTCCTATAAAGAATCCTTAAGAAAACTCTTGCCTCTTTTTACCTCTACATAGAACCATAATTTGTTCTTCCCCAAACTTAAGAGCTTCCCTCTTTATTTTGATCTCCAAATCCCTCCATTCTTCTTCCAATCTTTCATCATTTCTTCTCATTCAACCAAGGAGGAGGTGCTAGCAAGGATTGGGAGCAAGGAGCAAGGAAGGGTGTCCATTTTGGAGGAGCTTTCGTGTCGGAGCTGTGTCCTTTGAGTGTATCATTGGGATCCCACTTCCAATAGGTATAACAATCTCTCTATTTCAATTTTCCTTGCATTTAATTAGATTTGAATCCATAGGATCCACTCCCATGCATGTACAACCATTAGATTTTAGTTTGAGGCTCTTTGGAGTCCTCTTTAGGAAGTTTGAATAGGTTTGGTGTCCTACTTGTGGAGTTTCCAATATAGGACACCCCATGTGTTTGTGTTTATGCAAATAGGCTATTTTATAGTTTAATTTTAATTTTAGGATGGTTAGAATGAGTTTTATTTGGATAGCTATGTTGGTATAAAAGTATCTTGGCCTACATGTGTTTCTTTTGTCCAAAACAACCCAAATTCGTCATAATTTTTATCCACGTTTTTAGTAGCCAGAGCAACTTAGAAATGTCATAACTCCTAGCTCAAGACTCCGATTAATCTTTTATTTTTTTAAAAGAACCGTATCGAAGTTAGCTTTCCAAATATATATTTTAATAAGCCAAAATCGTTCTAGAACTTTCTGTAGAACTATTTGAGTGTCAGCTGTACGAAAGATAAACGTGTTTCGGAAAGCTAATATGAAGGACTACAACATACTTTAATTCTAGAATTTATTGAAGGCCCAATTGGTACAGTATTAGTTTTAAGTAAAAGAGTGACTATACGACATAGGCATTTTGTGTAACCTATGAGCCTATGTAGTATGGATATCATGTGAATGTTGGTATCATAGGTTGTCAAGAATATGTATGATATAGTACATATATATATATATATATATATATATATATATATATATATATATATATTATTGTATGTAATATATGTTAGTATAGTGTGTGTGTTTGAATGAGATAAGGATGTGTATGGTTAGTAGAGAGAAGTGAGATTGATAGAGGATGTGTGTTTGATGTTGTATAGATGGTTGTGTAGTGTGTGTGTTGTGAAGGTGAGAGAGTTGGGAGGATCATGCCATCCTATTTGACTTGAGGCTAGTGTGGTTTGTTGAGTGATTTGTGCTTTGGTTGAGTGGTAGTGTGTTTGTATATAGATGTGTGTGGGTGTGTCAGAAGAGAAGGGGGTGGATTTGGTATATGTGTTTGCGTGTGTGTTAGTATTGGAGTGGAGAGGAATTTAGATGTTGTATGTATGGATATGTTAGTATGTTAGTGGTTATGTTAGAATCTATGTAGAGGTTAGAGGTATCTTAGAAGTTAGATAGTGATATCTTATATAAGTTAGATAGTCAGTTGTGTTAGTCTATGTTATTGTTAGTTAGAGATGAAATATGTTAGTTGGTTAGAGTTAGAGATGGATATATATATACATATATGTTATGGTTAGATATTAGTTAGTGGATGTTAGTTGTGTTAGGTTTCTAAGTTAGAATAGATGGTTAAAAGTTATATGTTAGAATGTTGTTAGTTGAGGTATTGGTTAAATTTTGATATGTTAGATACCTATGATATGTTAGTATTAACTAGTGTCTAGATGTTGGAAACATATAGATAGTTAGTATCCTATCTTAGTATCTTAGGATACTAAGAGTGGGGTCTTAGAATAGTGGGTATCGTAGGATACTCAAGTTAGTATCTCATGGTAAATGAGATTTATCTTTACTTTCAAGGTAAATGAGTTTACCTTATAATCAAGGAAAGGTATCAAGATACCAAGATATGGTATCGAGATACGAGGGTAGAGTGTTAGAACACCTTAGTAGGGTATTGAAGGATAAGTAGGGTGAGGGTAATGTAGGCAATGGTATGGGTTAGAGGCTAAGGTAACGAGTTTACCTTGGTAGGGTAATAGGATAAGAGTTAAGATAATACCTATAACTAAGATATGAGTTTAACATGTTTAAGATATGGTTAGAAATATGATAGCTTGGTTGGTAATGGTTAGGAATAGGGTAAATGACTTAGGGTTGACCCCGTTTGACCATGGTTGACCATTTTGACTAACATTCAACCAAAAGTCAAATTTAGCCTAAAATTGACCAAAACTTGACCAGAGTTGACCAGTTGACCAAAAGTCAACTGTGAGTCAACCATTGACCTAGTTGACCTAGAGTGGACTATGAGTTGACCAGGGTTGACCAGAGTTGACCATTTGACCAAAACTCAACTGTAAGTCAACCTTTGACTTAAATCGACCTTGTTTGACTTTGTTTGACTTGCCTTGACCTAGTTTGACTTAGAATCATATAGTTTGTATTGTAGATTTTTATTATTACAATTTGAGTACTTTATAATCTGTTTTACTCTAATAGGACTCTGTAACACCAGTTCGGACATCTATTCATATCAGTCGTACAGGGTGACAGGTGAGTACATTTTCTGATCGTTTCATACTTGTCAGGACTTATATTCTTGCTCTAGATTACTTTAATTGATACTGACACGATTGTTATCACGGATTGGTACTATATGGATCTTCTTTTGCGATGTTATCCCCATTGTCTTCAGCAGATACATATTGTGATGTGCATTTCACGAATATATTGTATTTATTGTACACCCTTATTCATGTATACTCATTGTGCATCTTGTACTCTCATGATCACATGAGCTTCATGGAAAAAATATTGTACAAGGTAACGTAACTGGATTGGATCCTTGTGTATTGATTGGGGAGGGTGAGCAGGAAATGGTTATGTAATTAAATCCCATTATACAAATATTGTATAAACTATTGTATATGTCCATTGTACACTCACGTTTGATGGAGTTACCATTTTTATTGTATAACCTAACCTGTTTACATAACCATATTGTGCTCTAAATCACTAGTACTTGTAGTTTTACTTATCTTGTATATATTTTCAGTTATAAATTCTCTCTCGTTTTCATGTACATCTTCTTACAGTTCATGTATCTTACTCTTTTGCATGCTTTATATTTCCTAACATGTTATAAACTGCGTGAGATATATTGTGCTCGCTTCTGTCCTGACTGGACCTGTTGAAAATGTTATAGATGATGATGGTGACTGCCCTACTTTCTATAGGGCATATGAGGGTGACATTCAGGAGCCTGAGGAGCATTTAGCTCAGTAGAGGGTGCTTAGTCTAGTCTAGTATTTATAGCTTTCAGTTTGTATCGGATTGTTTCGATTGTTAGTTGAGACTTAGTTATATTCAGGACTTGTATTTATTTGTATTGAACATCTATTTTGTGTGGTGTGATAACTCTATTTATATTCAGTTTCTTCCTTTATCTGATTTCATATCGTGCTCTATCTTTCCTAGACTTGTGATTGAGATATAGAGTTGAGATGTTATATTATACCTCCGTGCGGAGATGACAGGTTTATATATCTTGTTGTTAGATGTTAGATGTAATAGAGGACCTATATAGCGTTCTACTGCCGACACTGCGGCGTAGGCTGGACGTACCTACGTTCTCGTGTCCCTAAACAGGGTGCGGGTCGTGACACATTGGGAAGCAGTAAAGTGGATCCTAAGATATCTTAGAGGAACCTCCAAATATTCTTTATGTTTTGGAGATGACAAACCTATCTTAGAAGGTTACACTGATTCTTACATGGCAAATGTCTGGGACAAATGGAAGTCCACATCGGGATATTTATTTACCTTTGCAGGGGGAGCTGTATCATGGAAATCAAAGCTACAAAAGTGTATTGCTCTATCCACCACAAAAACTGAATATATCGCTGCTAAAAGCTAGCAAGGAGCTCTTGTGGATGAAGAATTTTTTAAAGGACTTCTCTCTCAAGTAAGAGAAGTACACTCTACATTGTGATAATCAAAGCGCCATTGACTTAAGTAGAAATGCTACATATCACTCAAGGACGAAGCACATCGACGTTCTCCATCACTGGATCCAAGATGCTTTGGAGAATCGTCTTATGCACATCAAAAAGATTGATACAAATCAAAATCCGTCTGATATGATGACGAAGCCTCTACCAAAAGAGAAGCATGACTTCTGCCGAAGGATGGCAGGTATGACTACTGTTTGAGATCTTTCTCTTCATGAGGATGAAAGGAGAGATTGATGGGAACGGGGTCCATCCTCATGATGATTACATGTATGCAACTTTAATACATTACCTTTCTCCATGCAATGAACCTTGGAGAAAGAGGAACAAACCTCAGAAGGAGGAACGAACCTTGGAAGGAAGAACGAACCTTGGGAGATGGAAGGGCTATCTTTTGATCTTTTCCATTCAATGAATATGGTGTACCCAAGAGGTATATCCTCTCTATAAATAGGAGGGAGATGGTGAAGTTTGAAAACATAAACAAGTTGCAAGAACAACACAACCACACACAACTTGTAATTCTCACACTTGTAATCCACTTCAAGTGAATTTGTGAGAGAAAGTGATCCTCAAGTTAAGTTGTACCAAATTGAGAGAAGTCCTTTGTAATCTTTCATTTGATTATAGTGAAAATGACGAAGAAGGGGCGAGCGGAGGATGTAGGCTCAAATTGAGCTGAACCTCGGTAAATCTTTTGCGTGCGTGCAATCTTTCTTATTTTCTCTTTTCTTCCATTTTTAGTTTATTCTCATCTTATCACAAAGACGGAAAATGTCTTGTTTTTCCCAACAATCCCTTCCTCAAGAAGAAAGTTTGGCTATTTTTGCTATTTTCTAGATTTTGGAGCAAATGTCAAGATAATGCCATTGTCAGTTAACTTAACAGAGAAAATTGAAAAAAATACAGTAAATTTGCATAGTTATTGTTTCTAACTGAGTTCTTTTTTTTAAAAGTAGGAATGTAATTCAAGTGTTTTGTATAAAGTTGGACATAAAAACCTAAGTCTTGCAACGAGTACGTACAAGGACTAGAGATTAGGCAATCCCTTGAAAAAAAGAAGGGAAGCAAGCAATAACTTAGGAGAGAACCCACAAAACAAGGAAACACAAGGATTCTACATGGAATATCCAAAAAAAGAAAAGGTTTCATGGTCAATTTCCATAAAACTTGCAAATTTAACAAAGAGCAACTGAGAATTCGTTACAAAACCCAAAACAAGTAACAAGAAACAGCAAAAAAAAAACACTCTTGTGATTTGAGAACCCCAGGAGAAGTGCACCCTAAGAACATGAATCGAGGATTTTGTGTTCTCTTTAGTTGTGTTTGTCCCAAGGCATCAAAGCCTAGGTTTCATGTGTATAGCAGACACAAAATTAGTCTCGAAGTTACTAACATTTAACAATCTAATTATTCCAATAGAAATTGCCAGGGGATGATCCGGGATTGATGGGAGTTATTGGAGAGGTTCTGTATTCGAGCTCAGGTCTCTCATATATAGAGAAAGGAGGAATCGGTATCCCTGTTCTAAAGCATTCTTGAATGTTTTCAAAACTATAGACGTTAGATCATGTCTTTTTCTACCGTTCATATTAGATCATCAAAACTATATTAGATCAATAAAGTACTCAATTTTTTGGCAAAAATAGACACAATCCAACGACCGTAATTTTGTAAACATTTAGAAACGTTTAAGAACAAAAATCATAATTGACTTACATGATGGTTCATATGAGAACTTTTGATGCATTGTGCCAATACAAGCCTCGTCTCTCATTCCAAAAGGGTAGCTATCATCCATTGCTTCTATCCCACAATCCCTAAGCCCAAATCATGTAAGGGGCTCGAAGGGCTTGTGCCCAAGAAACTAGTATAGGCCCTTGGGAATATAAATCTTCTTAGATGCATTTAACAAAATGTGCTAGGACATATGACTCCCAAAATTTTCATATCCATCTGTATAGCCTTGCAGCATCCTTCTAGTCTCTTCAGCCCTTTGGGGAAAAAATAGTCATTTAAAAAAAAGGACTAAAAGTCCCCCCAAAGTCATAGTAGCATTGGAGATGCTCCTAGACCTCTGTTCTTCCCATCCACTCCTCACTTGACCACTCTAACTCAGCCAACATGAACAATTCGGCTTACTCCAACCACATTTTCCTTAAAGCTCTAAATGTGGCGATAACTATCAATTTTATGTTAATATACCATCTTCCTCAATTTGGGCCGGCCTGTTAGAAGAATATTAGGCCCATTGTTTAGCCCAATACGATAAAAGGGATTTGGTAGGTAGATAGAGCAAAGATATATAAACACAAGAGTTGTTCTAGGAAGATGAACAACTTGTTGATAGCCGTCGAAATGGAAGCAGCTCTCCTTCCCTTCACAACCCTTTCCCTCTTCTGTTCTTCCCCTCTAGGGACAAACTCTCCTTCCCTACCAAAAGAACTCATCACTAGTACCAGTAGTAGAACAAGAAGGAATGCTTATACTTGGAAAAGCCATCAACTTATTCCTTCATTAAAAGCCTTTTCGAGGAGAAATTATTCAGTAGACTAGATCACCATGCACGTTCCATGCACGTGATAGTGGTGAATGGTGTGAATCCGTCCAATGGAATAATATAACATGATATAATACTATTTTTGGTAGTCCTATCATAATGAAATTTGATAATTGTTTGTTTAGTTTCGTTTTTGTCTTTTGATATTATCATGCGTCATTGTACTGGCTCACAATTCACCGTTGTCACGTGGTGAGCCCATCCGTCCCACTGCATAATTTCTTCTTTTGGAGTTTCAGAAATCGAAACAATATCCACAGAAGAAAAAACAAAGATTGACAGGTTTGTAGAAAAATCAGAGATTGACAGGTTTGTAGAAAAAAAATTAGAAATATCAAAACATGCAGGTAGGTGTATATCGAGGTGGGTAAAAACCTCAACCACCCAGATTAATCGGTGACCTCTTATTTATAGAAACTTAGTAACAAAAAAGAAACAAAATAACCAAGATAACAAACTTAGTAAAATAATGATAGAAACAAAATAACTAAGATAACAAACTTAGTAACAAAAAAGATAAAAACAGAATAATCAAGATAGCAATAATACTCTAGGGATATCTCCTTATCCATGATGATTGAGATGATGACTTGGCGGTTTGAATTGATAAGCTTGAACTTGAATTGGTAATTGGTTTTATCTTCTAACATCTTCCCTCAAACTGTGTGGTGGTCATGCACAGTTTGTAACGTAATGATTCCAAAGAAGAGTTTGTATCGTAATGATTCCAAAGAAGCTTGTGTTTGGGCTTGTTTGAGAGAGAGCAGCATGTTCATCCATAATCTTGGGCTTATTTGAGAGAGAGGGATAGAGAGAGAGAGTCTTGTGTCACGACCCACACTCGATTTAGGGGCACGAGCACGTGGGTACGTCCAGCCTATGCCGCAGTATCGGCGGTAGACGCTGTATAGGTCAACAGCAATAACTAGACAATCTAACATATATGAAATATAATCCTGTCAACAATATAACTCATCTCCGCAACGAGGAATAATGACATCTATAAACATATACCCAATCATGTAATCTAGAGGAATATAATAGCACGAAATTGATAGAAGATAATGAAAAGATGAAAACATAGTAGTAGCATAAGTCTCATAAAACAAGTCTAGAAGTCTATATCAAATAGTACATGTCCTGAATAAATATAACATCCCCAAATATCAAACTGGAGACAAATCCAGCAAACATAGCTACTGGCTAAAGTACTACTGGAGGTGCATCCTCAGCGAGCACCGGCTCCAAGGAAAATCTCCTGGGCATGGTTGTCAGTTCTCTAAATCTTCTGAAAAATATTATCCAGTCAGGATTGGAGCGAAGTACAAATACTAATAACAGTTCCAATTAATTGACAAAAACTATAAAGCAATGATAAAGAATGCTATATATGATGAAGAACAAAACTGATGTAATAAAAGTAATGCAAGGAGACAGAAAATATCAATAGGATGTAATCAGTGCGAGCAAGAAATGGAAGAGAAACTACTATATCAGGGATAGAGCAATGTAGCCTCCCTTCCCGAAATTTTTTTAAAAAATATTTTATTATTATTTATTTGGTTTAAATGGTGATTTTAAATTTTTTTATAAATAATTATTTAGTTAATTATTACGGTAGATGATTTTTAATCAGGATTAAATTTGGAGTACAATGCGACTAGGAATCATGGCACGGATAGTGCAGTGGCGTGCTTTGACTAGTGTATTAGCCCTGGCAGGGAAGGCCGAGCCATAGTGACGTCATAACTAAGAAAACCATGCAAGGTTGCGACATAACCCTTACCGAAGATTTTATTTATTATTTAATTTTTATTATTAAGGTTTATTGACTTATGGAAGATCCGGTTGTACCAAACCAGTCTGGACTGGAACCGAACTAAGCCAAGCCCATGTAGTCAATGTAGTACGACCAACAACGCCATGTAGACGTACATATTGTATTTATTATTTCTGATTGTTAAATAGGCATTTCGTATATAAAAGATTTATATCATAATATAATTTATTATTACTGAATTAATATTCTATTTTAGAAATAGGATAAATATTCTTATATTATTATGGTGCATTTTTGGATAAATATATGTGTATACATTTATAATTATTTTCACCATTATATATATATTAATTTTTATGTGCATATTATATTTAAGAATATATAATTATATGATATAAAATGTATCTAGGGATTATATAGATATATACTTCTATATATATATGTATATACTATATACTACATAAATGGGTAAATGTGTATGTATATATAAATATATATGGGTGTAAATAGTATGATATATAAATGTACATAGATATATGTGTGCTGGTTTTTATTAAATATATATATATTATATATATATATCTATATATTATAGATATATATAATATATATATATTATATATTTATATCTAATATAAAGAAATTATTATATATATATATATTATATATATTATATATATTATATATTATATTATATATAATATATAAATATAATAATATATATATATATATATCTATATATATATATATAATATATATATATATATATATATATATATATAATATATATATATCTTTTATATATATATATATATTTATATTATATATAAACCAGCACACATATATCTATGTCATTTATATATTCATACTATTTACACCTATATAAAATATAAAATATATATATATATATTATATATCTAATATATATATATAAAATATATATTATATATATATATATATATAATATATATATATATTTATATAATTATAATATATATATATATACGTATATATTTATAGTAAGTTACTTATAAAAGTAATGAATGAACCAGGCCGAGCCCAGCCCACGCACGCCACACCCAACCAGCCCGGCCCAACGTCCCTGCTAACCCACCACCGAAGCCCAGCCATTTAAATCCCCATTAGCTATCAGCCTTTCCCCTTTAGACCCAGAGGCCCAGCAAAGCCCGACCCAGCTGAACCCTCCCAGCTGAAGCGCCCTGACCCGAGAGTTCACCCGCCCCAACAGAGCTGCCGAGCGTATAAAACCACCATCACCACGCGAACAAAACCCTAACGGCGCCTCCCCAACACTCCTGACGGCCACCAGGCGCCCCGCCACGCGCAACCCCGCCGTGGGCGGCCATCGGCCGGTGATGGAGTCGCCGGAGGCCACACGCACGCGTGTAAAGCTAGAGACAGTAGCAGCAATGGCGGATGGAGGGAACAACTTCGCGGCGATTTTTCTCCCTCGACGACTGATCCCTTCACGAACCGTTTGGTAAGGTACGACCACAACTAACCATCTTTATATCCCTTCAATTAGTTCAAATCTAGATGGTCGAGGTTGGCCAGAAAACAGAGTTGAAGTTGACGAAAACCCGCTAGTAATAGGGCAAAACCCAGTCCCAACACCCAAGTTGGAAGGCCAATTAATGGCAACCCATAGACATCCTATAAAACCTATCTGAACAGTATTTTAGTTGACCTAAACAGCATCAAAACCCTTTTTGTAGTTTTATGTTTCATCGATATAGCTTGAGAAATTCGTTTTCCAAAACAGAAAAAAACCACGTTCAAAATTTTAACTTTGGAAATTTGTCCGATACGACGTGCGTCCCGCCAATCCGGGCAACGTGGTCCGAACTGAAGGCATCGAAAGGTGCGTAACGGCTTCGTGATCGTGTGGGCTTTGGCGGAATTCAAATTGGTCGCGTGTGCGCGACGAATTGATGCGTATCCGTCGAAATTAACCGTATCGACCACTTTGCACAACTCCAATTACTTTATGCACACTCGTCGATCGAGACAAAACTTACGCCATCAGGACCGTATCATTTTATGGTCCTGTATGCCAAGTTTGGTCCGATTCTGAGACAGTTGATCAGATCGTCGTTTCGTGGGCCCCACGGTCCGATTTAACGGCGATTTTGTGCACGGCCCGCCGGAATCCAACTTTGGACATACGGTTGGGTTCGTATCGAAAAATCGGATCTGTAGACATGTAGTTTGATGACTTTAGAGACCATAGACTTGGGCACATTTTTCGGTACAAAGCGGGTCCAACGGCGGACATCGTTTTTGCTCAAAATTACTGTTTTGCCCCTATACCAAATTGGACTTAAGGATAGACAATCCTAGCTAATTTGACTATTCTGAGAATGTTGGTAACATTATTTCAGCTTCGAAGACGTTGTGATGACTTGGACTTTCTGACTTGTTGATTGGTGATACATTGTTGGTTCTTCGTGCAACCCTCAGGCAAGTATACCTTGTCGAACATATACAGTTTTATATTATTTCTTCTTTTTCTTATTTTCTTTTCATATTGTCACATGGTTCCATATCGTTATTGATTCGTCTGGATTACTTTACTGGTTCTAGATTACGTGCACGTATAGGATATTCGACATTGTTTGATTATTGGTCTTTTCGTGTTATCTTGTCTTGTGATTGAGTTGTCAGTTTCTATATCTGTCCTTGACTTGACCATTCTTGACTGGAGTATGTATTGTACTACAGTTGAGACATACTATAGATTGGGAGTATCTTACATTATACGACCTATAGCCGATTCTTCTCTGATATCACTTGATTGGCTTGACTTGAGATATGCCATAGATTGGGAGTATCTTACATTGTACTACGACCTATAGCATATATTGATTGATTTGATTGACTTGACTTGCGATACTATAAATTGGGAGTATCTTACATTGTACTACGATTTATAGGAGTCTACTTGACTTTGTATCCTTAGGAGAGGAGATCGATACTAGAATTGGCTAACCTTGACTGGGATTATCTTGCATTGTATTATAATCAAAATCTACTATAGATTGGGAGTATCTTGCATTGTACTACAAGCTATAAGGTTAATCGATTGATTGGTAGCCAAGTCTAGTATTACATTTCCACACGACTCGTCGTCCTTAGATGTTCTCCTTGCAGTGTTCTTATCCCTCTTACATGTTATTTACTGTCATATTAGTAGGCATATTTTATATATTGCTAGTCCTCTGAGGACCTGATGATCTCTTCAGGTAGCTGATTGCACGGAGTTAGTTAGCTGAGCATGTGGTAGTTGACTTTATCTGCATGATTCAGGTATTTTTTAGTGATATTGACTTACTATCTTTCTCGTGTTTTTATGATATATTCTGCTTATCAGCTTTACTTTATAGACTCATATCATTCTTGGAGTCTAATCGAACAATATGCTAATGGGCTGCAGACCATGACCCATACTTGTTCATTCTTGTTTTATATGATTTCTGTGGATTGAGATATAATTTAGATTAGACATGATACCCATGACCTTGACAGCTTATACGTACTCGAGTCGGGATGGAGTTTGCTCGATACGTAGCTGGCTTGCTCACGAGCTCGCGTCCGAAAATCAGGTGCGGGTCGTGACAAGTTTTTGTGGTGGCCCATGCAGGTCAAGCATATCGTATCGGTTACGTAACTGTACTGATACGAGCCTGCGACAATGACTAAACCCTTAGAAATCTCAATCCACTCTACCTTGAAAATTCTCCTAGAAATTCTCTGCGTCCTTGAAACTCCATATTTGCTCTCGATTATACTCCTTGTTTTCTGTACCATTGATTCTCGTCCCTTCCTATTTCGGGGTGACGAAAAATCGTGCTGTCTAGAATTCATCAGAAATCCTTAAATTATAATATAATATTGCTTGACTATTGAATATTTGGTTGCTTATAGATATGAGAGATTATAGATGCCATATGCCCTAGATATCTATTGGAAGGACTGTTAGCCAGTAGTTAGAAGACCATAAGATTTTAGTGATCGTGTTTTGAGGAGTAGTGTGACCAAAGGTGGGTAGAAGTCCTCAAGTATTTGAAGTTATAAAATGGCTAGAGAAGGTTATAAATATTTTTAGAAATTAAATTTGAGGAGATTACGGTAATAGTGGACTTTGATTTTAAGGAATAATTATTAATTATAATTTCGAGGACGAAATTATTTTTAAGGTGGGTAGATTTGTAGCCTCCCTTCCCAGAAATTTTTTTAAAATATTTTATTATTATTTATTTGTTTAAATGGTAATTTTTAGATTTTTTATAAATAATTATTTAGTTAATTATTACGGTAGATGATTTTTAATCAGGATTAAATTTGGAGTACAATGCGACAAGGAACCATGGCACGGATAGTGCAGTGGCGTACTTTGACTAGTGTTTAGCCCTGGCAGGGAAGGCCGAGCCATAGTGACGTCCTAAATAAAAAACCAGGCAAGGTTGCAACTTACCCTTACCGAAGATTTTATTTATTATTTAATTATTTATTATTAAGGTTTATTGACTTATGGAAGACCCGGTTGCACCAAACCAGTCTGGACTGGAACCGAACTAAGCCAAGCCCACGTAGTCAATGTAGTACGACCAACAACGCCCATGTAGACGTACATATTGTATTTATTATTTCTGATTGTTAAATAGACATTTCGTATATAAAAGATTATATACATAAATATAATTTAGGCTTAATTGCTACTTGATACCCTCAACTATTACCGTTTTTCAACTTGGTACCCTAAACTTTTTTTGTAACAACTTGATACCCGATATTATTTTGGACAAAAATGTCCCTATCCCTAACCTCCCTCCCCCCTGCTAGCTTCGCGCCCCCTCTGCTTGCTCCGACCGCAGCTCCCCCCACCCCCCTGCTCGCTTCAGGCCACCCCCCCCTCGCTCTGGCCGTCCGCCCTTCCGCCTCTTCCTTAGGCTCGGCAGCGGGAGGAGGGGGGCTGGAAAGGGGGTGCGGGGCAGGAGGCGAGGCAGGGGTTGGCCGGAAGCGAGGAGGGGGGGTTGGCCGAAAGCGAGGAGGGGGGGTCCGGCCGGAGCTAGCAGGGGGGTGGCTGGAGTGGGGGAGGGGGTGGAGGGAGGGAAGGGATAAGGACATTTTGGGGTTTTTTAAAATGTTAGGTACTAAGTTGAAGAAAAAATAGTTGAGGTATCAATCTGTTACGAAAAAGTTTAGGGTATCAACTTGAAAAGTGTGATAGTTGAGGGTAGCAATTAGCAATTAAGCCTATAATTTGTTATTACTGAATTAATATTCTATTTTAGAAATAGGATAAATATTCTTATATTATTATATTGGTGCATTTTTGGATAAATATATGTGTATACATTTATAATTCATTTTTACCTTTATATATATTAATTTTATGTGCATATTATATTTAAGATATATAATTATATAAGATATAAAATGTATATAGGGATTATATAGATATATACTTGTATATATATATGTATATACATATATACAAATGGGTGTAAATGTGTATGTATATATATAATATATATGGGTGTAAATGTATGAATATATAAATGTACATAGATATATGTGTGCTGGTGTATATATAAATATATTAATATATATATAATATATATATATTATTAATATATTTGTATGTATATACATATATGCGTATATAAATATTTATATGTAAGTTACTTATATAAAAGTAATAGAATGAACCAGGCCGAGCCCAGACCACCCGCACAGCAAACCCAACCAGCCCGACCCAACGTCCCTGCTAACCCACACCCGAAGCCCAGCCATTTAAATCCCCATTAGCAATAAGCCTTTCCCCCTTAGCCCCAGAGGCCCAGCAAAGCCTGACCCAGCTGAACCCTCACAGCTGAAGCGCCCAGACCCGAGAGTTCACCCGAGCTCTAACAGAGCTGTCGAGCGTATAAAACCAGCATCACCACGCGAACGAAACCCTAACGGCGCCTCCCAATACTCCTGACGGCCACCAGGCACCCGCGCACGTGCCAGCCCCGACGTCGGCCATCGGAACGCAACGGACGCCGGACACACGCGTGCGTGTAAAGTTGAGAGACAGCAGCAGCAATGGCGGGTGGAGGGAGCAACTTCGCGGCGATTTTTCTCCCTCGACGACTGATCCCTTCGCGAACCGTTTGATAAGGTACGACCACAAACTAACCATCTTTATACCCTTCAATTAGTTCAAATCTAGATGGCCGAGGTTGGCCAGAAATAGAGTTGAAGTTGACGAAAAACCCGCTAGTAAATAGGGCAAAACCCAGTCCCAACACCCAAGTTGGAAGGCCAATTAATGGCAACCCATAGACATCCTATAAAACCTATCTGAACAGTATTTTAGTCGACCTAAACAGCATCAAAACCCTTTTTGTAGTTTTATGTTTCATCGAATATAGGTTGAGAAATTCGTTTTCCAAAACAGAGAAAAACCACGTTCAAAACAGTTTTAACTTTGGAAATTTGTCTGATACGACGTGCGTTCCGCCAATCCGGCGACGTGGTCGCGAAACGAAGGCATCGAAAGGTGCGTAACGGCTTCGTGGTCATGTGGGAATTCAAATTGGTCGCGTGTGCGCGACGAATTTGATGCGTATCCGTCGAAATTCACCGTATCGACCACTTTGCACAAACTCTAATTACTTTATGCACACTCGTCAGATTGAGACAAAAATTGCGCCATCAGGGCCGTATCATTTTTCTGGTCCTGTATGCCAAGTTTGGTCCGATTCTGAGACAGTTGATCGGATCGCGGTTTCGCGGGCCCCACGGTCCGATTCAACAGGCGATTTTGTGCACGGCCGGCCGGAATCCAACTTTGGACATACGGTTGGGTTCGTATCAGAAAACCGGATCTGTGGATATGTAGTTTGATGACTTTAGAGACCATAGACTTTGGCACATTTTTTGGTGCAAAGCGGGTCCAACGGCGGATATCGTTTTTGCCCGAAATTACCGTTTTGCCCCTGTGTCCAGAATTGGACTTAAGGACAGGCAATCCCAGCTAATTTGAATATTCTGAGAATGTTGGTAACGTTTATTTAAGCTTTCGGAGGCAGTTGTGATGACTTGGTCTTTCTGACTTGTTGATTGGTGATACATTGTTGGTTCTCCGTGCAACCCTCAGGCAAGTATACCTTGTCGAACATATACAGTATTTACATTATTTTCTCTTTCTTTATTGTATTTTTTTTCATATTGTCACATGATTCCATATCGTTATTGATTCGTCCTGGATTGCTTTATTAGTTCTAGATTACGTGCACTTATAGGATGTTCGACATTGTTTGATTATTGGTCTTTTCGTGTTATCTTGTCTTGTGATTGAGTTGTCAGTTTCTATATCTGTCCTTGACTTGACCATTCTTGATTGGGAGTATCTTACATTGTACTACAGTTGAGACATACTATAGATTGGGAGTATCTTACATTGTACTACGACCTATAGCCGATTCTTCTACCCTGATACACTTGATTGACTTGACTTGAGACATGCCATAGATTGGGAGTATCTTGCATTGTACTACGACCTATAGCATATATTGATTGATTGATTGACTTGACTTGCGATACTATAAATTGGAAGTATCTTACATTGTACTACGATTTATAGGAGTCTACTTGACTTTGTATCCTTAGGAGAGGAGATCGATACTAGAATTGGCTAACCTTGACTGAGATTATCTTGCATTGTATTACAGTCAAAATCTACTATAGATTGGGAGTATCTTGCATTGTACTACAAGCTATAGAGGTTAATCGATTGATTGGTAGCCAAGTCTAGTATTACATTTCCACACGACTCGTCGTCCTTAGATGTTCTCCTTGCAGTGTTCTTATCCCTTTACATGTTATTTACTGTCATATTAGTAGGCATGTTTTATATATCTTGCTAGTCCTCTGAGGACCTGATGATCTCTTCAGGTAGCTAATTGCATGTAGTTAGCTGAGCATGTGGTAGTTGACTTCATCTGCATGATTCAGGTATTTTGTTAGTGATATTGATTTACTATCTTTCTCGTGCTTTTATGATATATTCTGCTTATCAGCTTTACTTTATAGACTTATATCATTCTTGGAGTCTAATCGAACAATATGCTAATGGGCTGCAGACCACGACCCATACTTGTTCATTCTTGTTTTATATGATTCCTGTGGATTGAGATATAGTTTAGATTAGACATGATACCCATGACCTTGACAGCTTATATGTACTCGAGTCGGGCTGGAGTCTGGTCGATACGTAGCTGGCTTGCTCACGAGCTCGCATCCAAAATCGAGTGCGGGTCGTGACAAGCAATGTAACTGATAGACTGAATATGAAAGCTATAATATACAATGTATTTTCAAATACCAAGTAGATATGTAATTGGCTTGGGAGATTAATGATTTACACTAAGAAAAGCTAGCTCAACCATATGTGAAGTGTATGATTAGCTAGTAGCCGATAATTTATACTACTTGTCGATAGTTCTTGATCACATACCTAACTAGTATTTTTTTTGTCCCGACTGATACGATGGATCCAACCATGAAACGTTACTAGCCGATGTATCCAATATTAAACAATATTCTCCAAAGTTATCCAATACCAACGAGGAAGAGTATCTGATACCATTGCGATGAGTCAAGGTAACATCTCATGACTGAAGATCCAATATCAATACTAATCCGTGTACCATCGTGTCAAGAATCATAAGTAATATTTCTAAATACTTGAATTATAGTAAATCAAATAATAGAAACTATCAGAGATGTACTCGCCTGTGGTCATAAGCAACAATGTGAATCGAGGCCGAATCACAAAGACCTAGCTAATATGAAATATCAAAGTTAATTAGTGTTTCTGTGTGTTAAACATTAATATCTAAGATAAAACATAATTTCTAGGTCAATTCTAGTCTCTGTAGTCAAACTAGGTCAATTTGACTTAAAGGTTGACTTTTAGGGTCAAACTAGTCAGCACTAGTCAAAACTAGGTCATACCCTATGTATCTTACCTATAATGTACATACGTAAACTCTATGATACAATACCTTATCCTTCACCTCATTATCTATACATATTACCTTATATATATTACCTAGACATATCTATCAGGATACTCATATCACATGTGGACTAACATACCCAATCCACATGTTACCCTGGTAGGCCCAATTACTCACTACCTATGCTCTCATACTCATGTCCCTACTGAGCCTATTATCCCACACTCTACATGTATACATATACACTAATATTCTTATAACTATGTACACTAAAAAAAATATTATATATAAATATTATATATAAATATATATATATATATATATAATATATATATATATATATATATATATATATATATATTTTATATATCATAATATATAGATAGATAGATAGATCGATAGATAGATAGATAGACAAGTAGATTGGTAGATAGATAAATAGGCTATATTGCTAACCATACTATCTACTCAATTTTGTGGACTAATACCAACTGCCCACACATACAAAGGCTCTAAATCCTATACTACCATACACTTTCTTGGTCAAACTGGTTTCCACATTCCTTGCTTACCTTATCCCTGCACACCCTACTTGTTGTGTGCAGCCTGACCAAGCTTCCCTCTCCTAGCCTAACAATCTACAATCTAGAGTACCCCATTGTTTTTCCTTCTCTTCATTTTCTACTGCACCTCATTTCTACCTATCTACCATTGGCCATCACACATACACTCACACACATATATACAAACATATATATAGCAGTTTGAACTGCTGCTAATGCTACTGCCTACTGTCGAATGAGTGTAGGAACCCTTGCACTCTGCCTGTGTAGCAGGTGTTAGGGTTATATACTAAAAGCATCACTTTTGTTTTAACTATATTTTTCTATTATTTTTGAATGAGAATCATATGGACAAATTAGCATTTTATATTGGTTATATGTTAATACAAATGTCTGATATTCTACATTGTAGACAATATGGTGTGTGATGACACACAGAAGATCCTATTATCAGTCCCTTGAAGAATAATAAATAGTTCACAACCTAGATGGATTTGGACAAACCATTGGTAAGGTTGTAGTATAATATGGTATTAGTCTATCTTGACTATAGGTTTATACTAGTACACTTTGTGTGTATTGAACAGACTACATGAGATTGTTCTCTTTGTACTGACTACATAAGTGAACAAATACCTTTGTTATTATGGATGCTTGTACTCTTAATCCGAATATAATAACAGACATGTATGTGTAGTGTGTATTACTTTGATTCATAAAAGAATAAGATTCATAATGAGTCAATACCCTTTATGAATTGGGTAATGGATTATGTGTATGATGGGTTGTTGATTGTAAAATAAATCCATGTCCCGATGTATCGGGTTGATGATGTCCCCTTAAGAAACTCATAAGGATTGTCATGTAAATCCTGCAGGTGGATTATATCCGACATGACAAATAAAGTTGAGTGTACTACTTAAGGATAAAAGATGTTGATCAATGTAGTTGTCAGTAACTTATTTGATTGACGGACATTCGATATCTTAACATGGGAAGACAAACAAGCATAATAAGAAGGAGACCATAAACGTAATTTGGGATTAGGAAGGTAGTGCAACAGTAGATTTTTAATTTAGTGGACCGAGCTATTGTTAACAGGCCTTGGTTGTGTGTTTAGGCTGAACACGTGATACCTAGATCCGTTAGGAGACCTAAACCTAATTTCTTTTCATGGTCCCTGCCATAGCCTATATACCCTCTATTTTCTGGCCGTCATATGCATCATAAGAAGAGCAACTTTTTTTAATTCATTCATCATGAGAGAAGAGAAAAGGAGGACAGCTAAGGGAGAAAAGATTGGGAGATCGTCGCCCACACGACGTCCAACCCGAGGAAGGAATACGTACAAAAGGTCTTGGGGTCGCTGACTCCTCAAGGTTGCTGGAAACTGTCATCTTTTTCTCATCGCTGACTGCTCGAGGTTGCTAAAAAGTGTTAAAATTGGTTCATTCTGATTTGTGTAGGGCCATGACTATCCAGGCTAGAGGTGGCTTTGAATATTTTGTCACATTCATTGACGATTATTCATGGTATGGATATATTTACTTGATGCACCACAAGTCTGAGTACTTTAAAAAAATTCAAAGAGTATAAGACTGAGACAGAGAAACGTCATGGAAAATGTATCAAGTCATTACGTTCAGATCGTAGTGGCGAGTACCTTTTGGTAAGTTTAGGGATTACTTATCAGATGATGGGATTACGTCTCAATTGACTGCACCAGGAACACCCCAACAGAATGGTGTAGCAGAAAGAAGGAATAGGACTCTTATGGAGATGGTTAGATCAATGATGAGTTTTCGGATTTGCTAGATTCGTTTTGGGAATATGCCTTGGAGATTTGTCACGACCCGTTCCCGAATAATCGGACACGAATCGGACACGAATCGGACACGCCCCTTCATCGTCAGACACGATGAAGTAAGCTGTACCAATCTAGGAAAATCTAACCAGATAAACATGAATAAGTACAAATCACAGCATCTATAACTGAATCCCAGAATCAAGTACATGTCTAAGAGTTATTACATCATCCAGATAAAAAAAGTAAAGTCTGATAGTCTCAAGTACAATAGAATATAACTACTAAGGGTAAAATACTAGGCTTCCTCAGCTTCTAAGTCCAGAGCAACTCCAGCTGGCTCTACTGCATCTATAGGCTCACGGCCATAGTAGGTGTCATATAATGCCTCCATCTCACCTGCAACATATCCTCAGGAGCGGAGCAAAATACAGTTCTAGGTAATGAACAAGAATATCATGATATGGAAATGATACAGGAGATCATAAAAATAAGATACATGAAATGAACATGAAAGTACAGGAATATAAGTACAGGAATGTAGTACAGGAATAAAGTACAGGAATGTAACCATGAACCTGAAGTACAAGACATGACAATGCACAATGTTTGAAATACAACTAGCCTGTGTGACCGACTGGGGTAAGTACAGGAACATGTACAGAAGTAATGAATATCGGTACGACTTAGGACCCGCGTGCACGATACGAGGCCTAAGCTATCTACATGAATATAGTAACCGGGTTTGGTCACATAGCTAGTGTATTTCCCCACCCGACACAAGTAAGTACAAGAACATGAAAGTACAAGGGTACAAGATATCGTGTCATGACGTGTTACAAGAAAAATACAAGGTATTTAAATGCACAAAAACTATAGAAAAGTACTTGCCTTGCTCTGGAAAATCAAGTGTACTAGATGGAGCTGGATGTCCTCCTGTTATATGATTATAAGTTTTAAGTTCTAACCAATTACCATTTGGCTAACAATAATTCTTCCATTTACTACCAGACTAATTAATCACTTATTAAATATGACTAAGAAGTAATCCAAGGCTAGTGTCTAAGTAATTATTAGCTAACCCTTATTCTTCCAATCACATCTCACCCTAACCTGCTGTATGCTTGGCTAGCAAGCAATACTAGTAAGAAAATACACACATGCCTAGATTCCCTTCAACACAACACCGCACCCAACAATGTGCTGCAAGATTTAAACTCAAAAATGAATATCAAAGAATAAGAATATATACACAACTCAACAATACTCCCCATTTCCAGAATTTGTTGTTTACATAAAACCAGTATTTAAGTAAACCCAACCAAACCAAAATACTCTTGTCTAAGCTCATATGAGAATTTCTCCTGACATTGGCTTCCCATACTTGTACCAGCAGCTAACCCATAATTTAACTCAAGAATGAAATCAAAAACAGTAAGACAAATTATACAAATCAACTAAGGAATCTAATAGGATTATTATATATAAATTAAATTATCAATGAATATACAGTCCCAACCAAGAGTAAAAATAGAAACTAAGTTAATCAACATAAGCAATTTGCTCTGAACTCAGCAGAATCCCCACATGCAACCCGCTAATGACTGCAACACCCCTGTGTTCAATTGGTTCAAACACCCAACACTCCGTATCGAACATGAACCCACATCAACCATGGTAGACACGAACGCAATGCTGAACCAACATGACACGAACGCTGGACACAGATAACACAACCGATATTATCCCAAAAACTGAACTAAACGATAACAGAGCAGTATTGGAGAAAATTACCTGGAAAAGAAAGATTGAGAGAACACTCGTCTTCAACTTGAAGAGACTTAGAATCCGATTTCACACTCAAGAATCAACAGGTCCAAAATTCCCAGATCAAATCAAAATTCACTCGAATACTCTGAGATAAATTAAAACTGATCACTAATTGCAAATTAAATAACTCAGGAAGTAAACTCTCTGCCAAACAATACTTACCGATCCCATAGCTCAAATAATTGGAAGTAATCTGGTTTTGAACAACTGACTGGATCAATCGATCGATCTACACAATTTGATCGGAAATAATAAATTACTAGAATCAATTAAAGAAGACGACCCAAAAGAATACTCGATCTCAACGTACCCTATCGATGACTCAACATCGGATCATGAACGTTGCCGCAAGAACTGATGCTCAAAGGAGTTGCCGATCGAAATGACTCATTGGGGCGGTCGAGTTCACCCTTCCCGCTGTCGTCCAGTCTCACAAACCCTGACGAGATCACAGAGAATATCGACGGTCCAAATCGGACCTGATCTAACTAGGAAAGAAACGATCCAAAGGAACTTACCATCATCGTTGAGACGCTGCCGATCGTACGGAGGAGCTGAAGGAGCTCCGCCTCTGCTGACTGCTCGAGAAGAATGCCGTATAGTGAAGTCCGCTCAGTCGCCGGTGGAGACAAGGCTCTCCACCGCGGTCGTCGTCTTCATCGCCGCCATGCTCGCCGGAGGCTAGGGCTAGGTTGGAATTGGGGACTAAGCTGAGGAGTGAAATGAATGAGCTCTCTGCTCATTTCTCTCTCCAACGTAGCCTAAATAGAAACGACAGTTAAGGAACTAAGCCCCTCCACTAAATGGTTATTTACAATCCAGCCCTCCCCCTTTTCAATAATTACATAAACTATCCCAAATTTTTTAGAGAGGTGGTTACAAGTTGTTAGGGAGTGGGGACCACTCCAAATAGATTTGAAAAATAGTTATTTACCAAAAATTCAAATCTCCCTCCAAAAGTAATCATGATATATTTATTTAAAAAATTTAATCAAGAATTATTATCCGAAATGGTTTAAGTCAAACTTATTATTATTTAGTAACCTAAAATATTTCTCAAAAATAGGAAGGTGGAGTTACAAATCTTTTCCCTTAATATTTTTGTCCTCGAAATTCGAGAGACAACAAAGCAAAATCATAATTAATTTTTCTAACACAAGTCATTTATTGAATTTAAAATTTTTAAAAACCAGAATACAATCAACAAACAAACTAGGATAGCGCTCCCGCATCTTGTCCTTGCGCTCCCATGTGGACCCTCCCGGAGAGTGGTGTTTCCACATGACGGACAAGCGGTATAGTCTGATTCTGCAGTTGCTTCTCCTTCCTATCAAGTGTCACACCAGTTTTCAGAAACAGGAGTATTTTTATCATTTTTCATTTTAGAATATTTTTGAAATTATTTATTTATTTATAATATTATTTGGGGTTATTTGAGTCGGGTTCGAATTTCAGCTCAATCCGACTTGAAACTGGGACCCGGGGTAGTTTTGACTCTAGTAGACCCACCCATTAGTTAGCCATGGCCCACATGATATTTATTCTAGTTAGTGGTTAGTCTAATTATTATGGATAAGGTTTGGTTAGATTAGAGACTTAAAACTAGACTAACTAGCCCCCGGCTTAAACCTTTCCCAATAATTAATTAAATAGGCTAGTGGGGGTATTTTAGACTTTGTGAAATATGGGGAAAACAGCCCATATGGCCGGCCCTAGCTAGGAGGAGGGGTTGTGCCTCTTTGATATTTTTTTACTCTACTTTCTCTCTCTTGTTCTTTTCCAAATTTCTAGAGAGCAAATCCCTATCATTTCATCTCTAAATCAACTCCTTCTTCCACCAAATCTTCTCCATTTCTTCTCTACTCCATGAAAGGAAGGAGCTAGCCAAGTTTGGAAGGATTCGGAGCTCGTTCGTGTCCTTTTGGAATCTCTACGTGTCGGTGTCGAGTCGAAAGGCTTTTTCCTTTGAATCTCTCTCCCGGAAGGTATAATCTCTCCTCTAAACCACCCCAACATGCATTAGGATTATTTTGAACCTGTAGGAATGACCCCCTTGGTTTTGTGTCTATTTGAGTCCATTTCATGTCCATTTGGACACTTGTAGGAGTGTCCTGTGAGTAGGATCGTGTCCTAGTGGGAAAACCCCTATTTGGACACATGTGGATTCATTTATATATTGTTTTGATGTTATTCTAATATTTATTCCAGATTTTCATGTGTTTAGGAATTCCATAGTATCATAATGTATCATATTATCTAATATCTATATATATATATATATATATATATATATATATATATATATTATAATATAAAATATTATATATATATATATATATATATATATATATAGAAAAAAAAAATATATATTAATATATATATATATATATAATTTTATATATATATATATATAAAAAAAAAATATATATATATATATATATTTTATATATATAATATATATATATTTAATATATATATATATATAAATAATATATATATTATATATTATATATATAATATATATATATATAATATATATATATATATAATATATATATATATATATATTATATATATATGGTGGCTTATATATATGGTGGCCTATATATATAAAAAAAAATGGTGGCTTATATATGGATATATACTATGGTAGGATGTGTGAATTTGTGTTGGTATGGGGCACAAGAGGTTCGGCCAAGTGGGAGAGTTTAGTGTGTGTGTTGGTGCATGGAAGTGTTTGAGAGATTGAGAGTAAGAGAGTGATTGAGGGAGAGAGTTAGAGATTGAGAGTGGTGGTAGAATTGATTTTAGTGTTGTTTGTATAGAGTTAGAGAGGAGAATTATAGGGATTGAAACAGCAGGTAGGGACAGTAGACACACTACTGTGCAGTGTGTATCATACCCTTAGATGGCTGTCATTGCACCCTTTATTTAGTCCTTTACCACCCCCACATGCTGTCCCCAATTTGGCCCCCATCTAGACTCAATAACAGCCCCTTGTTCAGCCCTAGGACAGCCCCCAATAGCCCCTGTACAGTCCACATTTAAACCCCCATATCAGTCCCATATAGCCATCCATAACAGCCCAAATAAGCCATCCTAACCTGTCCAAATTCAGTCCTATGCACAGCCATAAATCACCCTTTGAACACCCATGGACAGACCTCTATTAGCCCCACAAATCAGTCCAGTTTGCTCTCCCATTTTTTGCCTAGAAATAGTCCAAAACACACCCCCATGGTTGTCCATTTCTTGTCCTAACTTCAGTCCCAAAATAGCCCAGTTTTAGCCTATACTTGGCTGTCCCTTTGGCCACATTTCAGCCTATAGATGAGTCCCACACAGCCTTACATGGCAGCCCCCAAATCACATGTTAGCAGCCAACTAACAGCTCCTAACCACAGCTATAACAGTAGCACTTGGCTGTCCTATTTGCCCACAATTCAGTCCTATATACCACTCAATTTCAGTCCTAAACAAACACTTATATGGCTGTCCCTTGCTCCTAAACAACCAGTCCAAAACCATCAGTGACAGCCCCCAAATTCAGTCCACATTTGCCCCATTTCTAGCCCTTTTTCTGTCTTAACTCAGTCCATAAATCAGCATGTGTGTGTGTGTGTTATGAGGTTGTATGTGTGTGTGAGCCTAAATGAGTGTAGCTAGTAGCCTATAGGTTAGCCTATGTGTAAACTAGTAGAAAAAACCTATAGGAGAGCCTATGAGTGTGGTATATGTGAGAAATATATGTGAGTGTTGTATGTGAGTGAGTGGTATGGGTGAGTGATAGAGTGATGTGAGGATATATGATATTGGTAGGGTAATGAGGGTAAAACCAATACATGTCCTAAATAGGTTAGATACCTAGGATATCCATATTTCTTGGTAGGTAAGCCTTAGATAGGATAGTATCTAGATACCCTAAGGAGCCTAGGCTAGTATCTTGGGCATTAGCGGGTTTTCTTGGTATTGTGCAAGGTATAGGTATTTACCTTGGTAAGGTAATGTGGATTTACCTAGAAATAGGGTATTGGAGTCTAGAGTCTAAGATAGGGTTAGAACTTGGTTCCCTTGGTTGGTAATGATCAAATATAGTGCTCCTAGACTAGTTTTGACGTCGGTTGACCATCTTGACCAAAAGTCAACAAAAGTCAACCGAGAGTCAAACTTAGTCTTTAAGCGACTAGATTTGACCGAAACCAAACAAGAGTTGATCAGTTGACTGAAAGTCGACAGTTGGTCAACATTAGATTTATTTGACCTAGGGTTGACCCAGGGTTGACTCAGTGTTGACCAGAGTTGACTTTTTGACCAAAAGTCAACTGTAAGTCAACCTTTGACCCCGTTCGACATAGTTTGACTTGGATTGACTTCCAATAACCTGGTATAACCTAGTATGAACCAATATGACCTAGTGTGACTCAGTTTGACCTAGATTGGCCTAATTTTGACTTAGACTTGCATTCATGACTTAATTTGTTTTTTTTTTTTCAGTATAAAGCCCTTTTTGTCTCATAGTATCTTATTTTAGGTCTGTGATTACTCTGAGCGTCTGTTCACTTTATCAGCTCAGGACCACAGGCGAGTACATTCACTGATAGTTTTCGTTGTCTTGATATCTACTATATCCGATTCAGTTGTAGTGTCTTACATGATTTCCGACACGACGGTTCACGACTAGTATACGTTGGATCCTGTCATGAGATGTTATTCCCGGATTTTCCTTGGTATGTTGGTATGTGATATCCATGTTCATGTACTTATATAGACATCGATTTGGGAGTGGGTTGATCACCTGCTTTCGAATTCGTGTCATGATGTGCCATGTCCGGATCCATGATACTATTCAGGGATGGGGGAATTATTAGGGATTATGTGATCAAAGCCTTCCTGTCACTATTTTGCTAGCTCCACCCTCACCTCACGTATGGTGTAGCAGATACCCTATGCCAGGTTATCCAGGTTGGCCGGCATGACTCTCCGTTGAGGTTACCGTGGATTGTCGGGCCAAGTGGATAACCCCACCATGACTCCCTAGCCGATCACATATCGCTCTAATAATTCAAATCACATTTTATATTTATTGTCGTATCTTATATTCCAGTTCAGCTTTACTTTCTGTACTTCTCACCATGCTATGATTCTATTACTCACATGCTCTACCTGCTTTTATACAGTACCATGATTTGAGACTAAGTTCTATTTGAAAGAAGGGTTACAACCCCGGTCCTTGTTTGGTTCAAGGGTTGTAACTCGGCTTTCAATGGTTCCCAAGTCGCCTATATCTTTGTCTTGTATTTCATTATACTGTCTCTTATAGTATTTGTCAATTCATATGGAACTGCTGTTGGTGTTTGTACTTGCTCATTTTTCTGACAGGATACCGTTGACATATTACAGATGATTCTGAGACTGATTGCCCGACCTACTATGGGGTCTAGTCTGACGGAGTAGACTTAGACCGTGGCTTGTTGGGAGCCACTAGACTTCGCTCACCCTGAGTAGTATAGTTAGTTAGGTTTGCCTGGTCTGCGAGCCAGCTAGCTCTTTCTGTTTGTAGTATCTTACATATATTTTCTGTGACTCTGGATGTTTGTGTATAGCTCTGATTTGTGTGGATCTTGGACTATTTCCTGCTTTCATCTATTATATTTCCTTTCTATGCTATCTACCTTAGTTTGATATATGTGATTGAGACTGTATTGCTATGTCACCTCCATTCGGAGTATATACTGTACAGGTACATTTATCTGTTTTAGTCGTAGTATTTACAGACCCTATATACAGCGTTCTACCACCGATACCCGGCATAGGCTAGACGTAACCACGTGCTCGTGCCCCTCTTCAGGGTGCAGGATGACACATTTTTGTGGTGGCCTATGCAGGTCAGAGTCGCAATTAGTGCGATCTCGTAATGGTGCTCAACTTAGAGTGCTAATTACGAGCCTGCGACTAGGACGTAGGATCTAGTGTATGATAGGAGTTACTCAATCACATTTTAGAAAATTTCTGATCTTTTGATTACCATGACAACTCTTCTTGCATTTGAATTCAATTGTCCTTCTTTGATAATATTTTATCATGCCATATTGATCTCTTGGGTTCAATTTATCTTCAGGATGACGGTAACTCGTTCTCAGCAGCAGGGCCCAGTACAGTTCCAGAAGGTCAGATCCGGGAGGTCTTCCACCTCCGCTACGGAAGTAGCATTCGAGAGCAGTAGCCTCAGTTCCTACCCTTCAGGCAGGAGTAGCAGCGGCAGTTCCCGGAGGTCTTCCACCTTCAGCAGAGGGAGCTGCAGTTTAGGGAGCTTCTACCTCAGTCCCTGCCCTTCAGGCGGGAGCATCAGGGACGATTTCAGGAGGTCTTCCACCTCCAGCAGCGAGACCGTCCATGGTCATCCCTGACATTCTTCCACCGCCGCCTCAGCTACCGACAGATACTCAGGGGTGATAGCCCTTCTGCAGCAGATACTGCAGACACAGAAAGCATAGGCAGAGACACAGCACCATCAGGCAGAGGTGCTGCGACAGACTTTGGAGAACTCGCATCAGCTAGCGTTGGCAGCAGTGGAGAGAGGTGCACGACTACAGTTCAGGAAGCACCAGTGTAGCACCAGGGCCAGGGGAGGCCCGGTACACACCTCGACTTCAGGAAGATGAAACCGCAGAAGTTCAAGGGTACTGAGGGTATCCTATATGCGGACGACTGGCTAGAGGATGTCCAGCGGAGTCTGGAGTTGGCAGAGGTCCCGAGAGGTCTGTAGATGACTTCTGCACGAGCCAGTTTTTCGACATAGTGCTGACTTAGTACCGTACGGATCCGCGTGCGTCAGTGAGGGATTGTCTTGGAAGGACTTCAGGAAACTCTTTAAGGAGAAGTTTTTCCCAGATGTAGCCTTGACAGCTTTAGAGGGGCAGTTTGCCAGTTGGTGCAGGGGAACTCGTCGGTAGACGAGTATGCAGCGGAGTTCTTCCGCCTGAACAGGTTTGCACCTAGTTTGGTCCATGATGAAGGGTACAAGGCCCGAAGTTCCGGAGGGCCTTATACATGCAGTGCGCACTCGCACCTCTGGGAGACGTGATGCGACCTTCGAGCAGATCCTTTTGGCGACGCAGATTGTAGAGGAGGACTTCAGCCTCAAGCCGAAGAGGGGCAGTGACGCTCTTGGAGCTAGTTCGAGTGCAGGGCCAACGAAGTGCCCATATTTCCAGCAGAGGCAATTCCAGCAGCAGCAGCCTCAGTTGTAGTTTCAGCAGGCACCGGCGCGTGTCCAGCAGCACCAGGGTCAGGGTCAGGATCAGAGGCCGGCTACACAATGCACCTTCTGCGGGAAGCCGAGGCACACCATAGAGGCTTGTAGGAAGAGGTTGGGCGTCTGCCTATACTGTGGGGTGCCTGACCACCAGCTGAGGGATTGCCACGCTAGTAGAATTCGAAGAGCCAAGACGGCGTGCAGCAGGCTAGAGGAGGCCAACAGGGGTGCTTTTGCCATGACAGTGAGCCCACTCAGGCAGTAGCAGAGCAGATAGCAGGTTCCAATATTTCGAATCTCTTTTCCGTATTTGCCTTCTTATATACTGTCTTGGAATTCGATTCTATCTGTTCTTGATCGTAGGATGAAAATTGTTCTTGTGATATGATTTTTCTGAGATAAGTTGTATGGCTAGGTCGTCTCGATTATGAGATTTTAGAATCCTCTAGGGTCATGCTGGCAGGCAGAGTGAGGACATATAGTCGATTATGGACGTATTTCTTGGATGTGGAATTTAAGGTTTTCGCTGCCAAGCTAGCGGCAATGCAAAAATTTTAAATACCATGATTCTAGAGGTATGTACCATAGTTGAGGACTCTGTGATTATCGTAGCCTTGCTCACTGGCATGACGAGATTCTGAGTATCATGATTATTGGACAGACGCATACGATTATCAAATTGTATGATTTTCTGTGTTTACTTTGTTTTAAATTTTTGAGGATGATTTTTAAGGTGGATAAACTTATAGCATCTATTTGAGAGTAATTTAAATTTTATAATTTTAGTCATTTAATTCATGCTTTGATTTTTGAGACTTAAATCATTTTAAATTTTTAGCCATGACTTGTGGTTTTGATATTTACTATTGTTTGGTTTAATTTCGAGGACGAAATTTTTTAAGGTGGATAGATTTGTCACCCCCAGTTTCCAGAAACAGGGATTTTTGTCATTTTTTATTTTAGAATATTTTTGAAATTATTTATTTATTTATAATTATTTTGGGGTTATTTGAGTCGGGTTCGAATTTCAGCTCAATTCGACTTGAAACGGAGACCCGGGTAGTTTTGTCTCTAGTGGACCCACCCATTTGTTAGCCATGGCCCATATGATATTTATTCTAGTTAGTGGTTAGTCTAATTATTATGGATAAGGTTTGGTTAGATTAGAGACTTAAAACTAGACTAAACTAGCCCCCGGCTTAAACCTTTCCCAATAATTAATTAATAGGCTAGTGGGGGTATTTTAGACTTTGTGAAATAGAGGGAAAATAGCCCTATGGCCGACCCTAGCTAGGAGGAGGGGATGTGCCTCTTTGGTATTTTTCCACTCTACTTTCTCTCTCTTGTTCTTCCCCAAATTTCTAGAAAGTAAATCCCTATCATTTCATCTCCAAATCAACTCCTTCTTCCACCAAATCTTTTCCATTTTTTCTCTACTCCATGAAAGGAAGGAGCTAGCCAAGTTTGGGAGGATTCGGAGCTTGTTCGTGTCCTTTTGGAATCTCTACGTGTCGGTGTCGAGTCGGAAGGCTTTTTCCATTGAATCTCTCTCCCGGAAGGTATAATCTCTCCTCTAAACCACCCCAACATGCATATAGGATTATTTTGAACCGTAGGAATGAACCCCTTGGTTTTGTGTCCATTTGAGTCCATTTTCGTGTCCATTTGGACACTTGTAGGAGTGTCCTTGTGAGTAGGATCGTGTCCTAGTAGGAAAACCCCTATTTGGACACATGTGGATTCATTTATATATTGTTTTGATGTTATTCTAATATTTATTCCATATTTTCATGTGTTTAGGAATGTGTTTTCCATAGTATCATAATGTATCATATATCTATATCTATATCTATATTTTTTTATGGTTATATATGTATATAATGGTTATATATATATATATTTTTTATATAACCATATATTATATATTTTTTTTTTTTTTTTTTTTTTTTTTTTTTTTTTTTTTTATATATATATATGGTTATTATATATATATTATATATATATAATATATATATAATATAATATATATATATAATAATTATATATATAATGGTTATATATATATATATATATATATATATTTTTTTTTTTTTTTTTTTTTTTTTTTTTTTTATAATATATATTAATATATATAATTTTTATATATATATTATATATATATATATATATAATATATATATATATATATAATATATATATATATATAAATATAATATATATATATAATATATATATATATATAATATTATATATATATATATATTAAATATTAAAAATATATGTATATATATATATATAATATATATAATATATATAGATATATATAATATATATATATATTTATATATATATATATATATATATATAATATATATATTATAATATATATATATATATATATATATATATATAATATATATATGGTGGCTTATATATGGATATATACTATGGTAGGATGTGTGAATTTGTGTTGGTATGGGGGCACAAGAGGGTTCGGCCAAGTGGGAGAGTTTAGTGTGTGTTGGTGCATGGAAGGTGTTTGAGAGATTGAGAGTTAGAGAGAGTGATTGAGGGAGAGAGTTAGAGATTGAGAGTGTGGTAGAATTGATTTTAGGTGTGTTTGTATAGAGAGTTAGAGAGGAGAATTAGAGGGATTGAAACAGCAGGTAGGGACAGCAGACACACTACTGTGCAGTGTGTATCAGACCCTTAGATGGCTGTCATTGCACCCTTCATCAGCCTTACCACCCCCCCATGCTGTCCCCAATTGGCCCCATCAGATCATAACAGCCCCTTGTTCAGCCCTAGGACAGCCCCCAATAGCCCATGTACAGTCCACATTTAAACCCTATATCAGTCCCATATAGCCATCCATAACAGCCCAAATAAGCCATCCTAAACCTGTCCAAATTCAGTCCTATGCAAAGCATAAATCACCCTTTGAACACCCAGACAGACCTCTATTAGCCCCACAAATCAGTCCAGTTTGCTCTCCTATTTTCTGCTAGAATAGAAACAGTCCAAACACCCACCTGGTTGTCCATTTCTTGTCCTAACTTCAGTCCCAAAATAGCCCAGTTTTAGCCTATACTTGGCTGTCCCTTTGGCCACATTCAGCCCATAGATGAGTCCCACACAGCCTTACATGGCAGCCCCAAATCAATGTTAGCAGCCAACTAACAGCTCCTAACCACAGCTATAACAGTAGCACTTGGCTGTCTATTTGCCCCAAATTCAATCTACATACCACAATTTCAGTCCTAAACAAAACACTTATATGGCTGTCCCTTGCTCCTAAACAACAGTCCAAAACCATCAGTGACAGCCCCCAAATTCAGTCACATTTGCCCCATTTCTAGCCCTTTTTCTGTCTTAACTCAGTCCATAAATCAGCATGTGTGTGTGTGTTATGAGGTTGTATGTGTGTGTGAGCCTAAATGAGTGTAGCTAGTAGCCTATAGGTTAGCCTATGTGTAAACTAGTAGGAAAAACCTATAGGAGAGCCTATGAGTGTGGTATATGTGAGAAATATATGTGAGTGTTGTGTGTGAGGAGTGGTATGGGTGAGTGATTGAGTGATGTGAGGATATATGATATTGGTAGGGGTAATGAGGGTAAAACCAATACATGTCCTAAAATAGGTTAGATACCTAGGATATCCATATTTCTGGTAGGTAAGCTTAGATAGGATAGTATCTAGATACCCTAAGGAGCCTAGGCTAGTATCTTGGGCATTAGCGGGGTTTCTGGTATTGTGCAAGGTATAGGTATTTACCTTGGTAAGGTAATGTGGATTTACCTAGAAATAGGGTATTGGAGTCTAGAGTCTAAGATAGGGTTAGAACTTGGTCCCTTGGTTGGTAATGATCAAATATAGTGTCTAGACTAGTTTTGACGTCGGTTGACCATCTTGACCAAAAGTCAACAAAAGTCAACCGAGAGTCAACTTAGTCTTTAAGCGACCAGATTTGACCGAAACCAAACAAGAGTTGACCAGTTGACTGAAAGTCGACAGTTGGTCAACATTAATTAGATATTTGACCTAGGGTTGACCCAGGGTTGACTCAGTGTTGACCAGAGTTGACTTTTTGACCAAAAGTCAACTGTAAGTCAACCTTTGACCCGTTCGACATAGTTTGACTTGGATTGACTCCCAGTGACCTGGTATGACCTAGTATGAACCAATATGACCTAGTGTGACTCAGTTTGACCTAGATTGACCTAGTTTTGACTTAGACTTGCATTCATGACTTATATTGTTCTTTTTTCAGTTATAAAGCCCTGTTTGACTCATTGTATCTCATTTTAGTTCTGTGATTACTCTGAGCATCTGTTCACCTTATCAGCTCAGGACTAAAGGCAAGTACATTCACTGATAGTTTTCATTGTCTTGATATCTACTATATCCGATTCAGTTGTAGTATCTTACATGATTCTCGACACGACGGTTAACGGACTATACATTGATCCTGTCATGAGATGTTATTCCTGGATTTTCCTTGGTATGTTGGTATGTGATATCCATGTTCATGTACTTATATAGACATCGATTTGGGAGTGGGCTGATCACCTGCTTTCGAATCCATGTCATGATGTGCCATGTCCGGATCTATAATACTATTCGGGAATGGGGGAATTATTAGGGGTTATGTGATCAAAGCCTCCCTGTCACTATTTTGCTAGCGCCACCCTCACCTCACGTAGGGTGTAGCAGATACCCCATGCCAGGTTATCCAGGTTGGTCGGCATGACTCTCCGTTGAGGTTACCGTGGATTGTCGGGCCAAGTGGATAACCCCACCATGACTCCCTAGCCGATCACATATCGCTCTAATAATTCAAATCATATTTTATATTATTGTCATATCTTATATTCAGTTCAGCTTTACTTTCTGTACTTCTTACCATGCTGTGATTCTATTACTCACATGCTCTACCTGCTTTTATACAGTACCATGATTTGAGACTAAGTTCTGTTTGAAAGAAGGGTTATAACCCCGGTCCTTGTTTGGTTCAAGGGTTGTAACTCGGCTTTCAAATGGTTTCCAAGTCGCCTATATCTTGTTTGTTTATTATAGTCTCTTATAGTATTTGTCAATTCATATGGAACTGCTGTTGGTGTTTGTACTTGCTCATTTTCCTGACAGGATACCGTTGACATATTACAGATGATTCTGAGACTGATTGCCCGACCTACTATGGGGTCGAGTCTGACGGAGTAGACTTAGGCCGTAGCTTGTTGGTAGAGCCACTAGACTTCGCTCACCCTGAGTAGTATAGTTAGTTAGGTTTGCCTGGCCTGCGAGCCAGCTAGCTCTTTCTGTTTGTAGTATCTTACATATATTTTCTGTGACTCTGGATGTTTGTGTATAGCTCTGATTTGTGTGGATCTTGGACTATTTCCTGCTTTCATTATATTTTCTTTCCGTGCTATCTACCTTAGTTTGATATATGTGATTGAGACTGTATTGCTATGTCACCTCCATTCGGAGAGTATATACTGTACAGGTACATTTAGTTTTAGTCGTAGTATTTATAGACCCTATATACATCGTTCTACCGGATACTGCGCGGCGTAGGCTGGATGTAACCACATGCTCGTGCCCCTCTTCAGGGTGCGGGTCGTGACATCAAGGATCTCCACTGGCTGCTCCTTGTAGGTCAAGCTCGGACCCACCTCTAGCTCTGAGTAGTCCACCACATGGCTCGGATCTGGAATGTAGCATCGAAGCTGAGACACGTGAAAGACGTCGTGCACTTCCTTCAAGATAGCAGGAAGTGCTAGTCGATACGGCACCTCGCCAATCCGCTGTCACGTCGAAGGGCCCGATATATTTGGGGCTGAGCTTCCCGTCTCTGCCAAAATGAATGATGCCCCTGGTCGACGAGATCTTCAGGAACACTCTATCCCCAACTGGAACTCCAGTGGTCGTCTGTTGCTGTCCGTCTAGTGCTTTTGCCGATCCTGTGCAACTCTGAGATGCTCCCTGATCAATCTGATCTTCTCAGGTGAGTCTACCATCATCTGGCCCAAGCAAAGTCCTCTCGCCAACGTCGTCCCAAGATAAAGGTGTACGACATCTCCGTCCATATAGTATTTCGAACGGGGTCATCTCGATGCTAGCCTGATAACTATTGTTATAGGCAAACTCTACAAGATGCAAGTGATCCTTCCATGAACCGTCGAAGTAAAGTACACAAACTCGCAGCATGTCCTCCAGTGTCTGAATGGTCCTCTCGGACTGTCCGTCCGTCTGTGGATGATAGGCGGTACTAAACTTCAACTGTGAACCCAAGCTCAGCTGTAGAATCCTCCAAAAGTGTGATGTGAAGTGGCTGTCCCTGTCTGAAATGATACTCACTGGTACTCCGTAAATCTCCAATCTGACGCATGTAGAGGTCTGCAAGCTTCTCAGTCGACAGCCCTATCTTGAACGGAATAAAGTGAGCGGATTTCGTTAATCTGTCCACGATAACCCAAATAGCATCTTTGCCACCGGGCATACGCGGTAACCCAGCGACGAAGTCCATGGTTATGTGTTTCCACTTTCACTCTGGAATAGGTAAAGGCTGGAGTAATCCCGCTGGTCTCTGGCGCTCTGCCTTGACTTGCTGGCACACAAGGCATCTAGAAACGAATCTGGCAACTTTTATTTCATCCCATACCACCAAGCATACCCCGCAGATCATATACATCTTGGTAGATCCAGGATGAATAGAACTACGACTGATGGGCCTCCTGCATAACCTCCTCCTGCAAATCCTTGGGCACACACAACTGGTTCCTGTGTCTCAGGGATCCATCATCTGCAACATTGAAGTCGTCAAGCAATCCTGCCTCTGCCTGGCCTCTGAGACATCGGAGTCTCTCATCAAGAAATTGAGCCTCCTTGATCTTCTCTATCAGTCCTGACTGTATCTGCATGTGCATTAGCTGCCCTCCAACTTCCGAAAGAACAATCTCGATCCCCAGACTCTCGAGATCCTCTAGAAGATGTCGATCTATAGTGAGAAACATAGCAACAGGATATCTACTAAGAGCATATGCCACCACATCGTCTTCCCAGGATGGTACTGTAGATTGATGTCGAAATCCTTCATGAGTTCCAGCCACCTTCGCTGCCTCATGTTCAGTTCCTTCTGAGTGAAAACAAACTTCAGGCTTTTGTGGTCCGTGAAGATGTCCACTCTTCTCTATACAAGTAGTATTTCCAGAGTTTCAAAGAAAAAATAACTGCTGCAAGCTCCAAGTCATGTGTGGGATAATTCTTCTCATGAGGCCTCAACTGTCTAGAAGCATAAGCAATGACCCTCTTGTTCTGCTCAAGCACACATCTTAAGCCCTTGCCTGATGCGTCGTTGTAGATGACGAATCCTCCAGATCCTGATGGCAAAGCTAAAACTGGCGCTATAGTGAGTCTTCTCTTCAATTCTTCAAATACTGACTGGCAGACGTCGCTTCAGATGAACTCCTCGTCCTTCTGCGTAAGCTTGGTCATCGGCTCTGCTATCTTGGCAAAATCCTTTACAAACTTTCGGTAGTAACCTGCTAGCCCCAGGAAACTACGAATCTCTACTACTGACTTGGGAGGTGCCTATGCTTCTACAGCTTCAATCTTCTTGAGATCTACAGAAATCCCCTCTCCAGTCACCACATGCCCCAAGAACTCCACTCTGTCCAGAAAAACTCATACTTCAAGAGTTTTTGAACAGCCTCTCCTTCCGCAAAATCTCTAAAATAATTTGCAGGTGCTCCACATGCTCCTCCTCAATCTTCAAATAGATCAGAATGTCGTCAATGAAGACTACGACAAACTTATCCAAATACTTGTGAAAAACTTTATTTATCATCAAACATTGCTGGGGCATTGGTGAGTCCGAACGGCATCACCAAGAATTCATGCTGGCCGTAATGAGTATTGAAAGCTGTTTTCGGAATATCTTGCTCCCGGACCTTCATCTGATGATCCCGACGAAGGTCAATCTTGGAAAAGACCTTAGCTCCACTAAGCTGATCAAATAGCTCATCTATCCGCGACAACGAGTATTTATTCTTGATGGTGATGTTATTGAGTACACGGTAATCGATACACATCCTAACAGTCCCATCCTTCTTCGGCACGAAGAGTACCGGTGCTCCCCAATGAAGCACTGGACCGAAAAAAACCCTTGCCTTCTAACTCATCAATCTGAGCCTTCAACTCTGCATTCCTTTGGGTTGATCTTGTAGCAATGCTGGGACTTCGACGCTAATCCGGGCACTAAGACGATACTGAACTCCAAATCTCGATCTGGCGGCAATCTTGGCAACTCCTCGGGGAAGATGTCGAGAAACTCTGCAATCAACGGGTATGGCAACTCCTGGTCTTCTGCAACTGCTTCGAAGTAGATTCCCTCTGACCTCTGTAATCCATCTGCTGACCGAACGGTGGAACTCCAGGCGGACTGAAAATCACTTTCCTTCATAGCAGTCTATTATGGCAAACTGCTCACTCATTCAGTCGATGCTGAGGCGATATCAAATTCGGGCAATGGCATCACTAAAAGTCGAGCCCTAAGCTCCCTTCCAGCTATAGTGATAGGACAATCCACCATCTCACTAACTGGCAACCTCTCCTCCTGTCATAATCCGACAATCCCTTCTAGTAGGCTTAGGTGTGAAGTCGTGTCTATGCAGAAACTCATATGATACAAAGCTATGTGCGGCTCCAGAATCAAACAATACAATGGCAAAAAATTAATATAAAAGGATAAAACCTGTAATTATATCTGGAATTGCCTTATCCTTCTCAACTGTGGCCATGACGTAAGTACGTCCCTGCTGTGGTGGTCTCTCCGCTGATGTTGTACGAAACGCTGCTGCTGAGTAGGTAAATCCTGAACCCTCTGTGGTGCAGCTGGTAGTGCTCTGGATGGTGCAGGTGGTGGTCCTCCAGCTCCTCGAGGTCCTCCTATTAGTCGAGCTGCAGCCTGTGGGCAGTCCCTCATCTAATGTGCGTCTGATCCACAAAATAAGCAGAGCCCGAGCCTCTTACAAATTGTCAAATCGGTGTCCTGGCCGGTAACAGAAAGCACAAGTAACTGCCTGCGACTGTCTCTGTGGCTGATGTGTAGGAACTCTGGCTGGACGGTGATGTTGTTGTGCCGGCTGCCATTGCCTCGCCTGAATCTGAGTCCTCTTCGTCGGTTTGGAAGCTTCTACTGCCGATGTCCCGGTCCCTCTTTAGTTTCGGATCTGCGTCTTTCTCTATAGCCTGAGCAATCTTGAGGATGCTCGCATAAGTCGTTGCCTGGATGATCTCACTGCATACCGCAACTCTGGTAAGGCCCATCTTGAACCTCCAAGCCCTATCCTCTGGTATACTGACTAAGCTCTCCGTGAACCTGCTGAGTCGGGTGAACTCTGAGGTGTACTCCGCCACTGTCATGTTCCCTTGCTGCAATGCCTCGAACTGCATCCGAAGCTCATCTCGCTCCACGTTGGGGAAAAACTTCTCCTTGAACAAGTTTTGTAATCTGTCCAAAGAACTTGGGGCGCAGCTAACTGGGACTCCTTCCCGGTACCAAGCTCTGGCAAGATCAAAAAGTCGTATGCTCGCAACTTCCATCTTCAGGTCATCCGGGATCCTCGCCATCTTCAGTGTTCGCTCGACATTTTCCAGCCACTCATCCGCATATACGATCCCCTCGTGACCCCAAAAATCTATTGGACAGAGGTTATGGTAATCTCTGGCAGTCCCTGGTCTCGGTGCTGCTGCTGGTGGAGGTGCTACCGATGTGGTGCAGCCGGCTCTCGAGTCCTGAGTGCATCCACGACTGTCGCTCGGAACTGTGCACTACCAAAATCTGCTCTATTAGCAATGTAATTTAGCGACGGAATAAAATAACGTCGCTAAATATTGAATATAGCGACTCATTTTGATAGACATCGCAAACATCGCTGAATAGCGACGTTCCGCGACATAAGATAAAGTACGCCGCTGAATAGCGACGTTCAGCGACGTAACTTAAGTTATGTCGCTATATAGCAACGTTCAGCGACGTCAAAAGCAGACGTCACTAATATTTTTATATATCCCGTTCGAAACTTTATTTTCCCTTCTCTCTCTCCCAAAAACTTTCCTCCGACGATAGCAGCCTCCCCGACGACAAAGCCCCCCTCCTCGCCGCCTCCCTCCTCCGACCGAGCCGCCTCTTCAGGTAAACCCTAGACCTAGCTATCTAGACACAAACACGGACACAAATGGGGGCACAGACACAGACACGAGAACCCTAACCCTAGCCCTAGCCCAAGGTTGCGGTATGGGAAGTAGGGAGAGCTCGTGTTGTGTGTATAGAGGTAGAGGTAGAGGGGACTTGTGCACAATAATGTGTGTGTGTGTAGAGGTAGAGGAGACTTGACCTAGCCCTAGGTTACAGTATGGGAACTAGGGAGAGCTCGGGTTGTGTGTATAGAGGTAGATAGAGGTAGATGGGACTTGTGCACAATAGTGTGTGTATGTGTGTAGAGGTAGAGGTAGATGGGACTTGCCCTAGCTAGCCCTAGGTTACAGTATGGGAAGTAGGAAGAGCTTGGGTTGTGTGTAGAGGTAGAGGTAGGTAGAGGGGACTTGTGCACAATAATGTGTGTATGTGTAGAGGTAGAGGGGACTTGTGCTCAAGCTAGGCATAGGAGAGGAGAAACTGAACATAATGTGTCTTGTGTGTGTATCAATCTTGGGTAAGGGTCTTGACAACAATATGGGATTTTCCTGAGAATAGGAGAGGGATGGATACACAAGGTATCACTTCTTTTCAGGCCTTGTTCAGTAGAGAGCACAAGTGTATGTGCAAGGTCTGTGCATGGGACAGCATGCCAGGAAATAGGGAGTTGATACTTGGTATCATAGGTAATAGGTTGTGTTGATGGATAGTGTAAGGTAATAGGTAAAGTATATTATTGGAAAATTAAGTAGTTAAGGTATTAGTGTTAGTTAAGTTATTGATGAGTATAAGATACTATAATAGATAGTATATGATAAGGTAATAATAGAGTGAGTATTACCTACTAGTAGCTAAGGTATGGGTTATTACCTTAGTCTAAGGATTGGATATTAGGTAAGTGTCAAGCTAGCTATGGGTTACAACCCCCATGTAGCAATATATATGAGATACAATTTCATTGTTCAGGTTATCCAACAGAATTCATTACTCAAATTATGAAGATACACTACTCATTATAATAAATACTTAGAGTGTAAAACACACACACACACACACACATATTATTAAGTGAGATACAAGGTAGACAAGGATACGAGGATATATAGATAATAGGTTAAGTGGTGATTTCTTAATGCAAGTATGGTAGGATTTTGGAACTTAGATATCAAGTTATAATACTAGTGTAGGTATTTATGATACGAATTTGTGCCTATTGGAATTGTGTGTCCATATCTGCAGAAGTATTTCCAAATGGATATGAATTACTACTTGCGGTGTCGTTCATGGATGTACAATCATCGTCCTGATGATATGTGCGGTGTGCGGGATGAATACATAGCGGAAGTAGAGCAGTTCATGCAGTTTGCCAAGGCGTTCCCTCAGTACATGGACGGTACCAAAATTAAGTGTGTGTGAAATGTCATAACGTAAAATATTATCCAGAAGTGGAAGTGACATCATTTGTACTCGAGGGATTTTATGCCTAATTACTATTAGTTTACCGTACATGGAGAACTTGTGTCTTTAGCATCAGAGGAGCCTTATGTCGAGCCGTATATGCATGCGGGACCTAATTTTGTTTCAAATAATCATGTATACGACGACGGGTGCGTGAACATGTTTTGACGCTGCGGGGCCTAGTTTCGTTCATGATGCAGCTGAGGAGGCACCCAATGTCGATGTTGCAAAGTTTATGGAGTTGCTGGAGAATGCAAGGACTCCATTGTATCCTGGTTGTGAGGATCATTCACCGTTGGAGGTAGTTACAAGACTGTTGAGCATTAAGTCAGATTTTAACATGTCGTAAGAATGCTACAACCGAGTGTTGGAGTTGATTATAGAGATCTTGCCGGCGGGTGCTAAGTTACCTAAAGACTTCTACCGGTCTAAGAGATGATGACATCGCTCTGGATGGGATACGAAAAAATCGATTCTTGTCGCAATGGGTGCAATGTACTACAAAGACTACAAGGACGCAATGTGATTTTGTGGTGTTGATCGCTATAAGACAACTAGTACAAAAAGGTCTACCGGTGCAAGAAGATCGACCGATTCAATGTACTACTTGTCTTTAATGCCGCGGTTGCAAATTATTTATGGTGAAAGAGACGGCTAAAAATATGAGTTGGCACACGCGAGAACAGATTGAAGGAGTGTTGGATCACCCATCCAATGGAGAATTGTGGAAGTACTTTGATCGATTGTATCCTAATTTTGATTCAGATCGCGTAATGTCAGGTTGGAGCTATCTTCTGACGGTTTTACTCATTTTGGTCTTTCGGGATCCCAGTATTCGTGCTGGCCTGTGATTGTCACTCCGTATAACCTACCGCCTTGGATGTGCATGAAGACTCAGTACATATTTCTAACCATTATAATTCCTGGTCTGAACAATCCCAAGAGGAACATTGATGTGTACTTACAACCTTTGATAGATGAGTTGAATCAGTTATGGGAAGTAGGCGCTAACACGTACGATGTTTCCAGGAAGCAAAATTTTTAGATGAAGGCAACCCTTATGTGGACCATCAACGATTTTCGGCATATAAAATGTTATCTGGATGGAGCACTCATGGTCGTCTCTCATGTCCGTATTACATGGACCATACTAAGGCTTTCCGCTTGAAACACAGAGGAAAACCGTGCTTCTTTAATTGTCATCGACAATTTCTGCCAAAAGATCATTCGTTCAGAAGGAACAAGAATATTCCGTGTCGGCATTGTAGAGAAGGGTGATCCACCGCTAAGGTGGTACGGAGCCATGATATGGAAGAAGGTTAGAATTTTCCAAGTGCTATCGAAGATCCTACAACTGGATACAAGTGCGATGGATTTGGTAGTGATCATAACTGGACAAAGAGGAGCATATTCTGGCATTTGCCATATTGGAGTACCAATCTGGTCAGACAAAATCTTGATGTCATACATATTGAGAAGAATGTGTTTGATAACATAATTAATACTGTAATGGACGTAAAGGAAAAAACGAAAGACAATCCTAAGGCCAGGTTGGACTTAGAAGAAATACAAACGTCCTGCGTTGCATTTGATAGAGGAGAATGGAAAACAGTTCCTGCGAAGTCAATTTTTTCACTGGACAAGGCGGATAAAGTGAGACTTTGTCGGTAGATCCAGGGCCTAAAATTTCTAAACGGATATGTGTCAAATCTGAGAAGATGTGTCGATCTGAAGGAAAACAAATTGACGGGTATGAAGAGCCACGATTGTCACGTATTCATGGAGAGGTTAATTTCGATTGCATTTCGGGAATTCTTACCGCAGGCAGTTTGGGATCCATTGACAGCTTAGCATATTCTTCAGGGATCTTTGTTCTAAGAAATTGCTCGTTGATCGTCTAAAAATGCAAGAGAAGGACCTTGCGGTAACACTGTACAAGCTAGAGAGGGTATTTCCTCCTGGATTCTTCGACTCTATGGAGCATTTGCCGATTCATCTTTCCTATGAGGCACGTATTGGTGGACCCATCGAATATCGATGGATGTACCCATTCGAGCGACATTTGAATCACCTAAAAGAAAGGTAAAAATAAGGCACGGGTCGAGGGTTCTATTTGTGAAGACTATGTTCTCGAGGAGATTACAAACTTTTGTTCGATGTATTTCAAGCCTCATGTTGCAACTAATAGAACGAGAGCTTCCAGAAACGACGACAAAGATCATAATGTAATGATACAATACTGAAGGTATTCAATGCTCCAGAAAGCCATCGGATAAAATGAAGAAGAGATTTGAACGATGATGAGCTAAGGGCTGCTCAGGTGTATATTACTAACTGCGACGAAGATGAAGTAGAAAGCTGGAGGGGTAAGTAATTAATACGTCTACATTATTTTAATAGTGTTGATTACTATACTATTACATTAATTGAACGATGTTGTTTTCAGCATATTTAATGATGATGTGAGATCAGGTAGGCCACACATAACAGAAGAAGAACAAGAACAAGAAATAAGGCGTTATTTCCCATCATGGTTGAGTGCATATGTAAGACTTGAGAACTCTGTAATTCTTTCTGTATATGCACTTGAGAATGAGCTTAATTTCTTTTTTTGTGGTATTTAGGTCGATCGTCCATACGCAAGACTTGAGAATGAGTTATTAGAACGCTAGCCAAGGGACCAATTTATGCTGCAAAAATGGCCAAGCTACTGTGTGAATGAGCTTAGGTTCAAGTCAACAACTTGCCCGATCAGAGACAACTTTGTGGATCTCGATTCCACCAAAAATAGTTGTTTGTGTATCAGATCTTGAACTACAAAGATGTTGATGGGCAACGATTTCTATGGCGTCCTATGGAGATTGTGGAGCTGACATATAGTTATGGAATAGAGCCTGCTAAGATTGTGTTATTCAGGTGTGATTGGTTCGATCCGATTGAAGGTCAAGGTTGGAAAGTAGACAAGCACGTCTTGTGGATATAAACTATCGACGTCGATATCAAGCCTATGAACCATTTGTCCTATCAAGTCAGGCTCAGCTCGTGTACTTCATAAGTTATCCTAAACGGGAACAACAAGGTCAGACTGGTAGGAAGTATGCAAGACCAAAGCTAGAAATACCTTTGAGGTTGATGATATAGCTTATCAAGAGGATGAACTACCTCTTGTAACAAATATTATAGAAGTGGACACGACGGAAGTTCCTCATTACATATCTAATTTTGTAGAAGAAGTAAATTATCTGAAGAGAAAGATTAAGATGAAAGTGAAGATGTAGAAGAAGAAGAAGAAGAAGAGAAGAAGAAGAAGAAGAGCTAAACGAACAAGATGAATTTTTAGAAGAGGATTAAATCAGTACGTTTGTTTATCATCATATTTGACACTTTAGTGACACTTTTGTGACTATGATATTTTTAAAAATCTGTGATATCTATCATATAAATATGTATATTTGTTTTATTTCATATGTTATTATCAGGTATGACTAGACCAGGAGGACTACGCGAAGGATATTATGTTAGGCAGTCCCGTGTGCGTCAGTTGTTCTGAGACGACATGGCCGTTCCACCGAGGGTTGGTAATCCCGACCGCTACGTGGGCTCCTATTTTATTTTGTTTCCGGAGATGAATATTGAAAGGAGTGGAGAAACCTGATCAAAGAGAACTATACTTCCTTCGTACCGTGATATCAGAATTTCAGAATGGTTGAACATAGAAAAGGTTAGCTGGGGAAAAGGTATTCTTGGTCAGCCTTCCTAACGGGACTTGCATCGATGTTAGATTGCGATCGGCCATACAAATAGGAAAGCGCCCTCCCCCAGCAGGATGAAAGGTATACGAACTGGTCTCTTCGCGGTCTTGCTTCTTTGCTTACTTAGCTGTGCTCTCCTAGTCTCGATTAGGATTCCCATCGTTCAGTGAAGGCTCGAAGCATATCCATTCATCGGAAACTATCAATTACGAGTCCGGGGCAGGCTAACCAGCATCTTATCTCTTTCATCCTTTTCGGTGGCTGCAGCCACTACTGAAGGTACTTCTATCAGCTTGTCACCAGCTGCTAGCTTTCCACTCCTAATTAACCGTTTTGAAAACTGCTAGTAGCCGGAAGTGAGCGAAGTCCCACCTCTGCCTTCGTGGTGAAGTTCTAAAGTTCCTGCGGTGAAGTGACT